>VWYE01027168.1:1175727-1343244 GCA_013398995.1 Alaudala cheleensis | reverse complement strand
AAAAAAAAAAAACAAAACCAAAAACTAAACAAACCCACCAAAACCGGACTTTATGATAAGTCAGGAATTTCCATGTAGACTACTTATGAATTTGGAAGCTCAGCTATTGTTGCATGCATTTTATGTTTGATATGTCCAATGAAAAAGCAAACTGTGCTAGAAAATTGCATACTGATCACAGGCAGAATTGTAGATCAGTTCGTGGTGAACAGCAGAAAGTGTTTTAAATCTACATACAGACCTGGAGGAATTATTTTAATATTTAGCACATAGAACAATGTGTTTCATAGAATGCTTTAGGTTGAAAGGAACCTCAAAGATCATCTAGTTCTAAACCCCCTGCCTTGGCCAGGGACAATTTGCATTTGACCAGGTTGCTCAGAGCTCCATTCAACCTGTCCTTGATTTGTTGCTATGAATCCTTGTTCTTAGAACATGCTTTTCAATAGATATAACACATCCCAGGCAAAATGGATGTCTGAAGACTGGGGAAAAAGGAATGGGAAAAACATTGTTTCAAGTTGAAACACAACTTGCTCTTCTTAAACAATTTCAATTGCACATTTATCAGTCGTTCAAACAAGCTCGCTTGTGAAGTTTGTAGAGTAAAGAGGTGAAATGTCAGTTGCAGGAAAACCCCCTTTGCATATATTTCATTGAATTCCTTTCAGTGATTACAGTTACTAAAGTTTAACAAATCTTAAAGCACTAAAGAGCCACATGAATGTAAAGATGGAAAGAAGTCAATCCAGCATTCATTTCCTTCAGTAAAACTCTTCAGAGAGCAGAGAAGATGCTAAGNTGTATCAGTCGTTCAAACAAGCTCGCTTGTGAAGTTTGTAGAGTAAAGAGGTGAAATGTCAGTTGCAGGAAAACCCCCTTTGCATATATTTCATTGAATTCCTTTCAGTGATTACAGTTACTAAAGTTTAACAAATCTTAAAGCACTAAAGAGCCACATGAATGTAAAGATGGAAAGAAGTCAATCCAGCATTCATTTCCTTCAGTAAAACTCTTCAGAGAGCAGAGAAGATGCTAAGACAGAGTCTTAGACCCAGACTTTACATGACTGCTGCTGACCTGGCTGCAGCCAATTACCTCATAAAACCTCACAGAAGAAAAATGGGATTTTATTCTTTAAGACCTAAAATCTACCAAACATTTTAACAAAGTGCCTATCAGTAAAATCTAAAAGCCTAATCCTAGAAACACCAATTAAAATACAGTATAACTGTGGAGACAGGTAACCTACATTTGCGTTTGACTTTCCCCATCCTGAAAAGTTCAAGTGCTGCCTCTTTGCAAGGCTACCTCAGCTTTGATAGCAATGAAGAGATTTTAACATTTCACTAATGGCAACATGATCTGGGTCAAGAAAGCAGCAATCCCTCACAGAGCTTCCCTGAAAAGCTAAATCCAGCAAAACTCTTGATTAAAGGTTTGTATGAAAACCCATGGGGAATGAAATGACTGGAGTAACAGAAACAGTTGAATTTTATCAGTGTACAGTTTCTGTCTTGTGCCTAGAAACCCAATAGCAGTGATTCAGAACTTTGCATGAAACTAGAAAGGCAGAGGAGTACTAGATGAATGTAGGCTGGCCCCAATTCCTTGATGAGAAGAGAGCCATAGAAAAGGTATTTTTGGTATTTCCAAGTGATATATGGAAATGCTTATGCCATTGGACAAGGTATTTAATAAATGTCATGTCAAAATCTCCATTTATTTCTAATATCTATGATCAATATAGAAAAGTCCAAAACTGCTTGAATAATCATTTAAGATTGGAAAAGACCTTTAAAATCAGTGAGTCCAACTGTAAACAGGCTACTGAAGGTCTAAATGTTTGTGAGATCTTTACTTCCAGAAAAAAATTGCCCTTGCTTTTTTCAGGGTGTGTCAAGAAGGAACAGTAAAGAGGAGAAACTAGAAAGGTCCTGCTGGTAACATCTCTCCTGAGACTGTGGCAAAAGTTGCTGACAAATTCAATTTGGCATTGTGTACTGAGTAAGCCAGCAGATCCCACTGAGTACTTGCAGGGTTCCAGGATAAAGGTGTTTGCCTCAGAATGTCACACAATGTGTATGCTCTGCATAAAAATGAGATGTGGCACACAGCCTCATACTGCTCCAATTCAGGTATTAGCAAGAGAGAATATATGGAGAAAAAGAAAATCTTTCAGACCTTTTAAAACAAAGGAAGGCTAACAGTAAGAGCAGTGGCACTGTTGTGACTGAGGCTTCCTGTGAGCCAATTAGTCTGTTTGTCCCAGTTAAAACTGGAGTCTGGCAATAAAAATGTAACAACTGAAGACGTGTCATGATTTTGTGCTTGCAGGGCCTTGTTTGCATTTTTTCCGGAGTTAAGAGAAAAGCCACAATAGTTACTTTGTGCAGCAGAGGAGCAATTCTTAGAAATTCTGACATTTGCTTATAATCTGCAAGAGCGTGGAAACCAAATGGCAGCTGTTGCAGTGAAACAGCACAAAACTTGCTCAGTGTTTTTTCATATTGTCATTTATATTGCTTAGAAGGGGAAAACAAACTGAACTAGTTTCCTGGTATGTCATAGTTTTTCCCAGTAATTTTCCATTCAGTGTTTTAAACCTCATGGATCAGAACTGGTCAGGTCTTGCTTGACATGCCTTGAGATCAGACACAAAACCAATGTCTTATAAAGAGAAGAAACTATCTGCTTAGTTTATGTTCATAGTAGTGACATGTGGACTGTGTTGGTTAGAATTAGTACACATTTTTATTTGAAAATTTAATTTGTGATAGAGTTGCTGAGGCACAAGGCATTACAATGCTTAATACACTTATTTTTTCTCACAAAACTATCATTCACATGCTGTGAATTCCACTGGGTTCCTGACTGTTTTAAGTTTTAGACCTATGAAACATAAAATGCTTGAGTACAAAACTTGGATCCATAGAAACTGAGCTTACCTGCCTCCAGAACTTGGACCTCTAAATTCTTTTGTGTAAGTCAGCTTCCTCCAACATTATTTCCAGAAGATAAAGTGTCTGTTTCTGGGGCATATCAAGATCTGACTATATTCCCACAGTACTGAGCAATTTGAGGATTTATTTCAGACCCATGTCAGCAGAGAGTAGGCTCTTCAGAAAAATAGCAGGGCCTAATCCTGTAGATTGTACAAGATTGCAATCAATTACACCTGTAGGATGTTCTTATCCTGTCCTTTATATGATTCTAACATAAGCAATCTGATCAAATGAATAAAAATCCATCTGCAATATTCAATATAAATCTAAAAGCCTGGAAATTGCCACCTAATTTATTTATATTTCATTGAGTAAAACAAGAAAGCCCATTCAGCTCAATGGGTTCTATCAAGTTTTTTCCTGAGACATCAACGCTCCCCATGCTGTGTCAGAGGATCCAGGGCTTTCACCTGTGGGTGTGAATGCCACTCCCACCTCCAAAGTTTAGGCTAAATTCTGTTTCAGTCCAGTCCTTCATAATTTTTTTTTTTTTTATGGAAATGCTCAAACTATATTAAGCACATGTAAACACCAAGATGAAAGTTAAGTCTGATGATAAATCTTACCCTTCAGCAGTCTAGGACATACAATTACATCTTTCAATTCATTTGGAGAAACCCCAGACATCCCCATGTCATGTCTACTTTGGATTAAACCATTGTGTTTCTTCTCTGTAATGACTCTGTAATGTGTGGCTCTGTGGCACTCTACTCAAACTACAACAGACTTGCTTTATTCTGCACAAATCTTGGACACTCAGCACTTTCAGAAACAGTAAGTTGAAACTGAGTCTAATGTATCCTGCTGGAAGACAAGAACAACTTCACTAAAATCAATTAATTCACACTAAGTAGCAGATGAAATCCAAGCAGAATACTGTATAATCTTTGGTAATAGAAAAAAGCCCACACCTTTGTGATTATTAAAGCAGACTAAGTACTGCAATAGCAAAATACATTTTTGTCTTCTTGGATTTTTCTGTGGTTTTTATGTTTTCTTCTCAAGTCTCTTCAGGATCTGAATTATGCCAGTGGAGTGTACCAAGGCTGTTTTCCTGTAGTAGTTACCAAACAACTGAAGGGCGTGAAAAGTCTGTCTTGGTTTAAATACACTTGAAAAACAGGTTAAGTAAAGGTAAATGGTTCTCCAGCTCTTTTCTGTGATTCAAAATGCTCAGACTTCTTTACAGATTTAAACTGTATGTCCCCACTCCCCTGTCAACGTGGCCTTATGAACACCAGTAAGGAAAGAAAGGTGGCTCCCAAAGGCTCTTCCCAAATTCTGATTCTGTTTATCTACTGATATAACAATATCTTTTAAACATCCAGAAGGAAAACAAATCCTCTTTTGTCTATCAAATACTTTGCTTTTAGGATTTATATATACTGGCAAAGCAATTCCTCTGAGAATTTCTGACAAAAATTTCCTGATAGAGGGATGACCTTTCTTGAACCAAAAACTCAATATCTCACTCTAGAGAAAAGGAGTTCATAGAACTTTAAACTAAATTACTTTAAACTTCCAGGAACAAGGCAAAGTGCATTATTTCTGCCCAGACAAAAAATATTACTTAATATTTAAAATTGAATAAAAGACATATTCTGGATTGAATAATTATTTATGAGAAGACAGAGGATAAACTATATGCACAAAGTACCATGCTGGGATAAGTAACACTGAGAAATAAAACCTCTAAGAAGCAGTTTAACACACAGTTTAAAATTATAAAGGAAAATTAAATGCACTTAATTAACAGCACTTCGTGGAAATTATCTAGTCATCTATGATATTCTTAACACTGTGTGTATTTGAAAAAGCCAGAAGAATTACAGTATTTAAAATCAATAGCACCTGATACCAATTTGAATTAGAAGGCAAAGTGTCCATAGAAGACACTTGGACTACCTCCTGTACTATGGGTACTCTGAATTAATGGTTTGAGTGTAGCTGAAATTGGAAAATATTTCACTATTTTCTGACTTTAGATTCTTTCTTAAGAATTTTTTTGTGATCACCAATCACAACATTAATATCATCCTCCCTATTCACTCTCTCGTGCTAGAGTATTTTGATGTAAATGTACTTTGTTGCTCAATGGATAGTGAAAGGGAAAGCCAGGTTACAGGTAAAGTGTAATTATAAAAATATTTGAGAATTACTGAAGCTTAGAATAAAAAGAGGAAAAGATTTTTCTATTTTCCTGCTTTCTATAATATGCCTAGGTGTCAGGAAAAAAGTGGTTTTTGAAGAATGTAAGAATGTTTTGGAATTATATTTCTATGAAAAGATTAGAGTGGGAATACAATGCTTGATTGCCCAAACGTTCATCATTCAAATGGAAGTACATTTGGAGAAACAATGGAGAAATTAAATTTCCTTATTTTCAAATTACTAAATTATCATTTCTCTGTAAGGTGAGTAAATCATGATAAATCACAATGAATAAAAATCTACAGCCAGCAATTGAATCTCTAAATAAAATAGGGTCTAGTAGATATTAAAAATAAGTTTTCTAGTAAAAATTAAAAAAATAAAAAAACAATAGCAGTATTACAGAACTAACAAAAGTCTTAAAGAAAAATCACATTTGTTGAACTGAGAATATTTAGTCTTTGGCACATTTAAAATGTTTAGGAAACCAGAAGAATACTCTGTGGAACACCAGGTAGTCCATTAGACATCCTCATGTATATGTGATGGTCAAACAAGCCCTTAATTTTCTAAGATAAAGCTCATCAGATATTCAGGTTTTCTTGAAGAAGGGCTTCATTTATGTACAAATATTTCTGGGGTTTTTCTGCACCATGGCAAGTAGTAACTAGCAGTTCATCATCTCCTAGGAGGCCTCAAACCTTAGAACATCATAGCTTTACTGTGTCTCATGCACACTTATTTACATCAGTAAACAAAATGAGGGCAAACATGAAAAATGGGAACTCAAAATCATTTCTGCTATCAGCACAAAGGAAGATGGGACAAGCAGCAAGATTTGTGTTACAGAAGATTTCTGTTACAGAACATCAGGTTATGGATTCCAAAACCAGCACTAAAAGTGATAATGAAAAATAAAAATTAAAAACTCAAGCAACATTTTAACTTCTCTGACCTCAGCCCAAAACAGCAGTACCATGACACTGAATTCTGCTGGACCCTATGTTTTAGAGTTGCATGTAAAGTTTTGAAATCTGGAACCAAGGCTTGTATTCATCACATTCTGAGTCCAAAACCACTGAAGATTCCTGTACTGTACTGAAGATAATATTCCATCTGCTTGGTCCCAGGCACAAAGTGCACTGACCAACTTCCACTACTCTATCTCCCTGCACCTTTCAGAACAAGTGGGCACGCGAAATAGCAGGAGGTAAACATAAGATGAAAGTACTATAGAGCTTCTGGCTTTTGTGTCCTACTCAGATCTTGAATGATGTGGTGACATCTCTCTTTCATGGCTTTCCTCCTTAGTACACATGTAGTGCTGCCAGGGGGTACAAAAGAGTAGCTCTACAACGATAATCATTCTCCCACAGAATAACAAAGAGATGTAGAAAAATTAGGCAAACACCTCTCTTCAGTGAAGTGAATGAAAGGTGTTCTCTTTGGGTACTAAAAACAGTCATAAGGAGGAAAATCTCTATCACAAGACTGAGGTCATCTAAGCTAAATAGAGTTTAGCAAAACAGGTAAAGTAAAAGCAAAAGCAATACTTTGCAGAAATGTAATATGATTCAAGATGAAATTGATTAATCATTTTAGTCAAAATTGATCTGAGCATCAAATACAACTCCAAAGGTCATGCTGATCTTGTGGGAAAGAGGCTCACTCCCATAGCTAAATGTTGCATTTAACTTTACAAGGTAAAAGAGGACAACATATCAATGCCAGTAGGAGCAGGGAAATGATTGTCCCTCTGCCCTTGGCACTGGTGAGGCATCACCTTGGACAGTTTCCAGTTCTTGACCCCTCACTTCAAGAAAGACTTTGAGGCACTGGAACACGTCAAGCACTGGAGCTAATGGAGGATCTAGAGAATAAGTCCTACAAGGAGGAGTTGAGGGAGCTGGGGTTGTTGAATCTGGAAAAAAGGTGGCTCAGGGGTAACCTCATCACTCTCTACAACTGCCTGAAAGGAGGGTGCAGCCAGGTGGGGGTCAGCCTCTTTTCCTAGACAACCTGTGACAGGACAAGAGGAAACAGCCTCAAACTGCCCCGCCAGGGGGGTTCAGGTTCAGGAATATTAGGAGAAAATGGATATTTATTTACAATTTTAATTAGGACACGTAACAACTAATTTTGCCGTAACTTGGAGACTTAGCTCCTCTTCCCTTCTTCTTTATGCAGTAATTTTTCCTTATGCTGTTGCTTCTACTCCTTCACAGAATTTGCTGCAGCATTAGAAATTATTTAGCACAGGTCTACTGAGATGGGGGTCAGAGGGGGGAAGGGAATCTTCCTGTAGAAGACTGCAGGAAGAAACTGGGGTATGGTAAATTGTGGTTTGCTTTTTTCTTGGAACAAGGAGAGCACTGAAAAATATTACCAGGCAATTACTTTTTTTTTTTTTGTCATAGGTTTAATGACAATTAAAAGGAAAGCATATACCTAATTTTCCATTACTAGAGAAAAATATAAAAAGAAGCATTACAAAATGAGAGAACTATTTTCCATTCTTTTATAAAGGACACATACCTTGAGAAGATTAAAAATAAGAACATTAACATCATGTCTAATAACAGGAAGATATTTTTTTCATCTATTAGATTAAAATAAGGACAAGTTTAATATTCATAAGCTAGAAGAAGCAATCTTTCATGAATTAGTTCTAAATAGAAAAAAGCAATTTCAGTATCTTTCAGTCTTTTATCAGTAACTGAATTTGTCATACTTTGTGAAAGATAGCTTACTGAAGACAGTTTTAAATTATTTCTAAAGTAGTGGCACACCAACAGGGCTTTTAATCCATTAAAAGGGTACAAGCAGCATAGATGCAAGTCAAATATGTATGTTTAGCTCTTGTTTATGAATTTTTATCAGTAGTGTCAATAGGTTTTTGACACAATCTTGTTAGTACTTTCTCTGAAAATTTCATATAACCAAACAAAAAAAAAAAAACCACTTCTCTACCCCCCAAAAAAACCCCAATCAACAACCCTTCAAATCCAAACAAAAACACCCCAACATAAAACCACTTGAGCAATTTAGAAGTTGAATTACCTGTGCTAAGGAACATAAACATACCTTAGATGATGATTTCTTAACTCTCAGGTTACAGATCTGGCAGAATCTCTTCCTTTCTCAATACAACAAGGAAATAGTTCTCCACACTGTCTTTGTTGCCATTATTGTGTTCTGCATAATGTGATAATCATTGACTATAAAATGAAATGCTCCTAACATCAGCATAAATAGGATTTCACCCATTTCTTCCAAATTTAATTATTATTGTGATACCATGAAGTACTGCAAGTGCTGATTTTTATTTTTTTAAATTCCAGTGTTATATCAAACTGACTTTGTATGGAGGTAGGAGCTTGACACCCTCTGACTAGACTCTTTTAGAGGTTCCACATCAGGAGGATTTAAAGTTTAATACCACATTTACTTTATATAATTGTTGTTTCATGGCATTTTGACTGTGTAGAGTATTACAGCAGCACACTGAATCATACCAAAAGCATGATGTAGCTATTGCAATGTGCAGCTGAATCCCAATGCAAACCTGGTTCTCATTACCAGTCCCTATATTCTCATCATCATGGTGCTGGGTATGTCAATTCACCAGAAAGGAGTACAGGGGATGAACCAGGTCAAGCCCATTGCTCTCTTCGAAGCTCACTTTAGTAGCTGGCCAGTTTTCAAAATTAGCCTTAGGCTGAGCCCCACATACCCTTTTTGCCCCATGCTGTTCTGGCTAGCTCAGAACAGTAGTCTCCACTAATTGTCTCAGTGAAAACTGTTTATACAACCTGATGATGCACTGGTACAGTTCTCTATCTAAGCCAGAGTTTACTTTTCAGTCCCCCTAAAAAATGCAGCTTTCTTTACGATAATTGTTGTTCTTGATATTCTTCCCCGAGCTCATTATTTTTGCCCTTCTCCTCCAAGTCTTCCTTCATTGTGGGAAGATTGGTCACAGTGAAACAGTGCCAGTGTGGTGCAAGTGCAAAGGTTCTCAACTGCTGGGCTCCATCTCACATCTCTCTAATTAGTGTATGTAGGTACAGAATGACTTTTTTCCTCTCTCACACTGCATATGCTCTATTTTGTTGCTTTCTGAATTTGGCTAAAATTAGGATTTTTAGATACAAAGTTATGACTATGTTTTTCATCTTTTAACAACAATATTCACAAAAAAAATGAATTAATACTTATGGGTCATTACAGCTAAATAATGCTTAAATATGTCTTTTTAAAAATTCTTACGTGTTCTGCATTTTAGTTGCTAACCTCAAAACAAAGTTTTCAATAGGTTTCTTCAGTAACTGCTTAAGATGAAGACCAAAATGCAAAGGACAAATTGATGAGAGGTGAACAGGACTTTGTGTTAAAGTATTTCTTTTTAAGACACAACCAGAATTATGACATGAGCCCTCCTATTTCAAATTGATTAGTAAATTAACAGATCATTTCATTGCACTACTGAACAGTACTATAAATGCCTAGAAAAAATTTACTAGAAAATCTGATAATAAAGATACATTTGAGAGGTTACATTCACATTTGGGCACATACTCAGATCTTATCTACAATAGTTTTCTCAAGTCCTCCTTCCCTCTGCCATAGCTATTTTTCAGATACATCAAGAAGAGCACTTACCTCTGCATATTTCATCTGGTGCAAGTTCTACAATCAGCTTAGGATTTCCTGGAATCCAAGAAACATGTTCCAGATTTCAACGGAGAATATCCTTGGTTTAAAGTGAGATATTCCGAGCTAAGGATTTCAAGTGACAACCATACTGATTTTTGAGTTTTGTTTAGGCCATACTTTAGCCCAATCACAACACTTGCAGGTTTTACATTAAACTCAATCAGAAACTTCAACAATTAAAACAAATTAAGTCTCCATTCTCAAGTTGTAATGATAGAATCACAAGACAACTCAGGTTTAAAGGCCCTTGGCAGGTCTCCAGTCTGACACTCTGCTTCTCCCAGCCGGTTCCACTAAGGAACCACTAAGGATGGGCATAATCCAGACAGGTGTAAAAAACTCCCAGGATGGATACTCCATAGTCTCTCTAAGAAATCTGCTCCCACACTTGACTGTCATCACAACTTTTCCTTATATCCAGCCTGAAACTCTTGATTTAATTTATGCTGCTGTCTTGTCTCCCTGCAATGTGCAGGAGATGAATCTAACCCAGTCTCTTTTATAACCTCTCATGGGTACTGGTAGGCTGCTATTAGGCCTCCCTGGAGATGTTACCTCCCTGGGTTGAAAAAGCCCCCTTACATCAGCTTTCCTCATAGAGCTGCTAGCAAAAAATGGAAATAGGTTTCAGCTCTTCCCCTCATTCAGATTAAAGCCTTCAGTCAGGCCATCTGTATTTGTGAAAGCTGAACTTCAGCTACAAGAGCAATGAAAGCAGCCACGGTGATCCAATATTTGTTTGACTTCACTGAAAAAAACAATGGTAAGAAGCTGTGACCATTGTTTATGCACAGTCTGGACAATATTGTCAAAAAAGAATTAGAATTGTTGAAGGCAAATAATAATAATCATGTCACTCAACCTGCTGGTCATGTCTCTCTTGATGCAGACCAGGATGCAGTCGGATTTCTGAGTTGCAAGCACACACTGCTGAGTCATATTGAGCTTTTCATCCACTAACACTCCCAAGTTATTCTCCCCAAGGCTTGCCTCAACCCATTTTCCACTCAGCCTGTGCTTGTGCTTGAGATGTGCTAAAAGATGAGCCTGTGCTATAAAATGAGCTTTCCTTTGAAGCAGCCAAAGGAAACTTTTTCAGTTACCTAAGCTTTTCTAAAAAATTTTCTTTCCACACTGCATATTAATTTGCATATATAAAAATACATCTATTTTCATACATCTATTTAAAATAATAGGTGCTTTCAAATAGTCAGTTTTACTTGCCAGCTCAGTGTGGCTGATTTGATGATTCACCAAAGTCAGGACTGTTTAAAATTTATGGGGTTTATTCTCCTTTTGCCAAGCATTTTCTACATACAGAACATTCACGTGGTATAAATTACAGAACAAAAACTGCATGAGACAGACTACTTCAATTGAGTAACAGACAGTTTACATGATTATTGTTTGTTCACAATGGAGAGGGGTTCTTAAAGAGGAAAATAGATTCAGTAGCTAGAAATGTAAGCAAATTTTTATCTCAGTTAAAGCTACTTACCCGGAGATTCGCTCAAGCTAAAGAGAGATCTACTGTACCACACAGGGCAGAATGCTCAATGCACACAAGATTACAATGCTAGAAAATTCCAGATTTCAAAGCAATTTTACAGAATCTTAATTGCATTAAAACTTTGTTTAAAAAAAGGTATTTTTTTTTCTGATTGCCTTCAGTAAATGGAGGTCAGTTTAAGAGTTTATAAGCATTCTTTAGCAAAAACATAATAAAAATAAAAATACTCTCAAACTTCTAAGTCATTGCTCTGAGTCTGGATAGATGTTCACTGCTGGCTTTCTATTGACTTGTTATTCTACTTCTGGGAATCTTATTTTTCCCATTTACATGTTTAACCAGTGTTATATTAGAATACTAAGTAAACAAACTATAAAAATACAAAGTTTTTGTTGTTTGTTTTTCTTTTTTTTTTTCTTTGCACTAATCCAGTTGGATGCAAGGACTAGAAAACCTGTTGAGCTAACCAAATGGTTTGACAAATAGGAACCAATGGTACAATGAATAAGCAAAAATGTTATCTACTGGTTGTAGACTTCAGTTCTTTGTATTCTCACTTTTTTAAAATGCATTTTCTTTATGTTTAATTAACAGTTTCCTCAATGATATATGTGAAGCTTTGTGATGCCAGGTTTTTAGAATGTGGTATATTCTGGAAGGATGTGCAATATTTCTCTTCAGTAGAATTGAAACTCCTTGCTGATGCCACACTGTGATAGCTGAAAAACCTAACATCTATTTTTTTCTAAAAAAAGGCTAAGCTTCTGCAAGCAGCTTTCTCAACTAAGACACCATAAAAATAAACTCCAAAATGCAGTGATCAGAAAGCACTGCAAATATAATTTTTCTTTTTTTTCCCCTGTCTATGTATGTTGCACAACTTGACACCTGGAATTTGATAGCAAAACTTTCTTTCCAATGACAAGCAATCCTGTAGCTGCAGTGGAAATAAATTTTATAATTTCTATGTTTGTCTTGTGAGACTTTTGCTTCAAGGCACAAAAAGATTTAACAGTGGATTGGAGAGGACATAACATTTCAGCTTAAAGAGTCAAAGGTTGCTGTACAACAGCTCTTGTTTTGTGTCTGAAGCAAAAAAACACAAAATTTGAGTCATATATGTCTTCCATTTACAAATGGAAAGTATCATATTAAATTTTCTGAAGCTTTTTTCAGTTGTTTTTTTTTCTTCTTCTTTTTTTACAGCAATTTATTATACTTACTGTCAATTTCAATATTTAGTTATTTCAAACAGCACAATCTCAGTTGATAATTAATAAGGAGTACCATTATCAAGTAGCCATTATCATTTTAGCCACTTTGTGTGGAAGTTGATTCAAATTGTGTACATGTCAAAGAAGTAACAGGTATAGAAGGGTCTATCAATTTAAAATTAAAATTGTGTAAATTTAAATAATGGTGTAATTTAAGTGCAATGTACTGAAAAACTATTAACTCAGTGAATATCTAACACAGATTCTTATGCTTCTCCAACCCAAACTACTGTGTTGCCTCTCTCAACTTCGGTGATTTCACAATTCAACTTATTGAGCCGTCCATCCAGGATAAACAGAGATTCCTTGGAAGGGGTCATGAGATACTGACCAAAAAGGCCACTGTCTTTTATTAGACGGTTCTTACTGCTCCAAGGCCATTCGCCTGCCTTGATGGGCTCCTTCAGACTCTTCACCATCTTCACCTTGCCAGAGGAGAGCTCCATGAAGAGAACATCAGTCTGTGTGCTGGAGCTGCAGTAGACATTGTATTGATGAGCCTCAGTGAAGGACGGCTGAAAAGCTACATCAGATATGTGCAAATTGGTGTGAATGTCAAACGCATCCTGTATTTCTCCTCTCACTGTTATGGACTGGATCCTCATGAGGCCCTTTGCATCATCAATGCTGAGAAGGTAGTGCCCATCTGGAGAGATATGTGGCGTGCCCGTCACATCGCCGTTGTATCCAATGACGGAATCGGTAACACTATCCACTATGAGCTGCGGCAGGACAGCCCCAGTGGTGTCAGGCTTACAGCAGAGAAAAAGATATCCTCCAAGGTGTGTGTAAGCCAGTGACTCAGGAATGCAATTATAATCCTTTAAACTGATTGTCTTGATGTAAGACATCGTTTCTAGATCAATTTTCTGGAGCGTGGGATCGTCCTTATGAAGAACATATCCAAACCTGAAAGGAAAAGCGGAAAACCAGAGTCAGAGCTACTGTGTGCATTATATATGAATGGGGAAAGACACCATGAGCAAAGGAGATGAGTTAATACGAGCAGCAGTGTATTGCTATATATCTCAGCTTCACATGTTTCATATATTAAGCAGCTTATAATATTTCATTTTCAGTGTTCTTGTAATTTAGAATGTGTAAAAAAATGCCTAAAACCCATTTATCTGATTAATGTGAAAGTTCCTTTCTCCTGCTGACACAAGGGAAAAGGTAAACCATTACTTTCAGAATATCTATTCACGTCTAACTTTTACAAAAGCCAGGAAGGAGAAAAAGATTAAATATCAATAGATACCACATCTCACATATTTGAATTCAGTTCATACAGCTCTTCCACTTACTTGGGAACATCAGCTTAACCCAGCTCTCATTGTTATTCAGATCATTATCTGAATCTTCCTTATCTTAATTCAGTAGAAATGAATATCATAAAAGGATTTAGGTTTATGCCTCCTAATTATCCAAACATCATATTGCTTACAATTTAAATGACCTTTTATACTCTTCCATACATCAAGGAACTTCCACTGAACATGATGAATAATATGGTTAAATTTTAAAATCCTAGAGATGATTGTAACCTTTTAATATAAACTATATCACCATTCTTTAATGGTAATGTATATGTTCTGACTGTACAATCAATTGTCTGCATGTATATATGCAAAAAAGATACTTCTAAATATTATGGAGTCATGTGAAAGTATATTAGCTTTGCTTATCTAAATAGCTTTCACAGCTCTTTTCCCAAACAGCTGTTTTCTTTTGGCACATTTTTTGGCACTTTCCACTGAATCTTTGATCCTAAGAATGAGGATCTGCACGATGATATATGCAATCTAAAATTACCTTTAACATCCTTTTGATATAAAGCCATATGACAGCCAGAATACTCCAACAATTGAGTTGACAATAACACAAAATTTTCACACTGTACTTGTAATTCCTGTGTACTTACTAATCGGTGAACCACCAAGGTAACAGGCAAAAAATGTTTCAGGACATTGCTCAGTCAGTTCTTTAGTATAAGATGGGGTGAATTACATTTGCACTTCCTACTGAATTGGTGTAAGAACTCTTTTAATTTTAGCTCCACCTTTAAAATACTTGCATACTGCTTCAGGATTATAAAAGCTCAGAACTAAAGAATTATTTCAATGGTTCGGGACCTTAGGATTTCATTTGGTCCAAATCCTGCCCAAAGAAGGGCCAGTGAGAATAAGATTGTCTGTGATTATAATTTGAGCTGATTATGAGATCATTTTTGTCTTTGATTATTCAGCCAATTATAAATACATTAATTCAATCATTGGAAGCCATGTCTTAATAACTCACTTAAGATAATGTTATTTTTCTATTCATGAGGTCTGATCTTCTGCCACAGAAAAAGATTAGGATTGTCAGGCAGAATTGATTTTTAGGATTTTTGGCCACAAAACATCTGTCTCCTAATCTTTTTGGGTAGCCACAAAGTCCTTGATTCCTGGTTCTATTATTAATTAGAAAGCATTTTTCAGCTATAAGAAACAGACCTATGCTGTACTATGTATAGAATCATCCTGTAATAGAAAGGGTTAAATAGGCAACAACACTGACATTTCACATGCCTCCATGTTTAATAATTAATGCTAGACACAGGAGCTGGGGTTACAAAAGAACAATAGAACTGGCTTATTGATTGTATTTTTACATAACAATGTAAAGCAACAATCGCTGAACTGTCCAGGACTGTTCACAAGATGGTAAAGGGAAAATACCTAATTTTAAGGTCAATATGAACACAGGTACTAAATAACTTAATTTTAAGTTATTATAAAATATTATTTAATCTATTTTAATGGCAGTACACAGTGCAGAGAGTTTTTGCTTTCACTACTTTTGATCTCAGTTTCAGTTGGAAAAACACAGTGAATTTTTTCTGTTTGAGACTGGCAAGCTGACCTTGGGTTTGAAAGCATTCTTTTTCTCTTTCAGCATACCAATATAAAGTCATGTGAAAAATCAGGAAATCTTTTTTAAAATTGAAAGAAAAGGCTCTCACTGAGTTGCTTTTAGCTTATATAGGTACTAAACCACAGACTTATATCCAAGGGAAATTTTCCAATATGCTTAAATATTCACCAAATTCTTACTGTGATTTTGAAAATATAGCAGTCATCATCTACATGATCAAATATATAAATGTTTTTTAAAATTTGGTCTCTTGTTTTCAGAAACTGTATTAAAATAGTAACAAATTCTCTTCTGTAAGAAAACCATTTAACATTTTTAATATATTTGATACATTTCATTCTCTATATGTGTCTATCATATTTCATGATAGCTTCATTTTATTCAGGAAAAAGACTTAAAATTTGACTGTATGTTTTAAGTTGCATTTTAGTTTCTATCCTGCATGATAGAAAATATGTTACCTTTTTTAAAAAAGGTAGTATTTTTTTGAAAAAGCCAAAGGAATTCTTAACCATTTTCCACCACAAAAAAAAAAAAAAAAAATTCTAAGCATATATATTTTAAACTGGTTAAAGCCTAAACAAATTAAAAAATCTAAACAGATATATTTTAAGCTGGTCAAAACCTAAACAATTTTTTTTCTCTTTTACCAAGGAGAGGAAATCTTTGTGCTGCTGACAATTTTTTCTTTCCTAAAGATTATTCCAGGTCATAAAAATGATCTTCTTCTAAAGTAAAATACAACTAGAAAATACAAGATTAGCATCAATTACCTAAATCATCAAATTTTACTTGCTGATTTAAATTGTAATTAAAACAAAGGATTTAAATCAATTTGATTCAAAGAACTCTGCCTTGCTTATGATTATTTGATCAAGCAGTATTAATGATCAATTTACGTAATATTTTTGCATTCATATGTTATTGATTTCAAGAGGAATCATAATAAGTTACTAATCTTTGCTTCTCCCATATTATTCCCAGAATATATGTTTTTGAACCACAGGTACACTTTAACTTATGTTTACTTCGGTTACACAAACTCTTTGATCACCAAATCTGAATGCATTGTCTAAGGTTGAAGGATAGGTCTTGTCTGCCTTCCCAAGGGGTAACATTAACTAAACATGTGGATAGACTCATGTTTGACATCTAGCTTTCCCCACAGAGGTCACTGCCATTGGTTTGAACTCCAGCTTCTCATTGCCTGGTGCTAGTTTCTCTCAGCCAAGTTCCCTAAACTCTGCCAGTTACAAGGTTTGCATAAGCATCCCTTAATGCATGCCATTAAGATAAATTTACAGAATCACAGAATCACAGAATGACCAGGTTGGAAGAGACCTTCCATTTAGCTACTATGGAATAATTAAAATCCTTTAAATATTTTTTGTTTACTAACCTGGTCAGTGTGAATGAAATACGTTAGGAGCCACAGAAGAACATTGATGCAAACCTTCTCTCTAGCACAGACAGATTTCATAAATATTATGTTTGTCCACAGCAAGGGACTCCAGATCTCCAGAGTTAGTAAACACATTTTAACACAAATCAGATTATAGCATTTGGATGCTGATGCCTTGGGAAGGCTGACCTGAAACAGAGACTGGACAGAGCTGGAGAATAAAGCAGATTTTTATTGAAAGGCCTTTAGGGTACACCTTGGGCAGGACAAGAACCTGACCAGGGCTACACCCCAGGTGGACTAAGAATGGTCACAAAATGGATGGCCAATCACAAGATCTTACACTTTTCTAAGTTTTGGTCCATTTGCATATTGGGGTTTAATTGTCCAGTTACAGGTTTGGGTTGTGAGGTCTCATCCTTGTTTCTCCCTTCAGTCCACCATTGCTTATGCTTTTGTTGTACTTGTTTGTCCTTGGTCTTCAGCAAGAAAAGGATTTGTTTTGTCTCCCTACTCTGAGAAGAGAACTCACTAACACTTAATATGAGGCTCAGAACTACACCCCCAGGCAGCACAGAATCTGAAAAACATGAAAACTAAAACTTAAGGCATCATTTCCTCATCAATACTAGTTTCTTTTAAAGCTTTATCTATCTCTATCAAAAAGCCACAAGTAAAAAGCTTACAGTGTCTTGGACTGACTGTTCCTGCAATGTAAGCAGTGGCTTCAGCTTTGGTAATTGAGTTTAACTGAAAACTATAGAAACTGGCTTCAACATTTTACCCACTTTATCTGATGTTGTATTTTTATTGCACTTGGGAGATTTACTGTCTTTCGCTCTGGAGCTATTAAGGAACTTGATTATATATGCTACAGCAGCTAACCATATATATTCTGATAATCAGTTCTACCTGAATGCCTGTTTACAATGCATCTTACTTTTAAAGTGTGCAAAGAGCAGTTTAATGCATTTTTTCAGTGATTATTTATTTTCAAATAACAATTATTTACAGCTATCCATGCTATTCATTGCATTCTGTTTATTTCTGAATTGGAAACAAAGGTTTCTAAGATATACTCTCCTTCGTTAAAGTATTGACTTCTCTAGCCCTGATAAAATATAATTCCATTTTCTTGTGAGATTAACTTGCAAAAGACTTTTTGCTTTATAATGTTTTCTAGTTCAAACTTTAAAGTCACTGCTTTGGACACAGATGTAAAGTTAGCTCACAGTGTAATGTTTCTGGGGCTGAATACACTGAGAGGTCAGTTATGTGAGCAGAATAACATATAGGACATACATAGCAGATTTTAGTTACTGATTTCAAAGCACTGTAGAGTGCTTTGAGTGTAAAGGAAGCTGAATGACTGGCCTAAGGCTATATAATAATCCATTGGCATAGTCTAGGTGAAAATACAGGTTATCTAAGGCCCAGCATGGTTTCTAACCTCTCATGCTACAGGCTACCATTGCAATGGAGGTGCTAAAGAGACAGACATGAAAAAGCACATTAAACAAAAATATATAATTTCGAATAAGAGTATACAAAATCACTCTGTCAAAATAATGTTTTTGATTACTAAAAATAGACAGAACTTTGGACCTGGGAGAGAAGTTGGTAAAATGTCATGAAGGATCTACTCTTCCCAAATTCGGGAGTATAGCTGCCAAAAGTAATTTATTTGAACAAATAGAATTTTATCAATACTATTGTTTAAACAATTCTTACTTGGCTGTCATACTGCCAACAACATTTCAGTGTCCAATTAAAATTCAGTAAAGCTGGACAGTGATGTAAATACCCTAATAGCCCAACAATACAGATAAAAAGAAGAGGGGGGAAGAGGGGGTGGGGGGAATCCTTTAAAGCTGCCAATCTTCTTGGGTGTTAAAGGATTTGGCAAGCTGTGTGTTTGATATGTTTGTCTGCCTGTCTCAGTGAGAGCTGGACTTTTGAGAAGCTGAACAAATCCAGAGAGGTCTGTTCTTGTGCCTATGAGGTTTGCAGGGCTGATTCTTAGTCTGAGAATTCTCAGGCAGAGGGGTAAGGATGGAAAAAGTAATGAAATTCTGGAGGGAAGGTACAGAAGGGAGAAGGGAAAGTGAAGAAAACTGATAAAAAAAGCTAAGAATTCTGTTTCTTGTATAGTTTAAAAAAATACAAACCCAACAGGAAAAAAAACCTGAAGAATGAGAAAATATACTTTTGTTACCTAAGATGAGGAAGTACTTTCCAAGCCATGGGCAACTGAGAAAGATGATAAACAGGTTTTTTTATAGGGCCATATATCTGTCAGGTTAGATAATTTGTTACTAATAATTTTGAAAGAGTTGACTAGTTCTTAGCACTTTAATAAATCTCAGAATAACAGGAAAATTTGGAAAGTCTGAAAAAAAAAGATTGTTTAAATATTCATAAGAAAAAGTCATCCCAGCTAAGCTTGATGCATATCCAAGGGAAATAATAAAATAGATGATATGAGAATGACCTACAGAAAATTGTGAATATAACGCAAACATGGTTTACAAAAAAATGAACTTTGTCAGACAAACCTAATTTAATTTTTTTATCAGAAAACATTCTGAAGGTAACTGAATATCAGCAGGCCATAGCTTTCTTGGAATAAAAACTTGTATCTGAAGGAAAAATAGTTTTCTCTAATAAAATGTAGTTGTCAATGCAGAATCATCATTTCACAGGAAATGTCTTGGTACAAAAGCTGATACTTCACAAAATTTTCACAGATGATGTGGATGCAAATGTCTATGAGTATATATGACACTAAGGTTGTAAATAATGACAAAATCATTATAGTCATTATATACAGTTGCTCATTCAATCAAAATGTGTTTGAATGTAGCCAAGCGCAAAGTTGAGCAACTTCACATGTGAATGAAGAATGTAGGACATGAACACAGAACAGAATCCTAAAATGTAGCAGCTATAAAAGGATTTAATGACCATAGCAGACATGCAAGTCAATATGAAATCTGTATCTAATGAGTCATAAATAAAACCAAAACCCAAAAACCTCTGCAAAGTCCCTAAGGGTATATCCAAAGAGAGGTGAGTAAGAATAACACAACACACTCATACCTGTATATCACACTGGGGCAAGTAAACTAAGAATGCTTTATGGGTAATTTTTTTTCTCATTTCTGCCCTTCTAAAAAGAAATTATAAAAAATTATGGGCAAGGAAAGATCTTAAAATTATTTGAGGAATGGAGATAATGGTTTTATGCAAGAGTCTGAGTCCAATATAAAAATGGTTGCATACTGAAACCAGACAACTTTCAATTAGGAGTAGGTGATATTTTCTAACAATGGGGACAATATACCATTGCAACCAAGTGGTTGCAAGTGGTTCTACACATTGAAATCATGCACAATATCAGCACATAAAGGTGTTTCTCACAGTCCATATTGGAATCACACGTAACTAAACCTGCCAGACATGAGAACAAATCTTTACAATAATTTATTGTACAGTTAATGCAAATGGGAACTGTAGCCTGTGGGCATATCACTCCAACTGGAGTAGACTCTAGAACTGTGAAATCTGTGATTGTTCCTTTCTTCACTTACTCTATATGAATAAACAATAAAGATTTTAACCCCAGATTTTCAAGATTTTTGAGCATATGTTGTGACAAAAGTTTAAAAGAAATAGGGCCATTTATACTTAGCACCTCTATAGCAGTTTCTGTAAGAGTAGTTTACTGTATTTGACTGAGATGGAATTCATTTTTATCATACCAACCTGCATGGTGCTGTGTTTTGTGAACAAAAGTGTTGCTAACTCACCAATGCTTCAGTTATTGTTGAGCACTGCTGGCACAGCATCAAGGCTTCTCTGTTTCTTACTCCGCCTTTCCCATGAGTACTCTGAAGGTCTGGAAGAGGCTGGGCTACTCCAGCGATATTCCATGACATGGAACTTTACGTTCAACAATAAAACTTCCAAAGCAGCTGTTGCTCCTGCTAAGTGGGAGCTCAGCTGCTGACTGGGGACAGCTCTCCCCAGGGAGTCATTAGTTTTCTAAAATGAGCTTTACAGAACCCAGACAAAGGGAAACAGAGGTAACTAAAATTTGCTTCTCCAAACCAGCTTCAAAGAAATGGGAAGAGTATCCTAAAATGTAGTAATTCCAAAATGCAAATTAAAAAAAAATGCAGATCACCTTGTTTTTAAAAATAAAAAACCATGCCCACATATTTAAAGTTATGTAATTATAGTGACAAAGTTAATAATACTAGAAATCATTAGTTCTGCTTTCATCTCACAAAATAAATTCAAGACCATTATTTTAAAAATATTTTAAAGGTATTTAAAATATGGGATTTCACTCTAAGTTTTATGGACCTGTAAGTGTATCTGTAACACATGCAGAAAAAAAGAACAGTAAACCAAGGAACTCCATCATTCTTTTCCCAAATTATCATAATTACCACTATCACAGTTCCTGAAAAACAACCTGAAGACTCTCATTACCAACCTGTCAAAGTAATCCCTACAACAAATCAGATTATTGCTCTACCAAACCACTCCTCTCTCTTGCTCTCATCAGATTATCAAATGTTGCAGAGGGATGGAAGTCTTTTAGCAAATCTTTCTTTGGAATAATATGCTCACAGGAACTTGCCCACACTGAGAAGTAGCTCCTGACATGAGGTACTAACATTATATTTTAAAAGATATCAATTTTGGAAACCATACTAGGTATTATTACTCATAAATATTGTCAGTTTTTTCAAGTATTTTCACATTGCCTCTCTTTTCATACCTCATTTTAATTTTTTTTACCAGCAAATTTCCCATCATCTTAAATTCCATCGTTTATAACAGGTATAAAAGGTAAAACACTGAATTTTCTTTTCCTTACAACTTTCACATAGGAGAAAATGTGAATGTGCAGATTATAATTTCACAAAAGGATTTCTATAGCTGGCTCCCTTTCACTGCCCAAAATAAAATATTCAATCACTGTCCTTTAAGGTGTGGGGCTTTCAAACCAGGAAAGAAAACCCTTTGCTAATGTAGAAAAATGATCTATTGTGGTTTAGAACAAATAATGTTGGTCTTACATAAAATTTCTCTGAAGTTCTTTATTAAGTCAGTTCAGCCTAAGCAGCATTGACTCTGGCAGAGCTCAAGAAGAGTACTTTGCTTTTGGGGAATGAACAAACCATCTTTTTCCTCTTAAATATCTCACTGTTCTTATATATCTGTTATGTCATAGCTCTTTATAGCAATGCCAAAACTGCTTTGAATGTCACTAAACAATTTAAAATGTGCACAGCTTCCTGCTCTGGATTTTGTGGGTTTGTTCCATAACAAGAAGGTAGATTTCAATAAATTAATTAGAAAATGTATTGTTGAAGTATCATTGGTAGAATGTGCTATATATTGGTAGTTGTAAATGAACCTGAAAAACAGAAATCTGGCTGAAATCTTTAGTGACTCACCCAGTTCTGTGGGAGGCTTCCTGGTTACAGGATGTCACATTTATGTGCATAACTCTCCATCTTCATCACCGTAGTACCTAAGTAAATATTTGTCCAATTTTCTAGTACTGAGAAAAGGCTTAATAAGAAATGTATTCCAGAAGATCAGCACTTATTGCCTGAACTGCAGCACTGCCACATTTTAATATCCCTTTCCATATCTGAAAAGGGTTGACATTGTTTACAAAACAAAATACATAGCCATTGCACAAGGAGATTGTTTACTCTCAAGCCTTTTCTGAATTCAGTTGATCCAGTCACAGGGCAAACACTCATCCTGTGTGTTGGTGCATTTCACACAAGGATTCTGCAACCATTTTGTTATGAGTGCTAATAGGTGTCTAGCAAAAGGTCTGTATGCATCTGTGGATTCCCCTTTGGACCCTTCCCCTGTCATCTAAATCCTATGGGACAGAGGGAGGGATAACAGTGGAATAATAACCCCACACCAATTCAGTGCTGAAATTGCAGGACATATCACTCTCGCATACTTGCAGTTTATTTACTGGCAGTCTGCAGAGTTTTAATTGAGGTATGTATTATTTGATATAAAAAGAGCATGTTAAAAATATAAATATGCATATGTGCATATGACTATATAGAACAGGTATAATATCAGTTTGCAGTTGAAGTCTAGGAAGGAAATCACTAACTAGGGCGTCCCTCTTTTCACTGTTTTTTCTTTGAAGGTAAGAACTGGAAAAGTAAAAATAATTTTTGCCTCACATATTCTGGTCAGTCCTAAGGTTCCAAATACTGCTCCTGTCTGCACAATTTTGTATCTTCTAAATTTGCCTATAAAGACCCCACTGATGCAGTTTGACATCAGGTGGTAGTATCCTTAAAAGCAATGACTTTTCCTCATCCTCCCAAGTGATAAGCATGCTCTCTCTCCTCTTAGGATTAAACAGAAATGGTTTCATTTTCAGCTGATGAACTGGAGAGTTGAATGCCTACATATCAGTATCATATATCATTTAGGACAACAGTGCTAGATCTCAAGCCACACAGAGTTGAGTTCTGGGTGGTTCTGATAAGGATTTCTAGACGCTTTGAAATTTAAAAAAAGTGCAGTTTCGATTAAACACCTGTGCAAAATGAGTGCACTGCCACAATGACCAGTTTAATTTTAAGTACTGTGATTTTCTTTAATAATCTGTTCTTTTCATCAGTTTATTAAAAATTGATATATGAACCGAAAAATAAAATAACAAAAATGATATGTCATAACTGCATCTCTTCCAGAGTACATAAACATATCAATTTGCTTATATTTATACCCTTATTGCTTCAAAATAAACAAGAAAAAAACCTATTTCTGCAGTCCTAATCAAGTACAGCTGCTTCCCTCCTCTTTGAAGGATTGTATCAGTGGTCAATAAGGAGGTTCAAGAATTGCCATTTCAAATGTGCAGCATCACCACAACACCCCAGTGCAAAAACCATTCTCTGCAGGTATGCCTCTTCTGTGGACACCTGCATTTCCATGCACAACTATGTGTGTTTAAATATGAGCTGACAATCTAACCTGCTATTTTTGCCAGCGGAAATCTAGACCATACAGTCAACAGAGTCTGAAGAATTTTTTAAAATAACCAGCACCGTGAGATAAATTGTTTATACACTCCCCTGTGTGTACAGAGTAAATCTCCAGTAACAATTGCAAAAGACAGACAGCTTACACCCACGGATACACTGTATTTTCACATCTAAATCTAGGTGCCGACAATCTAAATCTCACACTCACCATAAGCATTCTCTCAGTACGAAAACATATTATTCAAATATATCCTGATAAAACTTTGCACAGATTTGGACAATTTAAGTTTAAATGACTGACATTACATCACAATGTAATTAAGTGCTACAATTACTTTTGAGATGTGATTGTCTGTTTCTCCAAGCCATTTTAATAAGTTCAGGTATCATATACAGTAGGGGCTATAAAAGCTGCCCTTTGTGGCCAGAAATTAAAACCACTAATTAGAGGAATAGCCAGCACTGCTGAAAGTGCCTGCATAGAGTGAAGAATGTTATAAAAGTCTCCATGCAAAACAGCTCTAAAAACAGAGAAGTCTCTCCCAGAATTTTCAGAAATCTCTGAGGATGATTATCACCACTCTCAAAGCATAGCTCCAACAGAAAACCTTCACTTTTCTTCTTGCAAAAATATAATTTGCCAGGCATAACAATCAACTTCAGTAATTTTTCAAGGCTAGAGAGTCATCAAACAGGCAAAGAGAAACTCTTCAGAGTCTGCTTTTCATTTTTATCTTAGAGTTTTGGGGAGATCCATGAACTGCATGCAAATATTATCTATAAATTTTCCAAAAGCAACTTTGTTCAGCACAATCTCTTAGTGAACTGTGTTTTCATGTCACTATTAAAGTACTTGATATACTCTGACAGTACTAACACCATGGTTACTGCAAAATATTGAGATGGAATCCACTTCAGACAATGACTTTACAAAAGAAAACAAAAGATAACTAATATTTTTCAATACTAAATATAATGAAATGAGGCTAGTAACCATGCTATATGTACTGATTTTAAAATTTTTGGAAGTTTCCTGGTTTCTAAAGAATGATTTTTAAAGTGTTTCTGTGGACAGGAACAATAAAAGCTGTGCAACAGAATGATACTTGAATTAACCACAGCAGAGTTAGGTCCAAATTGTCTTACCAATATTTATTGTCTTTATAATACCACGAAATGTATACTGGATTATTGTGCAAAACACACTAAAGCAAAGATCACAAGAGAAAAAGAAAGCACGAAGTAGAACCTCATTGCAGGGCTTAAAGGTACTAGAAAAGTGCCAAAGTCATGTGAATTCTGACACTGCTTCTTTAAATTCACAAGGTGTCATTTTTTTTTTCCCTCTTCCTTCAGGTAGAGCAACTTACTGTGCCTCTTCTATGCACACATAGCCAAGAAAGATGCAAGTGTGGAGCTGCCAACAGGTAGCAAATGAGCAACCTGTGTTCCTCTGTGCTATTTTCCTCTTTTAGACAAACCAGATATACTGCTTATCACTCCAGCTTCAGTCAGTATAAAAGAGGAAATATCTAAGCATTGTTTAAGAAGACAAAATAGAGAAAATATTTGGGATTTTTTTCCTAGAAATGGGAATAAATTTAATTTTTCATTTCTTTTAAAGAATATATTAACATAAAACTTTAAGAATAATTTCAGGAAAATAATGTTCTCAAAATAGAAAGCAAATATAATAGAAGATAATTAAATTACCCACAATCAAAATTATCTGTACAAGAAGCAAAGAGCACTATTTCTGCACAAAAGACAAATTTTATAACAAAAATAATTTTGTTCAAGAAAAAAACCCCCATACTATTACCTACCTTATCCTGAGTGAATAAAAACTTTATTTAAAGCCTCCCAATATTGTATTCCTTAGACACCTTTTTTTAATTTTTTTTTCCCAAAATTTATTAAAAAATCAACTCAGGAAGATAAGATTCTATTATTACAAAGTTTGATAAAATCTGCTGACCAAAAATTTTCTGGGTCTCAAAAGAAAATGCCATTAACTACCCAAAACCATTGTGTTAGAGTTTCAGGGTTTACATTGATCTAATGAAAAGCTTCTAATCTGCCAAAATGGCAAACTACTACCAATTAAACAAAATACTGAAATAGCAGTGTGTTACATAACATTTTTTTGTTGTTGTTGTTGAAATGAAGTTAACCAGGGTAGCTCTGGAGAAGGAAATATTAATAATTAAGGAAAAGGAGAATTGGTGTAAGAACTTTGTTCTTAGCTGTGTAGCTCAATTGCCTTTACTGGTGCTTGGAGTTCTTGCAAGCAGTGCAACTAAGAATCTTCTAAGAACTTAACATACATCACTGCAGACATTATTAACTTTGTTAAAATCACTCTTCAATTTATATACATAGACTGCTTGCACTGGTATATTACACTTCAGATGCCTTGCATTCATACCATTCAAATCACCATACAATTAAATTTTCTTAGTTAAAGTGATTTAAAAATACACAATTTTCATTGTCACATTCTATTACACCTACAGTAGTGTAATGCAGAAAATAAAATATTTACCTCTAGATAAAAAAATATTTTTAATTGTGAAAGCTTTTCTAGTTTCCAGAACTCAGCAGTGCAAGAGCATAAGAGCTTTCTTCTTCAACATTATTGTTCCCTGGAAAAGCTCATTTCTAGCAGGTTGCTCAGAAAAGACCTTTCTTTAATTTCTGCAGTTCAGAAATTGTTGTTTGATGGTAACAAAAGGCTAAGTAGATTTTTCCCAGTAGCAACTGCTCATCAGCACAAATGGAGCCTTTCTTTTGGGTACTATAACAGCTTTTGACCTTCTAAGTTTGCTTTTCTAATTTTGTTCCTGATGTTCTTTGCAGCATTAAGAGCACTTCATATTTTTCTCTTGTATCCGAAAAGACACTTTTTTCTCCTTTTTTGGTATTAGCATTAAGCACAAAGTAACTTCTTATCTGAGAAAATATTTCCATCTTCTAGAAAATCTTAATGATTCTCTATTTTTGTAAGTATTATGTGCACGAACACATACATTGACACACACATCTGCAAAACATTTCTGCCCTCTTCACCACCTTATCTGTTTACTTGTTGCTATTATTGTAAATGAAATACTTTAAAGTGCCTCAATAAAAAGGGAAATAACATTTGTGTGGATGTGATAATGTACCTGGGAAGTAATAACCTAGAAGTCCTTAGGAATGGGGAAAAAAAATTAAAACTCATAGAACATAAGGTTGTAGGGCCCCTCTTATGAGTAATTTGTAATTTTGGAGTAAAACAAGATCATCACTATAATTTCTGTTATATGAAGAATAGAATTTGATGGCAGATCTAAATTTCTAAAAATATTGACTCTTTATCATACCCCTGCTTGGGCAGAAGTTCCGGGTTTTGAAAATTTAGGTTTCTGTGTTCTTATAGATTTGCAAATTAAGCATCTCATCTGTACTTCTCCAATCAGAAGAAAAAAATATTTATCCAATAACAGGCTATCTTTACTGGGATGAAAGATGAAAATTAATAAACAAGTTCAACATACTTTCGTTAAAATTATTATTATTTTTACTATTACTATTATTATTATGTGGATTAAGCAATACGTTTTTATTATGAAAACAGATGCTAGCACAGATCTAATCCACCAGAAATCATAAGTTTGCTTAACAATACTGATAAAAATAAATATAGGTCTTCATAAATTAATTCAGAAAGGAACTTAATATTCAACTGTTAGTATGAAATGAACATTTTTAGATCTATGGGAGCAGACAGTCTTAGTAACGAAAAAATTCCTGATTAGATCCTAAAATGTATTGAAATATAATAGAAAAGGACATTGCAAGGGCTAGAGGCAAAAGAAAAATAAATCTAGAAGAGACCTGCTGTCCCACACAAAGGGGATAACAAGTGCTGAATATCACCCAAGAGATCTGAATGAAAGTGATCTTCAAAGTAAGTATTCCAAGATTTCAGAGATTGATATTCACAGTTTGTTCAGAAGATATAATTCTTTTTTGATATTGCTTTTTATATATTTCATAGAAGTGAATATGGTTTCTCTATTTCCATTCTCAGTGAGGAAGCTCAGTGCAGAGAGGATTAAATTGGATGTCAAAGACTCCAAAGACTCAATGATGGTCAAACATACTAAAATGATTATTTTTTTCT
Source organism: Alaudala cheleensis (assembly GCA_013398995.1). Lineage (NCBI taxonomy): Eukaryota > Metazoa > Chordata > Aves > Passeriformes > Alaudidae > Alaudala > Alaudala cheleensis. The sequence continues at coordinate 1,315,053 of VWYE01027168.1, read as the reverse complement.
CTCTTTTACTCTCTCAGCACATATTGACCATTATTTTGAAAAATAAGGTTATCAAGGACTTCAAGACAGACATGCAGAAGGGAAGACATATTATTTCAGCAAGGGCTTGAAGGAATCCTGACAAGTGTTATGTTCTTAGAATAAAGAGATCTCAAATTAAGCTTTGTGCTCTGAGATTGAATAGAAAAAAAATCCATTACTGGATAATATGTACCAGAGATAGAAGCTAATATTATAGAATAGATAGTTGTATGCATTAGTAAGCTTTCAGCTTCGGAGTTTTTCCTACATCATATTTAATAAGATTGGCTCTGGATTAAAAAAATGATTGCCACAAAGTTAATGCTGCTGAGCTGATATAAATGACATTGTAAGTGTCATCAACAAAATCCTCACTCCTATTGGGATAGTTTTCACTTGGGTGGGAAAAACAAAAGTGAAATAATATTTTAAGTGTTTATTTGGGGAAAGACTATGCAAGTTGTCTTCTGTGACTCAGCTGGCTAAATCAAGTAAGGGCTTGCAAGCCCTTCTTGTGGGAAGAGATGATTTCTTTTAACATGTTGCACAAAGCCCAGAACTTCTGACTTTTAGTGCACATTTGCACAGCTTAGGGATACATTCTGCATTTTTAGGGTACTACTGATGCAGGTGTCCATGAATTGTTTGAGGTCTCCCTTGAGAAGCACTGGCAAGATGTGCATTACAATACACTTTTAAAATATTGCAATTTCTTGTCCAATGGTGACAATAAATAATCCAAGAAATTTTAGGACAAAGGGACGTAACTGAATTTCTACATTTTTAGTATCCAGGAATATATGAAACTGTTTGTGTTATATCATAAAGGAACTCACACAGCAAAAATCTATTTTTAGTGTTGGCAGCTAATTAATTTTTCTATCTCATGCTTTCTAGGGAAGGAGAACACTCTAAATTTAATGTAAAAAACACAATCATTTTTAAAACAATAAAAGTCTAAGAAATAGCAAGCTATACAGACACAGTGAACAAAAGACATTCTAAAGATGCTCCTACAAGTCAGCACAAGGTAGGATAGGATTAAGAAAATCCAGCACTTTAGAAAATGTGGTAACATCAAGGTGGGCAGATGCCATGTGGACTGAACAGTCAAATTTATATATGTCAAAAGAAATAGTCAGTACCAGTACAGAATGAATAATGAGGTAGAGATAGGGACTACAAAGGTGATAAATTACATACATCAAAACAGTTCCAATAGATCTTTTTCTTCATTTTAAACATCAAGTGCACGTACTGTTATAGCTGAGGATATGTGAATATTCTTAAGAACAAATACTGAACCACAATTCCTTTCTCTCCTTTCAGTTTTTACTAGGGACCCAAATTAAGAAAATATTAGATGGTTTTTTTGGAAAGAAAAAAAAAACCCCAAAAAAGTGCCCATAATTTTTATTTTAAAAGACCATGATAATTTTTTTTTTTTTTGCATATAGAAGTATCAAAAATAACATTTTATTTTAAAATGTAAGATTATCATGCAAAAAGATCAGGACCATCATGGCAAATTTATGTGTTCCAATTTGCAGATTATATGGGAGGTGGGAGCTGGTTTGAGTGGCTCTGTTAGGATGGAAGTTGGATGTTTTATTCACCATAGGATGTTACATGCTGACAGCTGAGAACCCATGGAAGGAACACAAAAATAGTCTATTTGTGTAGATTTGGAAGTTTCCTTAAAATCTTTGATTCATATTATTTAAACCCGTTTAAGATGAGTTTGTAATATTACAAATAGGACAGCTTAAATACAATTAGCAAAAATCTAATCTAAATGTTAAAAAATAGAACTGAACTAATGAAAATTTCCAATCACATTTTTAATACATCATTGTCAGAGATCCAGACTACAGCACTATTCTTGCTGCTATCAAGAAAACTAGCTCCATCCAAGCCAGAGTAAGCAACATTTTTCAAAATAATTTTGTTCTGGTTGTTTCTTAACAAAGGTACCAAAAAAAAAAAAATTTAATTGCGTCATTTTAAGATTGCCTCCAAGCTAATAAATCAGTCTTCATATTTTGGGGCATTTTATGAAAACCTATGACTAATTAAGGCAGCACTAAGATAACTTCTATATACTGAGTACAACAAATTGTGTGCCATATATGTAGGGACTAGTTTCTTCTTAGAGTTGATTATGTTTTTCAACATTATATTGTGATATGTATTTCTACACATTGGTACTGGTAGATGCTGAATTTTTAAAAGCAGGTAGGTTCTAGGACACAGGTAGAACATTTATTTTTAGCAATGGATAGTCCACTTCAGATGGAAGATGATATGTTTCCAAAGGTAAATATCCCTGTAATGACTTCTGCACATGCAAAAGAGAAGTAACATTAGAGTGTGAAAAAATATTAAATTTACAATTTTTCAAAACTACCTTTTGCTGTATTACAGCTGACTAGACTTACTTAAGTCAGGTTAAGCTCCAGGGATTTTTTTTTGACATGCGGTTGTTCTATAGCGCTACAAAGGCTGGCTGCAATCTCATGTTTCAGGCAACATTTGAAGGGAATTCTCATTTCTAAACAGTCACACTGAAGTGAAAATGGTTTTTTACATAATCTTTTTTTTATGACAGCTGGAATTTGTTGTTCAAGAACTTTGTGAAGTTTTACTCGAGGTACCTAAGAGGAAAAGATTTGGACCATAACTTAAGTAAATTGGTCAAGCAGTAACGAATTGTCAGGTGATGTGGGAAAAGGCATGCAGAATAACTGATTCCACAAACAAGATAGTTTTCCTGACTGATTTTTTATATATGTGTGTGTCTGTCTACGTATGCATACATGTATTTGGAAAGGTCAGAAGCAGTCACACTGAATAAAAATATTAAAATAGTTTTGTATTGGCTACATTTAAATGTGCAATTATTTATTAAATTTCATAGCACTGACATGAAAATGAACTTTTAAATTGAAAATATTTTCTTCCTGAATTCCAAAATGCCCTGGCTTCAAAAACATTATATACACCTCTGAACATCATTTTAGGGACAGCAAAACTTAGCTGGACTTGCAGAATGATTGCAATAATTGTCATCTTCATGGTTTCTCTAGGTGCTTTCTCACAGACACAGCTGGGAATCCGTACTGCCTAGCACACTGTAAAGCCTGCAAACACAGGTCCTTGTCAATTAGAGTATAGGAGTGGAGCTGAAAGAGGATGCAAGTGTAAATTTGGGCACATGGGACATCTTGTAGTTACCTAAGGGATTGACAGTTTCTTAGTTGAAAGGTACGTAGTGACTACATTTATGAAATTGTTGGGTGGGAACTGGTGAACAGAGAAGGACTGAAGTAGAGAATATAGGTTTGATGCACTAAAGAGGACTTCACATTTCTAAAAAGTCACTTACTTTTAATAGTTGTTGCTGTTACCAATGATGGCAGTTGGACAAAGTGTCAATGCTATAAAACTGTCTGAGCTGAATCTCTCAATCTTTCATTCCTTAGATTTCCTCTGGAACAAAGATGTTCTAAAATCCACTTAAAGACGCAGAAAAAAACTTTTTGCTGTCTCCTCTCATTGTTTCCCAAAGAAATCCTACTTTTCAAAAGAAACATACTTATAGATCAGAAGGGTCCTTCTTTCAGGGACAAATATGCAGAGAGTGGAAAGAAGGACAAGAATTTCATTTAGCATTCGTCTCTCACTAAGACAGAGTAGGAGACTGCAGAGTCAACCCCTGTCCCTCCTCTGTGTGATGTGCTGCCATGTGGGATTCACTGACTGATTCTACAATCCTTATTAGAAATTGCAGATTGTTTTCTAGATCTTCTTTTCTTGCCCTGGTACTACTGAGTTGTCTTAGATTCCTCCAGCTGTTTCCTATCTTTCTTGTATCACTATAGGCTTATAGCTTGATGACTAAGAACTCTCAAAATTTCTGCTCCCTAATGTGCACTGGTAACTGAATTTGTAAAATATTAAATTGACCCTTATCTTCGCACTAAATTATACTGTCTATGTGAAAAATGCAACCCCTGAATTAATTCTATTTCTTTTGTTAATGTTTCATCTACAGCTGACTTAGCATTTACCAGTTCAATTGTTCCACTCAGAAACTACTGATAAGAAAGCTTTTTCTGATTATGTAGGATTTTTGCAACAAAAATAATATCTCCTGTTTGATTATTTGCATAGAAACACTGCAAATGCTCTCACACCCTGTCAGCTACTTTGCACCTCTGTAGGGACTTCAGCTCCGGAATTTAATGTAAATGTACTGACTCACTGCTCCACACGGGTTTCATTTAAGAAGGTTCACAGGAATGCATTGGCAGCACATTCCAATTACCTCTTAAAGAAAAGCTTAGTTTTTGGATTGTTTTGTGCAAATGAATAAATGTAATTTTAGAAAGACTGCTTCCCCTGTTACTGTACACAACAGAGGCATAAAAGAGGGAAAAAACTCAAACAGAATATGTTAACTCTATTCAGATCCTGAGCCATCTCACCAGTGAGTTGATTGCTCATTCTTCTATTTGTTAGGTCATGTAACTGTATGACATTTAAAACACTGCTCAAAGATTAAACATCTAAAAACTTAGAGTTACTCCATTACAGTGAGTTCATTAAATACTGCTTTTGAAACATTTTACAGTGTGTAGTGAAAGCCCTTAATTTATTCCAATTATCTTTTGTTCAATTCGATTTATGAACACTGGAGCTCAAATAATCAGCCCTTTTGCTCTTGGCTTCCAAGAATATATTTTTGTGAGTATTGTACAAGTCATCTTTCTACAACCATCCCACATACTAATTGCAAAAGTCTATTTTTATGATAAGGAGTGGAATTAACAGACAATTAAGGACAAGAACATTGGTTGTCCTGAATTGCTTTGGAACAGAAATAGCTCAATGAATACAAATTTCTTCTTAGTAAATGTATAAGGACAAATATTGAAAACATATATCCAATTCTTATAGGGTGCATCTACAGGAGGAAAAATCTTCAGAAAGAGCTGAAGAAAAACATCTTGGGATTTTTGCTATTTATCACAGTGTAACAGATCTCATCCTACTTCCTTTTGTGGCCCTGGTGTCTGGTAATTTTTCAACAGAACTGGTGAGAGCGGGAGACTTTTTCAAGCTGTGTATACTAAAACTACGGGCACAAGAGTATGCATGAAAAACAGTGCTTTACATTCATTCATTCAATTATTCATTCATTCTCTTGGTATAGTTCAAAGTATATTTACAGTGAGTGCACAGCCAATGATAACAGCAGGATGGACTGTTTTTCAAAATAGGCAAGATGAATATAAAAATTCTTCCCTTTGAAATCTTCAGATTTCCAACAGCAAGACTGAGTGAACTTCTGTCAGTGTTCTTTCTAACAATAACTATGACTGTTTTATGTCACAGCCTCTTTCTCTAAGATTAAGACTGAGACCTGTTTTGTGTTACACTATAACTAGCTGGCACAAGAAACTCATGAAAACTCGTGGGAAACTGACTTTCTCTAAACTCTGAGCTTGCTTAGTGAGAAAAAGGAAATTTATTTCCATCATGCAATTCCTTCCTTAGAGTCAGCAGGTGAACTAGACTTGTCAAAAAAAACCCGACAGGAGAATCTAGAATTAAATCACCTCTATAATGGGATGCCAACCACATCTGATTGCAATTGAGACTCTACAACCGTGGACTTGCCATCTGGAGTGGCATCCATCAGTGGAGCTGCTCTAGACATTATTAGGGTGATAATTTGTGCGTTTTCACTAAAACAAAGAGATATTTTCTTTTCTTTATGAATATATACACACCCACATACATATATACCTATATTTATAAATGCAGACACAAAAGGATTACAGACAAAACATAATTTGATTCCTAATGGTGTTTGAGTGGGAGGAAATAGCATTACTGGAACATTAAAGAGAGAGTGACACCTTCCTAACATCCCAAAACTAACTGGTGCTACTGAACCTACCACATTTTTCTCCCCAAAATGATAAAGTTTCTTTTCTTTTCCTCTTCTGTACACACATTATCTAGCCACCAACTATAAAAGAAAGTTTAAAGATAATGAAGTTGCCTATTATTGCTCTACCTCTTTTGGCTCATGCCTACTTAGTTTGGTTAGTTGATGGTGCATCACAGTTGTTCAGAGCATAAATGTTATACCTGCTGGTTATCAAACCAAAAGGTTCTTTGCCCTGACTCCTGATGTGTGATAAGTATAAGCAAACATTAACTCAGTCAGTGGTAAGAAAAATATGAAAAAAAAATTCTCCTTGAAATGAATTACTGTTTACCTGAGACCAAAATTTATGGTAAATCTTCAAATGCCTGATCTGGAGGAAGTGTCCCCAAAATTATCTGCTGCCCAAAAGAACATTAAAATGTGTGGAGTTTTCTTTTCTAATAATGGGCAGCCCATTTGGATTTTCATATATAGAAATAACTCACCTAGGTAAATCAAAAATACAGTTCCACCACTTATTAAATAAAATTATTTTGCAATAAGTTTTATATACTTTTATACATACTACTAGTAATTACCACTTTTCCCATCATTAAAAATTAAAAAAAAAATCACTCACTATAGCTTTAAATTATTTGCCTTCACTTCTGTTCCTATGTGACAACAAGCCAACCTATTGGATAGAATATGCTGCAGATAGTAACACACTGCAGATGGTATCAGATGGTTTGTACTAGCAGTTATGAAACTTAATTAAGTCTTTTAAGTGATATGTCCTTTTTTGCTTCACATTGCCTTTTTTTGGACAGGGTGTTTAGTTCTGGATGCTAATTTGTTAAGCCATGCTGTCTTCTGCTCCATCATTCAAAATTTTAGTTTATAGGTGACAAATGCACCTAGTTACAGAAAGCTTTCATTTTTCTGAAAGGGTCTGAATGGAAAAGGGAGCTGATTTCTGACAAAGAGTAAATAGGGCCCTTGGGCAATTAACTATGCCAGCCAACTTAGCCAGTGGGGTTATTTCCATTTTAGCTGTTTTTTGCAATTCACACTCATAAATTGCTCCCCTGGTTGGCATACACTCTCAAGAATAATAAACTCAAGCTTTATGTTTGTTGCCTAACAGCCTTAAGAAACACATGCTGTGATTGAGTGGGTTTTTTTGTTGACTGGTGATATTAACTTTAATAGACTGGGTTTTTCTACATCACTACTAATTTGATGAATACAGTTAATTTTAAATCTTTCCTGTAATATTGTTCACATATTGCCTTCCTATTTAAACAAAATAAGCAAGGTACTTGCAGGCCAGACTTTATGGAAAACAAATTCTTCAACAACTGATTAACATAAACAGCTCTTGAAGAATACATTGGGGGAAAAAAACTACCTTATTTATCTACATAGTGGGATTTTTCTTATCTTTTTAAGAAAAAACACTCAGAATTAATAGCATTTCCCTTAAGCTCCTTATTTGGTAAAACCAAATTGATTTTGTTCATTAAACCCCCAAATCTATGGGTTTAGCAGTGGAAAAACTACTAGAGGCTTTTTGCCAGACAAGGAATTTTTTTTTGGCCTTTTGGCAACCTGGCAATTTTATCTGGCATGTGAATATTAAGAAAAAAAAATTCTTTTTTCAGTCCTGATTCCCCCTCCTAGGATCATGTTTATCCCTGTAAATGATTTTATTTTCCTATTTACTTGAACATTAAAGTATCTAAATGTCAGTTCTCTTTGGGCAGTACCTCTAGTACTTGCTAGTTTATGAAACAGTAACTTCTGTTCTCGCAGCACATTTCTGTTCCACATACAGCAGAAATATTTCATGTTTTTCTAAGGCTGAATGTGAGGACTACAGATTACTTCAGAGACACAACAGGAATTTGTCTACTCAGTTCAAGAAAAATAATAATAATGGTACTTGGAGCCAATTTATTATTCACCTATATTAATTTATAAATTTATTTTTATATTGTATATGGCTGATGGCTAACTTACTTGTTAGTTAAAGGTTTTGTAGGAAATAAAAAAAATATATCTTTCATCAACAATGTCTTTAGAAGGAGCCAAAAGTTCTTTGACACAGAAGACTAGATTCTTCCCAGGCACACACAGAACAAACTCTAAAATCAATTGTAAAATCATCCTAAATTGCAAGTTTTCACATTTAACAGACTACTACTCACTACAATCAGAAATTATATCCTTTTTAATGGAGATGCCTATTTACACCTGTAATTTGTGAATTTTGCTAGAACAGAATGATGACAGTTATGATTATCTAATTAGGGTATTCCCATAGAAACTTGAACTTGGAATATCAGAATAAACAACGGATAATTGTTGGCAGAGCTGTTTTGAGACAAAATGGATTTGTGTCAGCTTGCAAAGAAACTTAGAAGTTCTAAACATATTAATATGTTAATAGATAAACTACTAATAAACTGCTAATACTAATAGATTAACTAGTAATACACACTAATGCAATACTCAGCCCAAAAAATCCTAGACTGCAGAATTATTCAATACCTAGAGGCAGAAATGTTACAGAAAAAAACGTGAAAAGAAAATTATACATCACATTCTTACTAGTGTATTTGGAGGAAGAAAAATAGATTTTCCTCTAAGAGTTCTTGGGAAGAGCTCTGCTTTATGCCTGTGTTAAGTGTTGTCCTGTTTTCCAGAGTCTTTGTTCCATATGTCTTGTAAAAAATTCATCTGATCAAATTGTTCAGCTCTGCCACAGCCAGAACCTGTTCTTAGAATGAACACAAAGACAATCCCACATTCACTACACTCAGATAAACTCACCGTACATGGGTGATGATAAGGGTTGTAGCTGGAATGAAAAAGTCATCCACTCTGTCAAACTGCTTTCCCACTGGCTGAGTATGGATTGTGTGGTGGGAAACACTCCCACTGGCTTGTGTTATCACCTGCATAAAGTAACATCATTATAAACTTTAGAAGTACACTTTAAAAATCAATTCTCAATGCAAATTAATGAATACAGTCATTTGTATTGTCTTTTCCAAGTTATTAAGTAAAGGAATGAAAAAGCAGTGAATAAAGCTGATCAAAATTACAGATTTCAGAGAACTATTAGATACCTGACCACTTAGTCTTCATATTTTTTTTCCCTTCCATCTTTTTTTATTACCCCTGAATCCATATTTATTCATTTACATTGCTAAACCCCTTAACAGTTCTTAATTTAAATTTTTATCTTTTTTTTTACACTAGATCTTAGAGTGAGATTAAATTTTTGAGCACTTCAGCCAGAGTGAAAAGATGCTATCAGCAAATTCTCTTGAACATATGGTTATGCATACTCCCAATTCTTGTTAACCATGAGATAATACAACATTTTTTAAAATTGTGATATAAGGCTAATCATCATAGTCTCAGTGGATTGTTATAATAAGCAATATAAATTAGTAAAAAAAGTAGTTTTTGAGATGCTTCTTCAGTGACTGTCCCTAGGTTTGTCACTGCTAAAAGGTATGGGAAAAATCAAGATTTTTAATATCTTTCATTTGAAAAAAAACCCCAATAAAGACAGAGCTTGACACCTCCAGAATGTCAATATGACCTTAATGAAATGGATGTCTTAAGTCCAGTTTATCCTCTAATTAGGGAGAAAACTATCATGAACAGCAACAGTTTGCTCTCAAAAGACCAGCAGTACAGAACATGCTGCTGTTTTCAGCTGCATTCCTTACCCTTCTATCACTTCAACATTGTCAGTTCTGACTAAAGTTGTTGAAAATAATCATTAATTTTTGGTGAGGTCAGTTGTATGACTTGTTTTCTGGTTACTTAAAATAATTTCTATGCCCCTGCTGTGGTCATGGTAATAATACTTAAAGGAAAATATGCAACACATTACACAAAGGTTCAACTTGTTTTTTATCCCTTACATATAATCATTGTGATCACCTCACCTGCAAAGTTGGTGAATTTTTTTCCATGTTTCCCCAGCTCAGCACCCAGACTTGGTCATGTGATTTATCATAGTGTAGTTTCACTGGAACAGGATCTGTACTCACTGCCTGGAAGAGAATAAAAAGATAAAGCCTTTGTTTCCATCACATTTTCAAAGGAAACATAATATATTTGCTTGAATGAAAATGATGAGTAGATGTGCATTTTCAGATATTTTCAGACCATATTTAAGAATTATATTGCCAGCTGTTGAAACTGCTCTCTGATTAATGCAGTTACTGAATTGCAGAAAATGTGTTTTTTATTCATTATGTACTCTAACACTTGGTATCAAAACTACATTATACCAAAGTCTTTAAGTTGAAAACAAAGGTTTTTAAATCAAGTACAAAATTACTTATCTTCCTTCCCTGCCATCACTCTCACTTTACATATATTGGTGGAAAAACAACACCAATTACCAAAAAACAGTTAAAAAGGGAAGAGGATTCTCAAGCCACAAACTGGAATTCATGGAAGATGGTACTGCAAAAAATCAACATGAAGTTGCTGCATCCAAAGCTTCCTAACTGTTAAAATGTGTATATTTTGTTGAAGTAGGAAGGATTTTCATATGTTTTCCAATTACAGTTTCTACTTTTCACAGACCTGTAATCAGAACCAAAGTGCTTTCCCTACAACTTTAGGCACTATTGAGACCATGAACCTTTTAGACAGCTGAGCTCTAAACTTCCTTTGTTACAAAAACTGAAGGATTCAGAGGGATGAAATGAGAGGACAGTGTATTTGAATTAGAGATGTTATGCACAGGCTAAACAAGTGGGGGGGTGGGGATACTTTTTTATTTTCATCATTGAAGAAGAAAAGAATAAGTAGAAATTGTTTTTTAGTCTTACCATTATGGAACTGTAAAGCACAGCTTGTTTATCAGTGTGTCAAGGAGAGCACCAGCTGGCTAATTAAGTGAACCTAATTTAAACTAATGATGTAGATCCTCAAGATAATGCACTAATGGCTGGCTGAGACTGCTGATGATACTTAACTGTACTCCTGAGGTGTTGCAAGCGACCACTTCATCTAAGCAGAATTTGTTTTTCCTTTTGAAAATGGAAAATGAAGCCAGGTTGCTCACCGGCTCATTTAAAATCAGAGGTTACCCCTTGAAAAAGGTCATTTCTGTTTGCTAACTTCTTTCTGCTACATGCTAGAAAACGAGTTGTTTAAAATAATACTTGAACTGTTGTATAGCTAATTTGTCAAAGCATGTCAAATTTCCTTCTGGCTTCCCCAGACAAAGGTCTGAGCCATCCATGTTCTGCCAGAGGGCTGCCAGCTGCGTTCAGAGTTGGGGTCATGGCACAGCCAGGAGGAGCAGAAGGAATTGCCTGCAGGGTCAGGCACAGGCAGTACAGCTCCCCAGAGGGAAGCCAGAAGCCAAAAGGAGCTGAGCATCTCGGAAGCAGACTTGCACAGCTGTTTCCAGCTGACCAGGCTGATCTGCCAGCAGCCACAGAGGACTGAGGACAATGACTCCATTTACTCCAGCCTCTAAGTCATCCCTCTTAGTGATGTGCTACTATGCAGTACTGCAAAATTCTTGCTTTCAAGAATTTAAAAATGAAAGCAAATGCTTCTCCTAACTTTAGAGTGAGAATTACCTGGATAATTCAAAAAGTCTCTCTCTATATATATCTCTAAAGTTACAACATCCATGTTTCCAATACATTTCAATTTAGTCTGCTATAGAACCCTCTGAAGTACTTATTTTGATAAATATACCTGTCATAAAAATAAATCATCCTCAAATCTAGTTGTCACATTTCTGCACACCTTTTACATTAACTTTCATAGTAGAAAGGAATAACACATATAGTAGTACTTCAGAGAAAACACTGTAATAAGCAAAACCAAATAAACATTATTTTTATACTGAAAACAGCATCATTACATGACTTAAAGTCCTTTCAAATAAATTTTTAATTTTCTTTAAGGCTTTTGCACAGTGATGGAAGTTTCATTAGAGTGCTCTTGCTTTCAAAATATGAAATTATCTCCACTTTTGTTCCCATTGGCCCAAGTGATTTTTTTTGCAAGGTGGTTCCTTACTTAAATATAGACTAGTTACATGTACATGTATGAAAATTATATCCTCTGAATTAATATGATCTTTAGGAAAAAGGCAGTCTAACAAGAAAAATGCTCTCATTTCTGAACACCTGAGTTTCTATTTTCCAAAAGTGAATTAAATCTTTATTTTAGTCTCTGCTAGGCAGTACTCTAAGTAGTAAAAATAGGCTGATCTGGAAAACTAAATACCCTTCTGTGCATCATGTTTGCAAAAGTGTTTTTGTAAGTGCATATCATATAAATAGAGCAACATTTAATGGTTAGAACATTCTTCTGGCTGGTAAAACATGCAGCTAGAAAATAAATGCTTCTTTTTAAAAGGCAAGAAGAGAGAGACATGCATGTTATAAGAAATGCTAAACAAAGTATCTCTTGGCTAGTCACTAAATTCCAAATTAGCCTTCAATTACTTTAATTCTAAAACCCATCTGTGAATCAACAGTGGTTTTACTTTTTATAGTATTATATGCAAAAAAATTGTATAGGTTTTATGCTTTCATTATTTATTTGTTTTGTTTGCAACTATTATTTTGTTTTGGTTTGGTTTGCTTGGTTTTTAAGTCTATTTTGAATAATGGCATGGGTAAGCTGGACACAGAGCAAGTCCCTTGTACTTTTCCCATGTATTTGGCTAAGTCTATCCTAGGAAATAGCATTAACATCACTAAGAAACAGTAGTAGAAATTCTACTTAGGTCTTCAAAAGTGACAGTAATGCATCTGGTTTAACTTATTTATCGGTTAAACTGTTATTCCTTGTTTATATAGTCTTACCAAAAATCTTTGTTAAGTACTGAGAATGGAAAAATAATTTATTGAGATTACTTAAACACCTAGAACAATCAAAAGCAAGACTTCCATTCCTGCAAAAGCTTTCCACAGCTAGGGTAAATTTAATCCTATACTTTCTTTAGTTCATAATCTGGATATTATTAAATTAGTGGAAAAGCAATGCTTTTCTATCCCTCAAAATAAAATTCCCTTGAAAATGATTTTTTTCCCTTGGAATAAAATGAAAGCTTCTGGAATATCCTGGTTTTAGCTCAATATACTTATTAAGAAGCAGGGACTTAGTGCACAAAGCTCTTTGCTACACTGAGGCATTCTGTATGTCTGCTTTGCAGCTCATTACAGAAACTTGAATATTTTTGTGACAGACCAATCTAACATCGTTCAAAAACTGCACAATTGATTTACATATTTCTGGGGAACTTTTAATTAGTGGTTAATTTATTGAATTTTACTTTTTAATTAACATTCATCTTTGCAGGAAGTATCTCTGTACATTTCGTAATGGTAAAGTGATATATATTTATACATATTTAAAACAATAACTAATGTAACTGAAGACAAATTAGAAGATCCTACCAATGAACATATTTCATAAAACCTAAATTGAAACCTATTTCCAATGAGCTCAAGAGGAATCATGTGCTTTTGACACTGAAGTCTAAATGCTAATAAATTCAATTTCATTGATGTTTTATCCCTCCTGTGGAGAAAAGGAACCTGACACCTGAATGTCAGTCAGAGAGCATGGAAAACATTGCCAGACATTCTAGTCCTAAAAATTTTTGGACTGTGTTGAGACTTTTTAGTTTGTCTTCCTGAAGTAATATAAAAAACTGGTTGTAAAAAATGTACTATTTTCAGGAAAAAAAAATCATTACTCAGTTTATCTCTGTTTTGTTATGCAAAGGTAAATTTAGGTTAAAAAACCCACCTTTTTATTATTAACTTCTTGAATAAAATATTTTATAAGGCCCTGCCATCATTTGGATAGTTCAAGTTTTGAGGCAGCAATGTCTGAGTCAGCTGACACAGAATTCAGAAAGCAGATGTTTCAAGTGTGGAAAAATATAAACATTATTTTTGAAATTAATGCAATTTTATGCATGCCATATTGTTATTTATATTTCATTTTTATATGCATTTACACAAAACATGTGTATACTTATATCACAAAATAGTTTGAGTTGGAAGGTACCTTTAAAAGTCATCTAGTCCAAAACCTCTGTAGTGAGCAGGGACATCTTCAACTAGATCAGTTTGCTCAGAGCCCCATCTAAATGGACTTTGAAGGTTTCCAGGGATGGAGCTTCTACCACCTCTCTGGGTGACACTGTTTTGCAAACCTCATTGTAAAAAATGTCTTTGTCACATCCAGTCTGCATCTGCCATCCTTCAGTTTAAAACCATTACCACTTGTCCTATTGCTACTATCCCAATTAATAAATCTGTTTCCAAGTCCCTTATAAGTCCCCTTTAAGTATTGAAAACAATACTCTCCCCCTGGAGCCTAATATATAATCTATACTTTAAAGATTTTCATTCACTTATCAGTGAAAAAAGCAAAAGGTATGAAGAAAAGCTCTTATTTGTTTTTTTTTTTTATTAACTTAGTTAGGTCTCTAATTAAAAAAAATAATCCCTGTTTTATTTAGCTAAAGAACACCTGTTTCCTATAAATATGATGACAGTATAATGTCTCTTGGTGCACTGGGTTTGCATGACAAGCTTTTGGTAGCAGGGGGGAGCGATATGGGTGGCTTCTGTTAGAAGCTGCCAGACACTTCCCCATGTCTGAAGAGCCTATGCCAGCTGATACCAACACAGACCCACTGCTGGCCAATATCTAATCAATCAGTGGTGGGGTAGAACCTCTGGGATAACATAGCTGAGATGCACAAAAGTGATATTGTGGAGAAGTGCTTGCAATCAGATGAGAGAGGAGCAAGAATATGTCAACGGAACAGCCCTGCAGATGCCCAGGTCAGTGGAAAAGGAGGGGCAGGGGATGTTTGAGGTGAGCCAGCACAGATTCCCTTGTATCCTTTGGTGAAGACCACAGTGAAGACTGTGCCCCTGCAGTCCCTGGAGGACCTCACACTAGGGTAGGTGAATGCCTGGAGGAGGCTCTGAATCAATGGGAAGCCTATACTAGAGCAGGCTCCTGGCAGGACCTGTGAAATCATGAAGAAGCACCCACACTGAAACAAGGTTTATTGGCAGAACTCGTGACCTCATAGGGGACCCAACCTGGAGTAATCAGTTCCTGAAGGACTGTATCCCAAGAAAAGAGACCCACACTGGAGCGGTTTGTGAAGAACTGAAGCCTGTGGGAAAGACTCACACTGGAGAAGTTCATGGAGGACTGTCTCCCATGGGAATGGCCCCACAAAGGAACAGGGAAAAGACTACTCTCTCTGAGGAAGAAGCAGCAGCAGAAATAACATGTGACAAACTGACCCGCCCCTTCCTCATCTCCCTCACTGCTGGTGGGGAAGGAGGCCGAGGAAGGAGGAAGCCCTGGGGAACAGGTCTCTATGAATTGCTACATTATCCATTATCCCAGTTAGATTTTGGTAGGGAAATGAGCTAAATTTATTATCAAAATCAAGTCTGGTTTGCCTGTGTAGGTAATTGGTGAGTGATCTTCCTTTCCCTTAACTCACAAACCATTTTTTTCCCCGTCCAGTTGGGGAGAGGAGTGACAGGGTGGCTTTGGTGAGTATCTGACCTCCAGTCAGGGTCAACACATCACACCTGATTTTGCTCAAACTCTATGACTGTATTAATTGCTGTAGCATAGCATTGATTTCTCGCTTTTACTCAATTAATTATTTTCACTAAGCAGAGTATCTCCAGCATCCCAGAGACCAAAGAAGAGGAGTGGAGAAGAAGTCTGAATTCAAAGCCTCCAGTCTTGGCTAAGGGTGGTGTTTATTTTTACTGTCTCAGTAATTTCTCTGTCTAAAAGGTTACAGAGAATTAGTCCTCCACCTTCTGTAGCCAAACCTAATCTTTCTGTCAAAACTGATGGACACATTATTATGATAAGACTCTATTTTAGCCAATCCTCATTTTACAGTGAAAGGTACCTCAAGTCAGAAACTTCCTAAAGAACTCATCTCAGCTACTTGAATAATATTTATAAGAACTATTATCATGTTATCTTCCTCACAATTGCCTATGGAGAATAACAGCTGCTAAACGGAAATTACTGCTGAATGTTGAAAGTAGGTGAGGTTTTTTTTCCAAATAATGTGTTTACTCTCAAGATAACTGTATTCTATTTCTGAAATACAAAGGAAAGTCTTAAATCTTTTGTCTAAATTAAATAGTAACTTTAAAAATGAGAAATAAATACCTGTACAACTTTCTGAGACTGTACATCAACAATAAGAACTCTGTTAAGTGTGGGCTGAGTCACGTATATAAACTTGTCTTTTACATTAACAGCAGTTGCCCAAACACACCGCTGAACAGGATCACCATCTGCTTTGGGACAAACTTCATCCTATAATTCAATTGAAACAGGAAAAGTGTAAGAATCAAAACAGTCAACAATGTAATAGAAAGACAAATTATACTCATTTGCTTCTTTTTTAACCATAAAACCTCAGAAAATGTAGGGAAGGAAAAAGGACAGTTGACACTAGGACATAAACTCACGTTAAACTAACTGCATCTGTAAGCACCACAACTCACAAGCACTATAAAGGAATTTATACACCAAATTTGGGATATTTTCTAGAAATTCAAGACGTAGTACTGTTGACCTGAGAAAGAAACCAATTTGAAACAACCATACATACAGAAATAAAATGAGCGGGGGTCAGGAGACCTAAAAACCAGAAAACCAAACCAGACACACAATGCCTTGTTACTGCAGCAGCTGGCAGCTCCCACCTGAACAGCACCACACTGCCCTGCAAAGGGAGGCAGTGCAGGCAGGGCTTACCCTGCAGCTCAGAACACAGCAGGAAGCCAAGCAAACACGTAACTGGGGAGATGATAATGTACAAAGGAAGAGAAAGAGGAGGTGGTGTGGTGCAAATTGTCACATGGCATAGGGGCAAAGCAGCAGTCACAGAGATGAGCTCTTTTAGTCACTTGGAGTACTGCTAGTTTGCTCTAAAGATCAAGAAGTTTGGCTACTCCAGCCATGAGACATTCTCATGGCCTATCTTAGTAGTGTTAAACCCAACAAATAGCAAATGTCCTCTTACGATTATTCCTTCCCTCTCTGCCCTTCCATTCCTGCAAAAGGACAAATCTGAAAAAAATTAAACATCTGTTCACTTCAGTGAACTGATATTTCGTACCACATATAGCTATACACTCAGTCAAAATAGCTAACTGTAGTTTACATGCTCACTATTCCTAATTTGTAGAAATACATGGCAAATCATCATGTATTTAACTACCTATTTGTGAATATTTTCTCCCAGAAAAAGCTTGTCTCTATCAAAATTAAAAGTTACTTAGTCAAAAATATTACTATATGTGGAAATTCCATTTATGGAATAGCATGATTTCTTTCCTATAATGGACATTATAATTATTTAAAAATATGAACCTAAAAACACGTTATTTGGCAAAAGTACAGGATATATCAACTGTTTTTCTTTTCCTGACCTTTTCTTCTTTTGCCTCTTATTTTAAATTCTTTGCATCACAAGGGACAATTTTACCAAATCATAAGTATTATTACTTTCTGCCACTTATCTGCTGCTTATTCCTAATTTAGAATGCTCTGCCTGATACATCATAACTGGCCGCTGTGAAAATAATTATGTCAGCAGATAATGACTCAATGTGGAATGAGCAGCAAGAGATGATGGGCTCTTAAACAAGAATTCTGTTTCTAAGCATCAAATGCCTTTTGAAAGGCACAGGAAACATTATGTGGCAGAACATCATCTCTGGCACCAAGCAATGCTCTTCAAGAAGATGATGCATTTCAACACTTACTTTTCTGTATCAGCAGCATTCTTTGCCTCCTGTGCCTCTACATTTTCGAACATACACTCAATCTTTATATGTCAAAAGAAGAAATAAATCAATTTCCAGTTTTAATAGAGGGAGTTTCTTTGCAGAAGATTGAAAGCCACTGCTTGCTTTTACATGGCTCTTAAACCTCAACAAAGGGAAGGTCTTTCAGGAATCGTGATAAGGAAAGGTTACTAAACTCAGGTACCATGCAATAGCACATCATCAGGAATTTCAGGAGAACTAAGAAATAAGTAACAAGCAAGATTTAGTTTGTGCTGATAAAAAGCCATGAAGATCAAAGGGAGAACTTAAAAATCTGGTTTTCTAAGGAATGACAGGCATGGGGAAAATGGAACTTTCATTCTTAAAAGTAGCCAAATGCTACTGTTGCATAAAGTCAACATAATGTATGTATGTCTGTAATATGATGTGCAATCATTGTATCAGTGATCATTTGCCTTTTTTAACCTTGTCACTTCAAGTGGAAGGTTGTTTCACCAATCTCATTATTTTTTATATTTCTTTTAAATGTACCTCGTCTTAGGTCTATGTTTAACCTAAACAGATAACTACATCTAGATTGTTCTCCACCATCCTCTTTATTCTTCACAGAAAGCACCTTCAAACAATGAATCCACAAATGTTTCTAACAAATCTACACAGAGACATCATTTTCAGTCCTCTCTCAGGGACTCACATTAATTTACATGAGTTTCTGGGACTGAATTCTACAAGGACATTTTCAATGTATTATTTAAAAATAACATTGACTTCTGCTGAAGGAATCTGTGTTTCTTTCACATGGCATCATATAGATTAGTGTAAATGATTTCTCTGATACCACCTCCCCTTGTGGGATGTACAGCAGAATAGCAAAATACTCTAAGTTAAGCACTTATAACTATATCCAGAGATGAGCTACTGCCATATACATTTTTCTGAATCTGAGTCTAAAATACTCATGAGTGTATTTTTAAAGATTTTTTTCACTGTAAGACTAGTACAAATATAATTTTATATAAATATATACGCAACCACACATGTATACATGCCTACATATACAAATGCATTTTAAAGGTTCTAAAATACTTTTCAAGTTGTCATAAATTTATGTAATCCAATGCCACTTCTCACCTTGCCTGAAAAGAATGAAAACATAGAATAGCGGCAAAAAACCTTTTTTTCCAATGTTACAGAGAAAATTATGCAGCAAAATTCTCATATCCAAAACTGAGTGTTTTTCCCAGTATAAACTGGTTTATGTGGTTGTTTCTCTAGTTATTCAAACCTACATTTATCTGAAGCTGTTTCAGCAAAACTGAAATCTTGCTTTTTAAAATATAACATTTATCTGATTAGACAGCTTGGATTTCTTTTACACTACAGGCAGTTATTCTGAGGCTCCATATTAATTTCCCCAGTGGTTGGGTAATTGGTTAAAATAATTTCTCCCTAAAATATAAGCATAAACCCACCATTTTTTTTCTTCTAATTAAAATGTGGGCAATTTACTTTTTCCTAATTTATTCTCTCTGAAAAAAAAAAAAAAAGTTAACATCTGATAAAACATTAATTTACTTCATTGTTGTATTCCTCCCAGACTTTTTAATCAAAAAGTAACTTGCTCTGTAACAAGTCAGCAGATGGAGGAAAATAAATCCTTAGAGAATGTTCTTCTCTAAGATAGTCTGGGGCAAGAAAATCTCCAGAGGTAACATGTTCTTGCAGATTTATATGTGCAAATTCTACGTTTATTAGCTGACACTTACTGCAAGGTCTTCAGTGTCTCAACAGGATGTGAGTCAAACTCTTTAGGCAGTGAAAGGAAATATCTAGCTATGGTATGGCTGCCTAAGAGTAAGATGATACCAACAGGCTGCAACAGTGCATATTTTAAGACATTAATTTATCACCTCTTCTACACTGAATCATTGTTTTCTTGACATGCTTTACTAAAAATAAGACTGAATTTTTTAAAAACACTTTTTCACAAACAATTTATGACGCCTTCTGTGCTGTAAGAGTGTCACCCAAGGCAGTTTCTGTGAACTACAAAGTATGTTTCAATCTAATTTCCTATGGAAATTCTGGTCTGCCAAAATTTTCATTTTGAAATGAAGTATTTTGCTCTGACCTCCAGCATATATTCAAACGTGAGATGGCATATTTCACTGAAATGTGGCCATTATGTGCTACTTCTTGTAATAAACAGAAAATGAGTTTTATGTTGAAGCCAAAAGGACTTTTTGTTAGTCTCAAAAAAGCATCTGTTTCAATTGCTTTTTTGCCAGTCTCTGCAAATAATTATTCTAATTGGGATTCATTATGAGAAGAAAGCACTTTTGCATAAGAATTAGAATTTAAGTCTTTGGATAATGTTAATTTGCAGAGGATAAACAGAGGTTGAATGTTAGTAAGGAAAATGTCCCAAGCACTTCACAATGATGAGATATTTTAACAGGTGAAAGACTCTACTTGAACCATGGTTAAGAATCTATTTGACTACAGGTTAAACAAACAGCTGTCAAAGATGGTCTAACTAAGCAAACAACCTAAAATAGAAATCAGTTTATTTCTGTCCCTATGCATCTAGAATTTTCACTATCAGACCAATAAATTTCTACTTGCAGTTGATAGTAAGAAGATTGAAGTAATTTAGGAGATTCTGGGAAGGAGAGGAAGGAGGTCTTTTCAATTTCTGTGCCCCATGACAATCCAGTACGGCACTAAATCTTTTGTTTCCCTTTAAACACAGTAAGTCAAATTGATTCCCATGTTAGATATACACCAAAGTAGTTTGCTGTATTGACACTCAGTTGCATAAGAGGTAATTAAATATTTAGATAAGGGTTCTCAAGTATATAGCAAGTGAGAAAATATATTTACCTTTAGCAAAATTAGCATACCTAAATATGTACATGTATAAGTACTGCAATGTTGTTCACAATACAGTGCAATGTTTTGTAAAAACACCTGAGCTCCTTCTTTTACTGAAGCTCTGTTCAAGTTTGTTGATAAACAGGAAACCGGTGTAGGACCACTGAAGTGTCATGTGCAATATCCAGATATTTTCAATTATCTAAACTGCACTGCTGAATTTAGAAATGTTGCTATGCTTTACCAACTGTTTGGCAATAAATAACTCTTCTGTGGTTTTACTTATCACTTGAACAGCTAATTCAGGGAAGTGTAAAGAAATGGGAGAGGTTTAAGCAAGCACATATTTCCTTTATTATTAACATGTTAATATTAAGTCATAGAGATGCCCTAATGGGAAGGGCTATGTAAAGCTACCTCAAAATGTGCTTGGCATACTTACCAAGACCTCTGATTAGTAAAAGTATATGACAGAGCCAAAGATAATTACTAACTGGCAATTTATGACATGAGCTCTTGCCACTAAGCAATCACATGCTGAACTTGATAAAAATCTGATCCTGGGACATTACTGGATTATTATTTTTATTTAGAGGAAACAGATTGTCCAAAGAGCTTGAGGAATATATTCTATTCCTCAAATAAGGACAGGAATAAATTTTAAATAAATAAAATACTTTAAAATTAAAGTTATCAAGTAGCCTAATTTTCTGGGCTTTTTTTTTTTTCCCCCAAGAGGATATAGTTATTATGCTACTCCAGGTTTGAAAGGTTCCAAAAGGAAACAAATTTAACTTATTCATCCTGATTACTGACACATTTCAATAAAAATACTCTTAATATCCAGGCTGCATTTTAGACCAAGAAAATTTTAGCAGACTTCCTAAATAATCATTTTTTTAAATTAAAAAGCCATAAATAAAAAACTTTTTGGCTTATTTTTGGCTGTGTCAACCTAATTTCACTTAAGCAGCACAAATCAAGGTATGATTAGCTGTTCAAAGCATAATTATTCTCACTAAAATAAACCTTGTTGCTGAGTACAGCAGCCTTTGACATCAATAATGATAACTGAAGAGGCAAATTCCATTGAGACAGCTCCAGCTCTGCTGTCACTGAGGTGTTAAAGAAAAAATAAAAAACTCAAAACCAATGGGTACTGCTCAATGTTTAGTATTTATTTCAAGGTCACTCATTAAAATCCAAATGAGAAAAAGTTACTATTTTTGATAGCTGATATATCATATAGAGTGAGTATGTAGTGACTAGTACCAAGTGTTCCTGTGGGAACATGAATCATGTCAGCTAGCAATTTGATTAGCAGGAAAGGGAAAACATCACAAGAATAAATGGAAGTGGAGAATACACTAGTGTTTTTATGCATCCTACTCAGGGAAACTATGTCATAAATTCTCAGAATTTGAAGAAATCAGCTATAAATATGTTAACAGGGAAGTTATTGAAACTACTTATATGAATTTTAAGTTGGAACCAAAGCATCAATCATCTCTACTAACTTCAGTGGAAGCTGTGAGAGCGTTTACCAGGAGAGGGATTTGCCTCACGATAGCTGAGAGTTTAATATAGACAAACATCCAGTGGAGGAAAAGAAACCATTAACACCTCCCCATCCCCCAAAATATCCTATATTTAACAGAGAGAATCAACCCCTGATTCACTAAGATGAACTTAAATGATGGGTTGGAGGTGGGGAGCAACAACAAATCCAGAAATAGAAAGCTGTTAAAGAACTGGGAAAGGAGAAAGACAGCCAAGGAAAGAAAAGGTTTGCAAAAAGTATTCAGGGAATATTCAGTTAAAAAGAGGGACTGAAAGCTTGACTTTAATAGAGGAAAATGCAAGAAATTTTGAGATCACCATTATAAGCTATTTATTAATTCAGAAGACATGGCTGAATTTATGAAGCAAAAAACACTGAACTAATAATATCAAATTTTTATGTAAAGAAAATAATAATTGAGAAAACACTACAAATAGATTTTTAAAAACAACTTGCCTGAAAACCGAGGAGTTTTTCACTAGGCTTAATATGCCTCTGAAATTCACATTCCACTGGTTGTATTACTTTGATGCCATCTTCATAAAAAACATAAAACATGTTCCCAATTCCCAGACCTTAGGGACAAAAACACATTGAAATGTATAAAATTAAATAATGACAAAAAAGAAAATCCTTGTCTTGAATTAAAAACCTAATCACAGTTCAGTATGAGATCAGTTTGTTAATGTGTATAATGGTAATACAGCTAAACCTACGGGATCTTTTGTTGTAAAACTGAAACAAAACTGTTACATTATTCAGAATTTTACATAGTTTTCTCCATTGGCATGACAGTGTCTTTATGAATACAGATCTAGAAATATACAGTTTGACAGCTGCAGCAATAAAACTGATCTTGTGAAATCATCTACACTGAAATCAAATTAATACAAATTCTCTATGTATATTTTTTTATTTTGCCTAATGGTGGAAGACAACATAATTTCTGTATAACACTGAAAGAGAAGACCTGAGTCTTTGTTCTAAACCCTTACTTGATATTTCAGTCAGAAAAGGAAATATTCTTTCTGTTACTTTATTAGAAAGACAGAGTTGGGCCGATATTGATTCCAATGTTGAAGGGCCATAGGTGTTTACAGAACTATTCAATCCTTCTTCCACAGTGTTACTGAAATGCTAAGTTTTCTGGAGAAGGTGGGCACCAGATGTGTAGCATAAAGTCTCACAGTATCTGTGATCATGGTCATGACCACAGAAAAGCACAGTCTCATCAGTTTTTTGTGTGCCAATTAGGACAACAGTTGTTGATTTGCTATGTGGATGCTATAATGGATGATCAGTTTGTATTCATAAAATGAAGAAAATCATAGTTCTCATAAAATAATAACTATAATCATTCTGACAAACTGTTGGCTACAATGGTAAAAATGTCTTGTATCTTAGGCACAGTACCTAAGCTTTCACTTGACATAACAATATTTAGTATAGGAACACAGAGGAGTGAAATCCATGAAAAAAGGAATTTGAATCTGAAATTCTGCTTATCCTAAATTTTGAGGGAAAACCAATGTTAACAGAGAGAGAACAGGTCTTAATACAAAATAAAATAAGGATAAAATAAAGAGGGGGTAGGGGAAGTGCATGTTTATGTATGTATGTATGTGTATATGTATATATGTAATTATGTACACACATACATGAAAGTTTCCAGTCCCCATAAGAAACAGTTAATACAGTTGTTTAAAGGTTTTAATATGTAGAAGATGGTCAGGCTATGCCCAGAACAAACATGTTCAATTATCTTTGAGAAATCTTGTGGAATCTTTTCCCATTTCTGGACAAATTTTCCCAGAAAGAAAGGAGGGGTAGTCTCCAAGCAGGATTTTCCTTTATATTGAATCTATCTATTAATAGGCTAGCAAAAAGTGGGAGAGAAATTTGTCTATGCTGCATTTGGTGTAACACAGAGGCAAGCTTAGGTTCATGGAAAACTCGCCAGGCATGTCTATTCAGAGTACAGGGTGTACTCAGGCCAGTGGGCACCTTGGCAGATAAACCACACAGCCCATGTAAGACAGCACGTTAAGGTATCTCTTTAGAGAGTGCCTGACATTGTATCAAATAAGAGCAGCTGAAATTTGCAGGTAAGCCTGACTAATGTTAGCTGCCTGTACCAGTGAACACAGCGTAGAGATCTATAACTGAGTAACTGGCATAATGTGCCTTAGGGATGAATTGTAAAAGTGACTTGGGACACAATAGAATTTTCCCTTCTCCCTCCTCTCATTGTCTGAAGTATATTATAGTTATTAGCAGGATAAGCAATACCAGAATGTGAGGAAGTAGCTCAGGTGATAGCCCCAGGTAACCCAGATATTCAATATCCAGGCTCCTAAAACCTCCACCTCAGGTACCAATACTCCAAAGCAAGATTTCAGTGTACAGATATTATTTATGTCTAATAAATAGGCCAAAGTTTTAAGGCTTTATTGCCAAAGTCTGGATAATAATGTTTACCAAACTGTTCTACAAAAACAGTGAAGGACATACAGTATGAAATTTCCTTCTTTCATTTAAATACCAAGTTAAGGAAGTCAGATCATGTAATGAACCTTTATTTCTGGATCCAATTAGTTAATTCCCTTTTCCAATTTATCACGACCCAAAACTCTTCATTTGAGTGACAGGCTGCAGATACCTGTACAAATATCTAATCTGCATAAATATCTAATCACTTTGGCAAGCCACTTTTTCAGAACTACAGCAGATATTCCTTTGAAGATTTAATTTTGCAAACCTCCCTCCACTAAATACAATCCTGCATATTTTTAATGCAGTGCCAGAAGCAATAGATAAATAGATTTGCTTTACTTAGACTGAATTGATACTTAAAACTGGCTAACACTGATTTTTTTTTAAATGTTGCTGGTTGGGGATCTTTTGCATATATATGAATATATTTATCCATATATTGTATTACTACTGTAATACACATGTGCTTTCAAAATCCTTTCAGATTTTCTGATGTGTTTGTGATAAGGATTATGTGCACTTAATATAGAAATATCTCCAGGCACTAAGGCCTATGTATGGTTTGATGATCTTGATTGTCCTACTAATCACCCATCCCTCCCTTCCTACCTGTTAATACTTTCATTACAGAAAATGGCAGAGTATGAATGGCCCAGAGAAGTTGATGGTGATGTTTATTGGCATCCTCAGGGTACTGCTCTCTTGCAAAATATTTCCAATATTTTGTATTAGTAACTGAAATTTGTAATTAGTAAGAGTATTTATTGGAAACACAAGGATTGGCCAATGAGAAATTGCATCAGAGATTGAAAATATCTGCTCTAGGAGACAAAAAATCTGCTACCATAAGTTGCTTTTTGATTAGTTTCACATTAGTCACAGAGAAATTTGAATTTCTTTACCATAAGCACTTTGGTAAGCTATTATTTTTAATTGGTCTTTTTTTTGTCACAGAATTTAAATTTTGCTAGGTGCATTCTAATGACTGAAAGCAACAAATTGACTTGAAAATCGAGAATCATCTAAGAAAATCATGGGAATACTAATGATTCTTTCAGTTTTGAGATAAGCCATAGTTGATACTTTCCCAACAAGAGGTGAGAACAGCATACTTCTGATTCTTTGGCACAATCTTGTTGCCTATCAGTTCAATCATTAACAGTGAAATTGCACTAAACTCTAAACACATCATTTGTACTCTGCAAGGCCAATAGAGCAGGAGGATCACAGCTAAGTTCCACTACAATCACAGAAATTATTGTTTGTCCCAGCTGAGCAACTGGTGAAACAGGAATAAAAAAATAAAACTAGCTGATATTTTTAAATACACTGGGAATGCCAAAGGTTACTACATACAGGCAAATGAAATAGCAGATTTTTAAATCTTTAAATTAATAAAAAACAAATTTTTAAAAAGTCTACAGAAATATAATTTCTGGCATGAATTCAGAGCAAAGCCTGATCCACTTGTTATTTTGTATTATCAATCTTCTATTTGAAATAATTGAAAAATTTCTTAAACCTGAAATATATTAATTCCTAAATTGCAACTTTAGATGAAGAACAGGCTACTTAGAGCAACAGAATGGGAACTCATGACAACTCTTAGATGATGGTATTTTTCTCGAATATGAGGATAATTTTTGAAATTATGTCATATATATGAAAATTAATACCTATCTTTTGCTTGTAAAGTAAAATTTCCATTATTTTTATGTTAATATCACCTGATTGTGTCTTTATTTATATTTATCCTTCAGTTCATCACAAACATCCATTCCTTTCCCCGATATTTATTTACAAACCTTTCTGAGTATAAGAATAAAATGCTTGGTTTCAATTAAGCAACAACAGATATCTCAATTTTAAACTGTTAAAAATTATAATTTTGTCAAATAAGAGAGATTCATACAAGAAAATCAATCTCAACAGCATATAGGCTGACTGGTTGGAAGTTTTATCATGCCAACAATCAAAAGTTAAAGGTCTACATTTTAAATCTGAGTTTCGCGTTCTATATCTTTAAACACTTATCTGAAAATTGTGAACAGCCTATTTCATTTTCTCTCCCAAAAAGGAAAAGCAGTTTGCAAATGTATGAACGTTTATGGAATTCATTT
The DNA here is from genome assembly GCA_013398995.1 of Alaudala cheleensis. Taxonomy (NCBI): domain Eukaryota; kingdom Metazoa; phylum Chordata; class Aves; order Passeriformes; family Alaudidae; genus Alaudala; species Alaudala cheleensis. The sequence continues at coordinate 1,288,170 of VWYE01027168.1, read as the reverse complement.
CCACTTTAGTTTTTTTTTAAAATCAAATTCCTCTGTNACATTTTAAATCTGAGCTTTGTGTTCTAGATCTTTGAACACTTGTCTGAAAATTGTGAACATCTTATTTCCTTCTCTCTCCCAAAAAGGAAAAGCAGTTTGCAAATGTATGAGCATTTATGGGATTCATTTCCACTTCAGGTTTTTTTTGTTTTTTTTTAAATCAAATTCCTCTGAGTTGCAAGGGGGTAGGCAATTACTGTAACTGTAGAGTATGAACAAACATAGATACACACACACTCAAAAGAAACAACAGAAGATGAGCACTTCATCTTACTACAGAAAACATAAACAAAAGTCATCTCCATTAGTACCTTGCTCTCGCCACAATATGTTTGCAACTGCAGCATGTAAGAGAAAGATAGAACAGAAAATATAAATGAACAAGGGAAAACAAGAAATTATACGTAATTCTGAAATAATTCTGATGCTTTAACATCTTAGTCACTAAAATACAGGCAAACCAATGGAAACAGTAAATCAACAATAGTTCTCTATGTCATGAGACAAAACTGTGATTAGCCATAGGAGTTATTGGGGATAGGACAAATCCCATCATTCCCACTAAATCCCTTCAAGCTAACTCCATTAGCCATTATCAGCAGTGTGTTTTATAATCCATTACAAAAGCATGTACTGTTTTCATGCACATAAATGAGACATATTAATGACAGGTGATGCAATTTTCATGATTTCCTTTAAACCCTGGACTTCGAAGAGATTGATTTCAGAACACATTTATGAGAGATATGCAAAATTAAAATATGCACAAGATATTTTTCTGAGTGGCTGTAGTGCAACCATGCTAACAAAATTGTTGTGTTGTACATTTGCCATTGTCTTTGGAAGACCAAGACTGGAAGTATAAGATGGCATGGTAACCAACTAAATGTTTACATTGATTTTTTTCCCTGAAAACATAAACTTTATTTGGCCATCCTGTTTGCAATTGGATTTTAGACCTCCAAGACCAATGAAATTACATTATCCTAATATTGCTCTTTTTGTTTGTGGAGGAAAAATAAAAAGAAAGCAAATACAGTCTTGCAAATTTTAAGTATTTATAACTCAGCATGCAACAGAATAAAATTTTTAAAACACCATCACTGAAAACCAAAGCATACTGCAAAGTAATGAACCTAAGAAATTCTAAAAACCCAAACACCTTAAAGAAAGGAATACTACACAGAAAACATATATGTCACACACACACATAATAAAGTTGGGAGGTTCATTGAAACACAGTGTTACAAAAGCTAAAAAAACTAGCATTCTTTAAAAAATAGTTTGGAAAAAGCAATGAAAGACATATTATAAAAACTGTGTTGGTCCACAAAAGTTCCTTAACTGCTGACAGCTGAAGGTTGAGAGTGACAACAGGAACTATCAGTCCAGAAAAGGCCTGGATACTACGATTTACCCAAACATAATTTGTACTTTAACAGAAAAAGAGAGGGGAAAAAACAGCCCTGGGATATGATGCAGGCCTTTGGGTCTGATAATGCAGCTTGTTTTGGATTCACCCACCTGTCAGGGCATCTAGCCTGAACGCCACAGTTTTGTCTCTGAGGGTCTCCAAAAGATTTCTATGGATATGCTAAACAACTTTCCCCACATCCACCCTGCCAGTCACCTCACTGCAAAAGGCTGTCAGGCTGACCTGGAATTTTTTCCTCTGTAAATCCATGATGACTGCTCCTGAACACCTTCTAGTTCTGGGCATATTTTCCAGGGTGAAATGCTCTATCTCTGTTCCAGAAGTCAATGTGAGGCTGATGCACCTATTGTGTCTTGGTTTCTCGCTCTTGCCCGTGAAAAGTGGCACTGGCTTTCTTACAGTCTGCAGGAACCTCCTTGATCACCATGATCCTTCATGGGTTGCCAAGAGCTGCCTCACAGTGCCATGGGCCAGTTTCCCCAGTGCTTGTGGGTGCATTCTATCCAGGCCCTTTCACCTGTGAAAGTCCACTTCATTTAAATGGTCTCAATCAGATCCCATACACCACAGACAAATAAAGCTTCCTTGCCAGAGGATGACTTCCTTCCCCAACATTCCCACTGGTGTCATGTTCCGAGGAACAGTTTTGCCAGAAAAGACTGATGTGAAGAAATCTTCAGTACAACTTGTCCCCTTCCATATGCTTTGCCACCAGGTCCCCATCCCACTCAGTAGACCCACATTCAACCTTAACCTTCTTTTTCATGCTGATGTCTCTGTAGAAGCCCATCTGTTGTCCTTTATGTCAGCTCCAGATGGGCTCTGGAACTTTAACATTTATCCCTACGTACCCAGAGAGGGGCTCCACATGCAGACCACAAATCTGTATTTCCTTATGTTATCTTACACAGGCTTTCTTATGCAATAAAGCTAATTAATTTCCCCAGGGCAATCTGGAGGATTTCCTTTAAAATTACTTTTCTCTTCACATTGTGAGGAAATAACCGTGTAATGCATCACACTTGAGGTCCCATAAATTCAGCCATAATGTTCTACAGTTTATCAGTGTTTTTTCTCGGGGTGACATGGGAAAGAAAATAAAAAAGTAATTACAATTATGCAACTGTGTGGAACTGTACAGGTTCAAACAAAATGATTTAATATGCTAAGTACAGAACACATTAATTTGTGTTAATGCAAAATGATATGCATGATTCTGAGCTTTGCTCAAGAAAAAGGGCAGGATAAGAAAAGTGCTTTAAAAGCCTCAGATATTAATTTTAAAATTAGCAAATTAGCTAGAAGAAAACTGAGATATAATTTAAGGATGCAACATAATATCATAAACAACAGCCACCAGCTCACCTAACAGATCAAGAAACCTCACTTATTTTTTTAAATAGACATATAACTTCTGCTCAGTAAAGATGTCAAGTCTTGAGATAGAGAGTTCAATGCTGGAAAAAGTACAGGATGTATAGACCTAAAGTATGCTAAGAAACATATTGTGTGCCTTCCTTTTTTGTTAAGCAAAACTTAACTTTCTCAGCCACACTTTATACTGAATTCTCAAACATTTGTAAACTTCACAGTGTAAGAATACAGAATTATTGATTGATCCCAGCAAAATTTTCTGGTTTTAAGACAGAATACCACCCTCTCTTTTGCCCTGATTCCACAGAATTATTTAACAGCATTAGGAGATGTCCTGGGAGCCTTGCAGAAGACATTGTATTCCAGAAGTTTATGACCTTGAGCAGGCTATGTCTGCTACACGGGGCCTTGTCACAGGGAATCCTGCATGTCACATGGGGACCTGCTGCAAGGGTAGGTGCTGGAATGCCCATAAAAGCCTGTGCTGCACACTCATGGGCCCTACCACAAATAGAACACTGCAACCTGCCAGAAGATACACGGGTTTCTTTGTTACACCAACATAAACCACCACAGCATGGGAGGGAGAGGGAGCCTCTCCATGGACAGGATCTGCACACTTTGCTGTGGGGAAACCCATCCTCAATTAATCCCATGCTCCATAAACCCGCCGTGCCCAGCGGCAACCAACACCACGCCAACCCAACCCATGTGAAGGGTTGCAAGATTTATTCACAGTCTATATTCCTCTTTTTATTATATCTAAATAAAGCAGCTATTCTATTACACCATTTACTATCAGGCTTTTTATATTGTCATCAAAAATAAGTCTGCATTGTTCCTCCTTCTCCCTCATTCCCCAGCAATGCAAAACAAGAGAGAACCCAACTTTTCTTGAAAGAGGTTTTCTTTCTTTTTCTTTTCTCTTTTTTTAAGCACACTTACAGCTTCATAAAAATAATTCTTCATGGTCCTTACACAGCTATTCTATAGTTTTCTGTACGGCCCCAGCCTTTGATTAGGAGCAGCTAACATAACATCTGAATGCCTGCTCATCTCTGTTATCCATTGTGTTGGTAGAACAGTAATAGGTTGCACATATTTTACTAAACTCTGTCCTTAGTAATTCATGAAATTCTGCAGCAGACTAATAGCAGTGTAAATTCTTATCCATTTTGGATGGAAACAACAATTACAAAAGTCCATGGTATTTCTAGTACTAAATGAATGAGGGTATTGCAATATCACTTTCCAAATAAATTCTGTATCCTTCTTTTTTTTATTGCATTGGTAATAAACACCATTACATTCACTTTTCTGTCTCAATAGAAAATTACAAAGGTTTCAAGTATGTCAACTAGTGTTCCTCCTCCTTACTTTTCTTTTCTTGAAACATTCAATGTACTTTGGAAATAAAGTGTGTGTGTGTGCATGCAAAATTGACACTGAGCGAGTTTGAAGACTAAATGTAGCTCTTCCACTTCCTTTTGCTGTTATAATTAGCTGTTCAAATTTTCAGTAATCAGCATCCAATACTATATATCCAGACATACTCAAACAAAATGGATATCAATTAAAACCTTAATGTCTGAAAAATTGCATGGTTTCCTGCACTAAGAGAAAAATGCAGTTTAAGATGGCTTTAAAAATAGGGGAAACCAGCAAAAAGACACTTTTCTGAATTATATAACATGCAACATTAAAAAATATGGTGGAAAATGCAAATAATGAATATAGAACCACTGTTGTTAATTCCAAGTTTCAAAACACAAACTTTGTATTCAATATTTTGTAATTATTTTATCCAAATTTCTACCAGAAATTAACTGCTGATTAAGAAAATATCAGTAGTTTCACATCAGCTGATTGTTCTAAGATTTGCACCATCAAATAGGAAGTCACTGTCCTTTTCAATTACTTCAATTCCATGATGGCAAGGGGTCACAAGTAGATGCTATAGAAAATAGAACAATGTGGAAAATGCAATAAAGTCATATGGAAAAAATGTGTACTTCAACATAATTTTTCAGAATTGTCCTGTCATAATCTGCTGTACTTTCAATTGCATTAAAGAAGTAAGTTCAAGATGTTTAAACTTCTCCTTACTTCACTCATAGTCACCATCACTGTCAACTGCTTTGATTAATCCTAAACACAGGATAAAGAAAGTGTATTTGTTACTTTCTTTTCTTACATCTCCAATGTATAAACATCTGCCCTTATGTTACAAAGTAAATCTATACCATAATTAATACCTTTCTGCTGAACCACGTTAAGTTTTTACTTAGTATTTGTATCTTAAAAATACTTGCATTAAAAATGAAGATAAGGTTTACATTAATTACTTTTTGCTCAGATTCCACAATCAAACAGAATGAGAAATGTTATGCACATACCTGCTTTTAATTTCATTCATTTTCTATAAGAAATTCAGATTTTGTTGGTTTATATACAAATGCAAATATATAAAACCTCATTTATTTGTGAAGCTAAAATATTTTTTTCAAGTTATCTACTGCTTGCTTCAAGTATTTTTAAAATAATTGTCCTCACAAATTCTATCCAAATTCCAGTCTGCTCTTATGTGACATGCACTTCCATTTCATTTTAAATTAATACAATAACGGAAGATCTGCTTTATGCATATTAGACCATTATTTATCAGATAAAAGTCAACAGCTGACACTTTAATTTTGTTCAAATATGAACATGCTACCTTATTTTTCTAAGTTTTATATAACTTTTTATAATGAAACATGCATAAGTCCTTTCCCATAGCACATTAACTCAATCCAGTGTACACTAGCAGAAAGAAAAAATGGTTCATGAGCTGAATTGCTTGGAAGTTTGAAATAAAGTCTTTGCCTACAATGCTGTCAACAAGTATAAACTTGTTTAGCTGTGCCGTAAAATAAAATGCCAGCATAAATTATCTCTGAGGAAATTAGGTAAATAGGTACCATTTAGAATCAGATGTGACAGAAAGGTTCTATTAAAATTTCATAAAGCCTTTCAGAGAGATTTTAGGCCATAAATCACAGTCAAAAGGCTTTTAGTCTTATTCCCAGTTCTAGACAGTGGAGATGCCTTGTTGCTTATGATGGCCATAAACCTGTCAAGTCAGTAGCATTCAGATCACATAATCTTGTTAGGTGACAAGACATGACCTACAAAAGGTGCAGTTAGAATTAGAGCTACTTAATGGCATGGAACAGTTACATTTTTTTTTTTTTTTTAATTTAGTCCTAAGATACAGTGCACAAGGTAGAGAACTTTTCTGCTTTTTGTGACTAAGTGTCAGAAACCACAGGATAAATTACTTTGCAGTATATGATGATGATATATATGATGACTATGGAGTGGGTGAATTGAGTAACACAAGAGCCTATAGTTGATAACCAAATTAAAAGCTATTAAATATTAAAAGTTCATCCAGTACTTTCAAATTAGAAAAAAGGTCTTGGAAATGCCTTATTAGCTTTATTTTTTTTATCTCTATCATGACATGTCTCCCCAAGGTGCGTACATACGTCTCAAAAAATTTAGACAAACATCTAAGAAGTCATATCACAAACTGGACTGCACTTTGAAACTCAATCCATTGGTAATAGTTAGGAGAAATTAAAATATTTTTTAAAATAACAAATAACAAACCCACAGAATTATTTCACTTCAAAGGGAACAGCATGAGTTTTTATGATCTATGGCTCTAGTATGGTAGAATTATTCTAAATTGAAACAGAAAAGAAACTAAAGCACAACCAAAGTACCTGTCAAAGTTATCAATAAACAAACAAAAAAAATGGATTTTTAAAGTTACTCTACTTCAAAATATTTTACTAGTAGCTAAGAATTTTTTTTAAGTACTTGAAAATAATCCCTGAAAATATTCATCGTCTTTTGTGATGACTATTTTTTATTTTCCTGTTTTCTTCACTGCCGGATTTTCTTCTTTAGGGAATAAAAATCTATATTTAGTGTAATCTGATTTTCTATATGTGTATCAAATTACAGTGATATATTCTACTCCATTATTTATATTAAATATTCCACTATTCATTTAAGTCTTCCTTGATATCTTTTTTCTAAGTTAACAAAATGGTTTATTTGGTATATTTAGCTATGTATTATAATCCATATTCAGTTAATGCTACTTTGATTAACAATTGAAATTTGGACCAATTCCATTGGTCCTACTACTCTTTCAATGGAATCTAGCTAAATAAATAAAATCCACAGATGGAAGTTGTGATTTCTTCCTTCTCTCTTTGTAATTATTATTGCAATGGGTTTCAACACAAAAGGCAGTAACATGTTGCCCACTCCACCTTTCTTATAAATATATTGTCAACATACATTGCCAAATTATCTTTGTCCAATATTTAAATTCTTCCGGTTCCAAACAATATTTCAACAGCAGCAGGATGATGACTTTGGTTTGCCCTATGGCTTCTAGGAGTTGGGCTCAGCCAATCTGTTTGTGATTATGAAATGTAGTCATCAACAGAAATCTAAGGAGGAGTTGTCCTGTTGTATTTTTATTGCATGTTTTAAATGATGCCAAATCCCATGGAATGAAGGAGAAAGCTATCCATTAATAAAAGATTTGAGGGCCTCTTAAAATGTACCTGCACATACTACAAGCTAGAAAATGAAAAGCCATCTTTTATCAGTTGCTGCAGGGATGCTGGGCACTAGAATATAGAACCTGTTTACAAAAAGAGAGAAATTGGAGTCCTTAAGAAAAGGAGGACTGACTCTTGGTTATGATGAAATCCCATTTTTTGCTAGCAGAAGTTCCAGCAGTCTGACATTTCTTTATACCATTACAGTAGCAAAAACCCTAGAAATCATCACAGAGTGCTGCTGAAGGTAGAAGAAAAGCATTGTCACATCAGAGCTATGCAGGGTTTAAATTGTGCTGCTATGAATCAGTCTGGGTTTTTCAATGTTCTGTTGACAATATTCTTCTATAAATATTTTGTCCTGTGTTTTACAGGAGCAGGATAATAACTGAACCAGAGCCTGATTGGATCACTTCTACCTTACAAAGGACTAAAATGGTGGGTAAATGACGTGTAACAAAGACAAATATTTAAAATAACCAGGTCCAAATGCAGTTCATAGAATACTTGCAAAAAGTTGTTTCAGATGTTTAGACTGATTTTTATTAGTTTTGAATACATTTCAGAATACATAATAAATTTTAGGAGTGCCATTAAGTACCATTATAGCTGCTCCTAGTAGTTGCCCCACTTCCTGAAACTTAATAACTCAAGCAGTTGTAGGCTAGTTAGACTGGGGTATATGACCCAGACAAAAGAACAGACAACACTTGCATAGAATTAAATTCAGTAAGAAATAAAAAAATAAGAATACAATTATGAGGCAGCTAATATGTTCTAACAGAGACCTGGTCTTCACAGACAACCCTGACTAAATTTTTGTATGTAAATAGGAGTTTGATAATGTAAAATTCACATATTTGCAACCCGTAATTTTGTTTAACATCTGATTAGTTAACACAATATTCTGATATGAGTTATTTAATAATGGAAAAATATGTGTTAATTGAATTAAAAATAATGAGTCAAAATAATGAGTCTGAAAATGTAGTTAAACCATTAGTAAACTGTGAAGAAGTTCCAGAGCACATCCAGAGCAATAGGCAATGAATCGTGTCTTAACCACTTTCATCAGTGATCTGTACACAAATGCAAACTAATTTCCTAAATCTTCGAATTACCTACAATGATAAACAGCAATTTTAAGAAATTGTTTGAATGACTTTGTCAAGTTCATCTCTACAATAAATTGAATTTTGTTTTATCCGAATGGAAATGTAGATGTCTTGGAAAACAAAGAATAGACTATGCCTACCTGAGACAGGTGAGAAGGAATAGGATTTGGAAAGTGAGGTCCGATAGCATCTGGCAGATAAACACATAAACAAATTCCACTACCGGTATTAGTGGAAAATAGCAACAAAGATTGGTGGATGTGGAAGAAAAAAAACCTACCAAATATATATATCTTTTTCCAGAACATTAAAGAAACAAATAGTACATTTGCTTCTGCAAAGAGCAGTTCTCATTCCAAAAAAAAAAAAAAAAAAAAAAAAAAAAAAAAAAAAAAAAAAAACAAAAAAAAACACCACCACTACCAAAACCATTAGAATTCTCAAGACAAAAAGACTGAGTACTATGGTAACTCTCTTATTATGAGAAACTTATACATTGTGTGTGTGAGAATTTGCAATCAATATTCATATATTCATAGGACAAGAAATCTTAAGAGGTCAATTTATTGAAGAAAAAAAAAAGAGAGACTCAAAGAAAGCAACTGAAGGAAAAACTGACTTCAAAACAGAAGCTAAACATTATTTTGTATTAGCGAAATTGATTAATAAAGCAAAATACCAAGAGAAATGAGGGATTTTTTTCACTCTCTGCATGTCTGGCTCAGGTATATGCATCTCTGTAAGGACACACTTCAGGCAAACAAAGCATTAGATCTGTATTCAGGCAGAACAGAATGCAATTTAGTGCCTTGTGAAATGTAGAAGATAGAATAGAGTTAGATAAAATGATTCCAGCATGCTTAAATCTATGAATCTATGCCATACCAGTTCTGAAAAACAGAAACACATTGGAATGAAAATAAAACCAGATTTTAGACTGCTATTTGTATTTACAAATGCGATTACGCCAAAGAGTCCTTACAACACAGCTGAGCTGTGTCAGGTATTATTGGAGGATCATGACAGTAGGGGAGACTCTTGTGTCTTCAAAGAGATTTAGACCAGGTCATTAATCCCCAGAATGTTTTTACCAGTCACCACAGGGGTTATTCAGCTATCAACCAGACCAGCTATCTCATTCTCAATGGCTTTAACTGCAAGCTTGAGGGAAAATGGAATTCACAGCAAAAATAGAATTTGCAGTCTCTCGAGAATCAAAACAGCAAAGTTCTCACATTCAGAAGTATTTTAGATGCTACTGCTATTATCAACATCAGAGGAATTAAATAAGATCTGATAATAGTGAGCAGTAGACATTTATCACCAGTACTTATAAGAGATATTTATATAGGTAATATAAAGTAAAACTTTCCATTGTAACTTCACAAATCTAGCAAAAAGGATCCTTGTGCTGGGACATAGTTGTTAAATAACTAAATAAAATTTCAGTTTCAGAATGAGTTAATTGATAAAGGGCATGGCTGAAGTTCAAGTATTTAAAAAAAAGCATTTCTCTTACCTAAGACAATGTTAAAATGAAAACATATTTTCAGAAGTCTTACTTTTAGTGCACACTGAAAAAGGCTGATGTGCTAAGTGGAGGTCAAAGTATCCTTGAGACTATCACCCACTATTCAAAATTTGACTTATGTGAGACAGAACAATGTTTCCCTGTTCAGTGCTGGCATTTACTGAACAGATCTGGATGACAAAGAATTTTCAGATTATTTCCCAATCACTTCCATCCAGATTACCATCCTGATGATGAACCATTATCATCCAAGTATATTGACTTTTCTTGGTAACTGGACTTCAAATTTCTGAAACTGGAAACTTTAAAATAAACAAGTCCCTAGGACCCTTAATTCATACTTCAAAGTGTATAACTTTATTTTTCCTAGTAGCATCACATTTCCCACAATTCTGTATAACTTTGCCTTCATTTCTTTTCTCTTTATAATACAGATACATGCATTACATTCATCTGTAACAATCCTATGAATTATGAAAACCTAGCAATTTGATAGCACTTTTTGACAAAAAGATGAGATAAAGGTTTAGTTATTATTTAACACTCTACTTATCCATAATAACACTGATTTCTATTTAATCTGAGGTACCAGAAAATGTAGTATTTTCTCTTAGGACTGTTTAAATTACCAATTTAGAGAGAAATCAACTAGCCATGCCCTTTCTGCCACAAGTATTACATTTTTAACAAAGCACTGAACAGAGTTTTCCATAAGTTTGGGATGTATAGAAAGCAAGATTCCACAGAAAAATAATAAAAATTAATTTTTTTGTGCAAAGTGATTTCAAACACCCAAAGTTTTCCCATGCACACAAACAAAGGGGTCAGATAAGTACAAAAATGAACATTTACTTTGACTATTAAACTTTCTAGGAAATGAAATACGTGCACTGGTAATGGAAAGATGTTCCGCATTTCATATGTCGCTTTTGAAATCCCTGTCATGTTCAAGGCAGTACAATTGTATCTTATATTTTAGAACTCAGCTGTAAAATTTTCACTAAATTCTCCAGAGAAAATCAACTCAATGTTCAGAAATGCTTTTATTTTGCTTTGATTTTTATCTTATGTGACATCACAAAGGAGAAAAGCCCAGACTAACTGACAAGCTTGAGAGAATTTGATCTTATTTTATTCAAAACACTATTGTAAGATTTCCAAAAGGGAGCCCTCTAATAAGGAACCAAAAAAAAATTTTAAGTGTGTCTGCCTTATTTTCTTAAAGAAGGATAAAAGCAAAATAATCCATAAAAATGTCATCAATGACAGAAATAGTTTATATCAGATCAAATGGAATCACATTTACATTCACCAGAATGTAACTCATGACCTAATCAACAGGCTTGAAAGAAAAGTAGCTTTAGCATTGTGCTTAATAATGTGTGGGAGGGGTAAAAAAAGCCCACAATCCTATCCAAGTGGTTTTACCCATGTATTTTATTCCCTAATAATCCCTAATTTAATGTATGACCAAAAGTTTTGGGGGAAACATAAAAAACAACCAGAGAAGAGTTAATAATGAGGCCTTTCCACTTCTAATATCAGTTCTTTAATGCTAGCAATTCCTCACTGCAAAGGAATTTTTTTAAAAACAGCAGCAGCATTTTAAACTGCATATAAAAATGTGTACCTGTGAAGGTAATTTGTTCATGTAGTTGTGACAATGATATTGAGAGTCAGTGCCTTTTTATTAGTTTGTACCTTAGTCTTGCATGACTGAAATGAGATTCTGAGCAAACTGGAGTTTAACATGTAAATATCTGCTACACCTAAATTTGAGTGCTATCATTATGCATCTTTGGGTTTTATGAGTATTTACACATGGATCGATTTATGGGAAATCATTTTCAAACACCAAGGAATATAATGGTCAAATGCTTCCTGTCAACACAGAACACAGAACTTGCAGGGTACTTTTACAGGAGGGAAGATGACTATGCCTTTTGGATTAATTGTCTTAGAAATAATTTGGTTTATATTCTGTCTTTATTCATTTACATCTTTCATAACACCAATAGTCAGTTTAAAAACTTACTGCTAGTAGAAATCAAAGCATTTGTTAGAAGCTTTGTTCAATGTATGGCATGTGATTTTACAAATCCAGCCAAGGTAGCAGATGTAAAATTATTACATCACATTACAAGTCCTGAAAGATTTATTCTGCATGATTGTGGATATCGATATATATATATTTACAGGAGATCAGGTCTTCAGAAGATAAACTTACTTAACTAAGGAACTTACAAACTGGATGGTTGGCTACAAATATTTTTCCAGTACAAACAAGTTTTAAACTGGCACACTAGAGTTCATCAGGGTCCTGAAATTTGGCAACATTCCCATTTTTCACACAATGCAAAAGGCAAATGGAAGCAGCCAAACTACTTCACATTACCAGATTACCAGAAACTCTGCACAATCAAACAAATTATTTATCCTCAGGTGTCTTCCAAGAAATGTCTGAGCAGTAATTTTCATGACACTTAAAAAACCCCATGTTGAGGCTTTTGAAAAATTATGATTATAATTAGTGTTACTTAAAGGAGCTAAATAAAGATATCAACATTTAGATTATAAAAGTTTCCTGCACGGAAGATTTCCTCTGAAACATTTAAAGCATATTAAACCTATATGTAACTGAACTCAATGTCCTGTGGCTCGGATGTGTCAGGCAGATTTGCAGTGCTACTAATTCTGCCTCTGGTATCCTGCTGAGTCCTTGGCACTGCTGAATAAGCTTTTAAATAAACAGGAATGTCTGAAGTTAATGCAATCACACTCAGTAGCAAGATAACTATCATTTTACTGGATGTATTTCTAATAAATATGTAGTAGTCATTGAAATAAGAGGCTCAAAAGAAAAAACAACCAGGCAAAACCAGCCAATCAAACCAAACAAAAAATGGGTGAAGTATAAACGCAGGAATGGATTTTTCTAAGCAAAGTGAGATAAGAGGAAAAAAAAAACAAGTTAGACAAATAATAGGGCAGGGTTTATAAATCCCACTACCATTTAACAGAGGATAAAGAACACTGCTTGTTAGTTGATATTGATTTCTTTGCCACGTTCAACTCCAAACATAGCATGTGTTCATTGTTCCTCCACATTCCAGGCACAAGACAGCATGGGCCAGCTGAAACTGATCTGGACCTGCTGTGCACTTCAGTGGGTGAGGTCGAGTCCCATGATTACTGTCACACTGTGAGGGCCAACTTTGATTCTTGATGTAGCTCAAGAACAGGAAGAAAAGGTCTTCCTCCCACACCCCCATCAAGCACTGGAAAACACACTAATGTTTGCCATATATAGACATGCTTTTTTCTTTCACATTTGCTTCATATACATCTATCATGAGGAAACCATCAAAAATTTACCAGCAATGTAAAAACTATGTTGGTTCACAAAACGAACAAGAGGTTTCATTTCACTTTTAAGTATCCTGCAGATTGCACACGTCTGCCTTCAGTGACTCTTGGATACCATTAATTGAGCTTTTTTTTTTAACTCAGCTATCTACACAAACGCATTTTAATTTATTTAACTTTTCCTAGTTTTAATACTGATTAAATATTTGAGTGTGGGTGACATGTATTTTTATACTTCTCACAACACTTACGAGTCTTTCGAGCAGAATCTTCCACAAAGAGAGAAGAAATATCTTCATCCACCCCTGCTTCATTCTTTGCAATGCAAGTGTATGCTCCTGTATCTTCATAGCGCACATTGCTGATGTGAACCTCACTGCCATTTGCTGAAAGGACAGGAAAAAATCAACATGCAGACATGCTGGTGCTTTCAGATTATGAATTCTGAAGGGTTTCTCTGCTTACACTAATTAAACCATTTTCATTCCTGAGTTCATAACTTGGAGGCATGCCAAATTAGTCCAAAGGTATTCAACTGGCTAGTGAATTACATGCACTATTTCATCTCACAGATATTCAGAGTCTCTCAGTTGATTTTGCATTTCAGAGCCAAATATTGATCTGAGGTTTTATATATATTTAAATTACTATTCCTTTTTTATTTTTAATCAGGTAAATATTGGGTTTTTATTATGCTGCATTTGGTCACTAGACACCGTAATTTCCTTTATATAAATAACCCATGAAACATAACAGGCCAAACTTTCAACGTAAATAAAAATTTTAATTTGTTGCTTCTAACCAGAGGCACGTAGTTAGCTTTTGTTTTGTGTGACTGCAGTGTAACAACAGAGAAAACAGGTACATTGAAGTTTTTCATCTACATCAGTGTAGAAGCTTATGGAAACCTCAGGAATTTTATGTCAGATTGTGTAGGAATGTTAACAAACAGTCCAGGTTTCATGGTCTTTTAAATAATTTGATATGAATAATTGTGTGAACAATGATTAATTTAATTTTAAGTATAATAAACTTGTTCCGTTGTAGGAACTATACAAAAACTATAGTAGGAACTATACAAAATAAAAAAGTTTTGTAGGTATTCTAGGTACTAAAAGGGACATTGTCTTACAGTGTAGCACCCTTCTAGCTTGAAACAAGTACACAGATAATTTAACTCAGAAAAATCTCTGGGAAAATTTAATGAGATTTTCAAAATTTAATTTCAAATAAATCCATGTTAGAAAACTGAATTAAATGTATTTTGCTTAGAGAAGAACCCTTTTAATATATTTGTCGTAAATATGTGGAACAGAGCAACGCAAAAAAAAAAAAAATTCCTCTAATCCCTAGAGGAGAAATTAAGACAATGTTGCTAGGGAAGAGAAGTTCATCACTTTCTGCTCATGGTGGAAAGTGTTCCTGCAAGGTAATTGTTCACACACATCCAGAAGAGTTGTACATGAAAGAACAGGGGACTATGACACCTGCAGGGGAAGTAACACTTCAGAGAAGCACTTGCCATGTCTGTCCCACTGCTTCTTACAGTGCAGGCTGAGTAGATGAGCAGGCTGTCCTATCCTAACCACACATCCTGGTTTTGTTGATGAGTGAGAGAAAGTTCTGAAAACAACACTGCCAGCAGGAGATTTTTTTTCCTATGGCTGATCAAAAATTACCAGATAGACTGAAGAAGCATGGAGATTTTATGCTGGACAGGTCCACTGATTTTGCTGAGCCCTGAAAATTCATTGAAATTAAGTGGTGCTAAAAGTAAGACTTTCCTTTAGTTTTGGCTGTGTTTTTTGTGTTTTTTTTTTTTTTCGCAGGTTTTTGGGCTTTGAGGAGTTTGGGATTTTTTGGGGGGTAGGTAGGCCTTGTGTGTGTTTGCAATGTCTCCACTCCCACAGATCTGCTGATATCCTTCGAAAAACAGCACATCCATTTTAGGTATTTCTCCTCCAGTCCTTTCTACTATTACATCCCTAAATCTCATTAAGGTTCTTATCAGTTGTGACTGGGACCAGGTCTTGGACTGCCTGCTCCACTCAGATACTGCACGTTTTCAAATGTAGAAGAACATATTGGAATTTACTGGCAATCCTATCAGTAAGTACAATCATTATTCTAACAAAGAGAAAGCAGAAAGATATGTGTCTTGGGGAGTAACTGGAAAACACCACATCTTTAGAAATGTTTTAGCTTAGACTTCAAGCCTTTCTTAAAACTATGGAAGAAGGGCAGCTAGTATGGAAATGATGTACAGATAAAACATTAGCAATCTGTAGAAAACAATAAATAGACCCCTTTACCTTGAAGAGTTAGCTGTTTGGACAACTTTGGAGTGATATCAATTCCATTCTTCAGCCAAGCAAGTTGTGGGTTAGGAATACCTTCAGCGTGGCACCGAAGGCTTGCTGTCACACCTGGCTCCCTTGCCTGGCTCTCTGGATAGACTCGGATAACTGGTGGAACTGAATACAGGAAAACAATTATAATCTAGTGGAGAACAGTATCTTCACTTTAAGAAAAATAACTATAAGAAATTCAGAAGACTCCTGCATCTATATATAAAAACACACAGATGTGGTATTCATCAGATATTCAGTGACATTCAATGCAGAATTCTGTCTCTGAAAATTTATGAAGTATAAAAATATTCTGTGAGAAAAACCTATTTTCACTATGGTACCAAAGAATAAAGCCTCAATTCTAGTTCAATAGTTTGTGGTTGTGTAACAAGATTTTTACTTTTCCTTAGATTTAATTATAAAATATCAGTAATGTACAATTAGCAAGTCATGATATGTTGTACAGTAATTTTAACTGTCCTGTTTCACAAATCTTAGCATTTCATCTCCACTTTTTCCCTCTTTCCAAAACACGTAGTAACAATCCCTTCTACCTGCATAGAACCTGTTCAGGTTTATACTTCTTTATACCTGTTCAGACAGGACCTTCAGTACCCATGACACCACTTTCCTTCTCTACCATACAGACACATCACTAGCTTATCTTAGACCTGATTTCCCTCTGAAGTAATTTCCTGCCAAAATGCTTTCCACTAGGTGGTCTTCAGGACATACAGTCAGAGAGAGGACATACCACATCAGTGGACATATTCTTATTAGTAATCAATGGTTAAGCAAGATTTAAAAAATCCTGATATGTAGATTTTTTAAATGAATATTTATTTATCTTAATTTTTATAAGACAACTTGCTTGATGTTGTTTCCAACAATTAAAATATACTAACTGTAATAAAATTAAGGAAATGTATTTCCTATTCACCAAAGTTTTGTTTAATGCAGCTCTAAAAATATGGAATACTTGGGCTGTGTCACAAAACACAGCTGGGTAAGGGATGAAGTATCACTTGATAATGAAAGAAGATAAAAAGATCAAAAATTTACTGTCTCTATTTTGGCATGAGATTAAATATTTTCAAATCCTGTTCAACTATTTACAAGAGATGTCTCAGCATGCTGTCCCATTAGATCATAGAAACACCTTACATTTCTACATTACAAGAAATACACAAATCTACTTTATCTCAGATAGGATGCAAAAATCAGTAGGTTTCGGAGATGTTTTAAATCCAGTTAGAGAGGAGGTCTTTTCAACATAATCACAACATACAAAGTGCAAAAATGTAATATAATAACATGGGAGAAGGTTAAAAATCAGATAATATGGCTTTTAGCTTCTTAGACTACCAGCTGAGAGAAGAGCACATAAAAATCAGAGATTTAAGGTTTCTATTGATTTTCTGGAAAGGACTTAGCTTTCATGGGAGTGGATCATTATTTTTCATCTCAAGCCTGACATTCCCATTCCTATTTCCCCTCCATTTCTTCCCTCTCCTATATCCTTTTGCTTAACATCTGTTTACTCCATACTGAGATCTTGCCTTCCCCACTGTGTTCTTCAGACTGGGCCCTGCTTGACTGCACACTCAGTGGTCTGAACATTTTTTGGCCCCTCAGCTCCCAGTCTCACTCTGCCTCTTCCTAAAGTCCAATTTTCTTGTCTGCCTGTTCAGCATTTCTTGACACAAGGTCCTCTAGGTAGCCTACCTCATGTTGTAGATTTCCTACTGCAGCAAAACCAAATGGTTTATTCTTCCCCCTTGTCTTTGGAAAAACAAGGATCTCCACTTCCTTAGAGACAGGACTGCCATCACTGAACACTCTCATGCATCTTAGCAACAGAAACTTTTAGGACCAATAGCATTGCAATTAGTTATGTTCTGACTACATATGCCAGGATATTTTTTGTCTCTTTTTGTGTCTGATAGATTATCTATACATCTAGAAACATTTTTCAACCCTTGTTCTGCATTATATTTTTATTTCCTATTACCTATTTGTAATATTCCACTACAAAGAACTATGTCACTGAGGCATGCTGCAGACAACTGAAATATAACTGAAGTTGTGGACTCAGTCTAAAAAGTTAATTTGATGAGACAAGTTCAATATAAAGTCTTTGGGGTAGTTTTGAATCAGATTTTTTGTTTGTTTTGTTGATTTTGTTTTGGTTTTTTTGGTGTAACTGACCCAAAAATAATAAATAAATAAATTTCACCAGAAATGAAATTTTAGGTACACAATTAAAGTGATTGTCCACACTGACTTTCAAAGAGATATGTTCCAGAATCTTAACCTAAAGAAGCTTACTTGATAAGGGAGAGATCAAGACATCTGTTAACAAGGGAGGTGAGACACTGCATGTTTGTATTTAGCATTGCATGTTCCTGTAACACATAGAGTAAATTCTATATCCCTTTTCTTTCAATTAAAAGCAATGTGAGACTGTTGGTTCCAAGTATGGTGGATGGGTAACTATTCAATAGCTCTAATACTTGCTATAAAGCCTCTTGAGTATTATTTCAGTTGGATGCCATGGGAGAGGAAGGGAGAAAATAGTCTATTCTAGCTGTCTTGGATCCAGGGAGAATGCACCTGTTTAAAAAAGAAACAGGTGATACCTATAGTGAACTAGATTCTTCTACTGATGTATATAATAACCCTTGTTTAAACTTAGATGCTTTGGAAAAACAAAGCTGGCAAGCAATTCTTCAGACACTATACATTTCCAGTTTACATCTGGCCGAGGGACTGGGCTCTCCTTTCTTTAATTTAAAGTATCAGAACTGCTGATCTGATTTAAGTATCACTTATATATTAGGAGAAAAATAAAGATCAAACTGACAGACTCAAATTCATTCAGTCATATAGTCTCAGAGTCATATAATCTTGAAATTGTATATATTGAAAGTTTAAAGCATTATGTTTATACTAATAATTAAGACTTTGTCATGAAAGAATTACTTCTTCCTGATCAATACTTTTTATTTTGGTTTTTCTTGTAGTTTATATGAAAAAGTTAAAATATCAACTTACAGGTTTGCTTACAATATTTACCATATTATTTATATATCAGTAGACCGATTTTTTCACTATAAAACAAGTCTTTTACAGTGCTCATTAATGGATTTTTAAGACCCCAAAAGAAGCTCATTATTCTTTACTACTGTGCCAGATAATTCAAACCTAAAAAAAATCTTAGACTTTAATCTTAAAAGTAAATCAGATTTATATATAATAATTGCATACTAGCCTAAAATATCCTAATTTTTTCCTAAAAAATATAAATGTATATTATATACATTATGTACATACATATGTACATAAATGGAAACTAAGAAAGAACTTAAAATCTAATTACATTGTTTTCACTGAACCTTCACATTAAATCTTTGTGATCAACATAGTCCCATTATCCCATTAACCTTTTGACTGACTCTCCAGTTAATACAAGTATCATTATATTAATTAGTCATTATCACAGCTACAAGTACTGACCATCATGACTGTGTTTAAGAAGATTATTCCTTAGAAGTACGGATCTAAACTGTGGAAAAGCTGTTCATTTGACCTTTAATCTCAGTGGATTTACCTCCATTTATCCACAACATGCACAGCAAATAATCCCATTGCTTGAAAGGCCTCTTTTCCCTGTTTCTTGCTCCCCAAAATCAGCATCCAAAATCATTTAGGAAGGTACCATTCCAGTGACAGCTTTTGGAAGAGCAGCTATCTGAAGGTTTACAGTGGTTTCCAGATGAAAAACCTATTTCCTGGCAGACACTTTATCACCAGAAAAAAACTACATTTGTCCTCCTTCATCTCTCTCAAATCGTGTGTCTTGATTTTCCAGTCTTGCAGAAAACTTTCTTCAACTCGAGTGGAGTTTTGCCTCATTATGCTCTGAACTGAGCCAACATGAAGAATTCTAGTATTTTAACTCTTGCTATGCACCTCTGTGGGATTATTTACACACTGGGATTGGTAAGGACTGTGTTGAAAAGAATATAATTTTGTTAATAATTTAGGTAAACCAAACCCCACAAAACAGAGGAGAATGTTGGTCAAGAGCCTACTGAAGTGTTCAGCTTACCAATAACACTGCTATGTCTACAGGAATTAAAATATTAATAAACTGTACTTCAGTCTTCTCACTGGCTTAGCCTGTAGTTGCTAAGTGGCTTTTTAAATGACAGAAAATAATCCCAGTACAAAAACTGGGAGGAAAATATGTTGATGCCCTGTTCTCATTAGCTCAGGGACAACACTCTATGTGCAATTTGTTGTGGTTCAGGAGGGGAAGAAGCTGGGGGAAAAAGGTTGAAATATATGGACAGAGAAATATTACAAGCCAGCTTCTTGGAGAAATATAACAGCAGAGACAAAATGTTTACCAAACTACAAACAAGCATTAAGTGTCAAAGTAATATAAAATGTGAAAATATTAACAACAGAAAAGGGGAAAAAGGCTATTGAAAGAAGAACAAAAATATTAAAAGCCAAAATAATCTTGGAAACCATATTTTATATCTCTATACATGAAAGATAAGAATAAAAAAATATTTCAGCATTCTTGGATGAGATGTTAAAAAAGTCAGCCTAATAAGGGTTTATCCAACTGATTAATAGCTAACAAAACAAAGAACGATGGTAACAGCAGAGGCCAGGAAACCAGGGTTCAGGAAACCAGTGTGCCTCAGGAGAGAAATAGAGCCTCTTAATGCAAAGTAAATTTGGAGAAGATTGAGGTCAAACATGATTCTGGATAGGATTAAACAGCAACATGGAATGACAAACACTGATAACTTACAGGAGACAGAGAGTCAAAGATAAATATGAATTGAAATAACATGAAAGCACTCTAAGAAAGAAAATACATTAAACCTCAATGATGATAAAGCAGACCCCTCATCAGTGGAAAAGAACTCCTTAAAATAATGTAAGAAATAAATTGCATATAAGAAAAAGAAGAAGGTGCACCAGCTCTAGAAAAGGTAAAGGCCTGTCTTCAGGACACCAGTAACCAAGCAGTTAAGTTTTGTCCAAGTACAGAATTAAATGAAGTAGTATCTGGAACTTGAACAGATGTAGGAAAATGTAAAGACCAAGATTTCAAATCCAGGTGCCACAAGTTAATCTACTAAAATCATGGTTAGATTTCCATATCATAAATGTGAACGTAGAAGATTACATCAATTACAAAATCTTCAGGGAAGTGCATTCTATTAATCTTATATTAAACAAAGCATTCTTAACACAAGAAACTTACAGGTTTATTTTTTACAGTGTGTTCTCCAGGATACTAAATTAATACTAAAGCCTACTTTATCTGTGTCTATAAGTACATATAAACCTCTTACTGTTCTGCATAACATCACAGGTGCAAAGCAAGTCCTCTGGACTACCTCTACACCTTTTAATAGTTATTATTCTGTGGAAGCAATAAATTAAATTTATCATGTTTCATTACTTTAAGGTTATTTGAAGGAGAGCAATGAAGAAAAGTTTATATACCTTTTTCCATTAAGATGCAACACAAAACAAAAAAAAAGTAGAACAGAAACAACAGATCTGCTCCACAAAATTCAAGTTTCTTATGACTTGATAATTAGAACATTTTTCCTTACCAGTCACTTGGAGAATATGAGTTTGATAGAGCTTATCATACCCATCAGCATAGCAGGTGTAATTTCCCACATGAGTTGTGGTAACCTTAGTGATGTATAAAGACCCATCGTCGCCAAAATCCTACCAGGAAAGATTAAAAACAAGGTTATCATAATTAAGCCCACATCTCTACAGTAATTATGCTCATCATCTCAGCAACAAAGCTGTGATGCAAATATCAGACATCTCACATCACAAATATTAAGCCAGAATATCTGACAGTAATCTGAAATTCAAATATTATACTTGTGAAAGGTGGAGTTGTTTGTTACATGTATTGTGATTGTAAAAGAAAATACAGCTTTTATTTTTAAATTAGTTAAACTTGGCAGAAGCAATATGTTTATTTAGCTATGACAGTTATTTGCAGAAGAAAAGCTGTCAGACCAGAGAGCATCTGACCAGAGAGAAAAACTAAATCTAAGCAAAAAATAAGTTAAATGACATCCTGTGGAAGTGCTGCCATTCTTTGTAAGGAGCAGACACGGAAAAAAAATCTCTATTTTTCTTCAGTTATTCTCATTAGATTCAATGATACATTACAGAAGCACTACTGCTGTAAACTGATTACAAGGACCTGGAATTCTTGAAAGAGAGTTTTTGTGATCAAGACCAAGGGAAAGGAGGCTCTCAGTACATCATCATCTTCTACTTCTTTTGGCTCTGGATCTCAGGCCAGCTCAGCAAAAGGTCTACATTTTTCCCAGTCTTTCTTTTGCTGCTGATATAGTCCTGAAAACCTGTAGCTCTTCATATCTCCCACCAGATCCAGTGCTGGGATGGCTTCATCTTTCCTTATCTGCACATTCAGATAGAGTCACCAGGTTCTTCCTGGGTCACCTGTCATTCCTTACACCTTTTCTTTTTTATTTGAATTCTGTCAAGAGCTCCTTGTTCATTAATACAGACTTCTGTGTACTTTTGATTTTCTGTTCATTGTGAAAGCCTGTTTTTGAACATAGAGGAAGTCATCCTTGAAAATCAACCATCTCTCTTAGACCACTTTTGTTTTCTGCATGATCTCTTATGGAATTCTTCCAAGCACCTCTTTGAACAAACTGAAGTCTCCTCTCCTGAAGTACAAAGTTGTGTGGCTTTTTGCCCTATTGTCTCCTCTTAGGCTCCTTGACTCTGACATCTCCCGGTCACTGAGGTTGTCCTCACTTTTATATCCCCAACCAATCCTTTTTTTTTTCTTCAGACATTTTGTAACCTTCTCCATAAAGTCCTCAAATCCATGAAGTCTTTATCAAAAGCTTGCAAAACCAAAAATTTCATCTACCAAAACTCAGTCATGAAGTCTGTAAATTGCACAATAAAAGAACTTTGATGGAAAATTTAACTATGTGCTGCCTTATTCTTACATTCTGTCCTTCGGATCTTAAAGATGACAAAATAGTGCACTACATTAACCTCTGGTTCATTGTGACTATTCTTGCATTCTTCCATGATCTCAATGTCTTGGTTTTTTTTTTTTTTCCATTCTCATTTTACAGTTTTAGTTCTTACTCAGAGAACATAATCTCAGTACTTTTATGTGCATATTTCATTCACAATGACTTTTACAATAACATCTTGAGTCTTTTTGTAGACTGAAAATTAAATATGAAAACTGAAATCTCTATGAAGTTCCTTTTAATTTCTAAATTTTCTTTCTTTAAATACACTCCAAATATTNTCATCTACCAAAACTCAGTCATGAATTCTTTAAATTTCACAATAAAAGAATTTTGATGGAAAATTTAACAATGTGCTGCCTTATTCTTACATTCTGTCCTTTGGATCTTAAAGATGACAAAATAGTGCACTACATTAACCTCTGGTTCATTATGACTATTCTTGCATTCTTCCATGATCTCAACTTCTTGGGATTTATTTTTTTTTTTTCAGTTCTCATTTTACAGTTTTTGCTCTTGCTCAGAGAACATAATCTCCGTGCTTTTATGTGCATATTTCATTCATGATGACTTTCACAGTAACATCTTTNAATCTCTATTTTTCTTCAATTATTCTCATTAGATTCAATGATACGTTACAGAAGCACTACTGCTGTAAACTGATTACAAGGACCTGGAATTCTTGAAAGAGAGTTTTTGTGATCAAGACCAAGGGAAAGGAGGCTCTCAGTACATCATCATCTTCTACTTCTTTTGGCTCTGGATCTCAGGCCAGCTCAGCAAAAGGTCTACATTTTTCCCAGTCTTTCTTTTGCTGCTGATATAGTCCTGAAAACCTGTAGCTCTTCATATCTCCCACCAGATCCAGTGCTGGGATGGCTTCATCTTTCCTTATCTGCACATTCAGATAGAGTCACCAGGTTCTTCCTGGGTCACCTGTCATTCCTTACACCTTTTCTTTTTTATTTGAATTCTGTCAAGAGCTCCTTGTTCATTAATACAGACTTCTGTGTACTTTTGATTTTCTGTTCATTGTGAAAGCCTGTTTTTGAACATAGAGGAAGTCATCCTTGAAAATCAACCATCTCTCTTAGACCACTTTTGTTTTCTGCATGATCTCTTATGGAATTCTTCCAAGCACCTCTTTGAACAAACTGAAGTCTCCTCTCCTGAAGTACAAAGTTGTGTGGCTTTTTGCCCTATTGTCTCCTCTTAGGCTCCTTGACTCTGACATCTCCCGGTCACTGAGGTTGTCCTCACTTTTATATCCCCAACCAATCCTTTTTTTTTTCTTCAGACATTTTGTAACCTTCTCCATAAAGTCCTCAAATCCATGAAGTCTTCATCAAAAGCTTGCAAAACCAAAAACTTCATCTACCAAAACTCAGTCATGAATTCTTTAAATTTCACAATAAAAGAATTTTGATGGAAAATTTAACAATGTGCTGCCTTATTCTTACATTCTGTCCTTCGGATCTTAAAGATGACAAAATAGTGCACTACATTAACCTCTGGTTCATTGTGACTATTCTTGCATTCTTCCATGATCTCAACTTCTTGGGATTTATTTTTTTTTTTTCAGTTCTCATTTTACAGTTTTTGCTCTTGCTCAGAGAACATAATCTCCGTGCTTTTATGTGCATATTTCATTCATGATGACTTTCACAGTAACATCTTTAGTCTTTTTGTAGACTGAAAATTAAATATGAAAACTGAAATCTCTATGAAGTTCCTTTTAATTTCTAAATTTTCTTTCTTTAAATACACTCCAAATATTATTTAAAAAACATATGTCTCACTGTATTTCTTCATCCAAAGATGTGTAGGCAACTTAATTTCACATTATGCAACTCTCTGCTTCCAATGATTCTGCTAGACCTTCCTTGGGAGAAGAAAACAACTCACCTAAAAATTAACCTACCTGGTAATACTATCAATAACTTGACTTTCTCAAGATAACTATAGATTTCTATATTAGCACTTTGGTTACACAGAAAATATTTCTACCAAATCTTCAATATACATTACATGTTACCACTGCAAAGATCAAAAAAGGGACCCTCTTTAAGACTTCATTTATAACTTTGATAATGCAAACCAACTACTCGGTTTCCCTTCAGAATAACCCACTGACTAACTTCTAAAAACTTCCTTAATGGATGTATTGATCTTTGTATCTTCCTAAAATGTATGAAGCAGAAGATCAATTTACTTTTTCCCCCTTACCAGCTGAACACACATTTTCAAAGCATTCCTCTTCAACAGCACTATTAGTGGAAGATGAAAGAACAGCTATTCAAAAGAGCCACACTACAGGTACTTACATTTTATCTGGAAAAATGGATATTGTTATTGCCATCTAGAATTTTTTGCCTAATCTCTGCCAAAGGTATTTGTGAACAAAATAGGGCATAGGATGGAGAGTATAAAAATTCAGCTGCTACAATGCAATATGTAGACTAATTTACTTTAGCATTCCTTATGCTTAATTATCAGATATTGCTTTGAAACATACTTACCTGTTTCAGATCTTTAACTCATCGTGGCATAGGATATCTTTAGGGACCATAAATATTTTAAAAGTAAATGGGTGCCTGTGTTATGGTTTCTCCCTTATTTTTCATAGAAACCATGAATGAAACACTCTTATTGTTATTTTATATTAATATTTCAATAGAATTCACACATGATGACACTCAGAGAGTTAGAATTTTATGGAGAGTATGTTTTGTTGGTAGTGGTGAGTTTTGTCTGGTTGTTTGGTTTGGGGTTTTTTACAACTACAAAATAAATGTCCCCTGCTTATTGTTATACCCAGTTCAACGTTTGTTTTGTTAATTAAAGCAAACTACTCAATACAAAGTGAACTTAATGTTGTAAGCAGCATTTCAAAAGGGATGTTGAAGCACAAACAGAGCTACTTGACACTGCGTGTTGACAAGTATTTAGTGGTTTATTGATTAACTCACAAGCTAAGTAAAAAAAAACCCGTATCCATACTGACACACAAACATCTTTGAAACACAGCCTTCAAACATCAACAGCAAAAAATACAGAAAAGTGTTTTTTTACGTTTTGGAAAATATATTTGATGACAGTAACAAAAATTGTTACATGCTCAATTTTTGTTCTCCAACTGTTCAAATAGAAATGGCAAGGTACTTCTAAAATTACATTGAGAAACTCTAATTATTTTTGTCATACTTGAAAAGACAGAATTGAACAATTATCTTAATAATGATTCTAGTACAATTCTGTTCCCCTGAAGAACTTGACATTTTAGAAATCGTGATACATGTTATGATTAATGAGCAAAACAATATGGAAAAAGGCTTTAATTTGATAGTGAATCTTTGCTTTGCTCTCTTACTGTTTATAAAACAGAAACTCAAGGTGCTTTTTGGTTTCAAATGAGCAATTATTTCCTTGGGGTTTATTACCTTCATTCATATGCTAACACTTTGCATATGAGAGAATTTATGACCATTTTCCATCACTTCTCCATTAATAGCTCTAGGAAGACTGTTCCTAGCTTTCTTCCCATAGGAGAACATATAATGAAACAGACTGCTTGAATTTGTTCATCATCATGGAAGCTGGGAGTGGTTTTGGTTTGGTTTGTGGCATTTTGGGTTTTTCCCCACAGCATTTTTGCCCATATATTGCTTTCCTAAATAATTTTTAAAGATTTTTTGGCTTTGTATAAATAATAATAATAAAAAAAAAGAAAAGTACATAGGTTATGTGAACTGAAGATGTGGATTCTTACTTACCTTATCCTGAAACAGAAAAAAAAATAGTTTATTTTGTCCTTAATAAATGGAACTAGTGAACACTAAATATTATGAATTCATAGCTTTTCACATTACCTTTATTTCTATTCACAGTCTCTAACAAATCCACAACAAAGGAAAAATTATATCGTTTGGACTCTTTTTTATTAATGGTTATTAGAGTTATAATTGTTCAATTATAATGATAACACTCTGGGTGGGAGCATTTCCCTTCTTTTTAAAGGAAAAATCTTGATTTTTTTAATGGGGAAAGGCAAAAAACCCCACATCATCTGTCTCTGAGCTGCTCAGGTAGAAAATCTGAAGCTAGGAATTAAAACTTTGTATTGATTTGCTAGGAGAAGGCTATATCAATAATTGCAAACAAACTGATATTTTCAGAACAACAGCTGTTTGTTTGTAAAAAACAATCAGTATACACATGCCCCTTTATTTCCTGCACATCCCTCCAAGATTTCTGCATTCTATTTCAGTAACCTCATGGAAGTACCAGTAATACTAATGTCTCATTCTTGCTTAAATTTTACATATTTTTCAGTATTTTTAAATTCCTTTATTACAAGAACACAGAGAATAGATAACCTTCTGAGGGTTAACTGAAAAAAGTTTAAAAATAATTATTTTTGTACGGTTCGTTTGCCAGATAAACTCAGCTCAGGCTTTTCATGGTAATGTCAATGTTACAACTCCTATTTTCCAAGTAATCAGTTTCACTGTTCACATTGGCAAAGCAATACAACTCTGCACTTTGCTACTGACTGTGACAAAGAAATTGTATTCCACAAAGAAATCTGAAAGAAACTGCATTTGGCAGAAATCCAAGATTTTTTTGAGTTTTCCTTCTAGATTAAGAGGGAAAACAAAACCTACATTTCATAAGCACAAATCTTGCACACCTTCTCTCAGTCTCAAATTTTACAGCTGCAATAAGAACAAATCATGAATCTAGTGTAAGTCCACTGGCTGAAGAATCAGAAAATTGCAAATCATGCCAAAGCTTAAAGAAGTAAACTACACAGTCTAACATAAGCACTAGTGCAGTATATGCAGTAGGAAGTGACAAAATCTTAAAAGAAACTCTGTTCTCAAGAATATGAGACCAGACACCAATTCATGACTATTAATGTAGGCTAGTTTTAGTCAAAGGAAATTAATCTTCCTAAGCTTCTTTTAGTCATTTGAAGAAAGCTCAGGGTTCCAAAATCATTTTATGGAATTGTTCAGTGGATCTGTCACTGCTCACCAGCCACCTCTCTCTGCTGACCATGAAAACAAACTTCCTAGCTACAACTAGACATTCCAAGCATTTCACTGGTTCCTCAT
Organism: Alaudala cheleensis; assembly: GCA_013398995.1. Taxonomy (NCBI): domain Eukaryota; kingdom Metazoa; phylum Chordata; class Aves; order Passeriformes; family Alaudidae; genus Alaudala; species Alaudala cheleensis. The sequence continues at coordinate 1,260,135 of VWYE01027168.1, read as the reverse complement.
TTCTTGATACTGGGGGGAACAGAAAGGAAAAAAAGCAAATAATGACTGAATTTTAAAAAGGCTGTATCCCATTACTGTGAAATAACATTACTAGCCTTACTCTGCTGATGACTGGGTAAAGCAATGATCACTTGGTGAGTAATTCAGAACATCTAACTAAATCTCCAATGCTGAGAAAATCTTCATGCATACCTTCCAAAGCTTGCATTACAAATGGTCAATGCAGAGGTCACTCTCTAGTCTTGATTCCTAAAATAAGACTTTGTTATGCATGAGCCCAGGCTGGTAGTTGAATTGAGCAGGATTTGGTATTCAGCAAATCTGAGAAAAAGATTATTTCTCTGACTACAAATGAATATAATGACACTGTACCTGTTTAAATAATTAATTAGATATGTATGATTTTCCCTTTATTCTCTGGGACACCATAAGGACTGCAATTTCACTTCATGAAGAAATAGTAACAGCTAATAAATGGTAATATCAATTATTCTACAGAAAACATGCAACTGCTTTGTGCTTTTCAAAAAATATCAGTCAATTAAAAATTAGTTTTGCTATTTTGAAATCCAATAATGTTCAAAGCTCCTAAGAACCTGAAGAGAGACGACACAGAAAAGTGACATGAAACGCCTCAGTGCTAGATCACCAGTGAGAATAATGACTTCATTAGATATGTAGATGTGTACAGAGAATTTGGAATTTTTTCTTGTTTATGGCAGACACAAGACATAAGGGAGAGCTTTGCTCAAGTACTAGAGCTCTTGAGACTAGCCATAAAACATCACTAACCTTTTACTTCCCCCAAAACTCCGTAATTTTACACTGTCTTGTGATGAATTGGCAATAAGGATTGCTAATTTATTTAGACATTCAAAATCTCCAACTGAGTAGATGCAGTATATTTTAAGTAGAAAATTCAGCATGCTCTGATACAGCTGTCTTTTTTTATTGCTTCATGTTACATAGAGATCTTCAGAATGACTCATATACCATTTAACTTTTACTGATTTTTAACAAAACAAATTGTTATATAATCAGATTTAATTGGATAAATCTATTTGGCATTAATTTCCCATATATTTTTCAAGTTAAGCTCATAACCAATGAGATGAATTTATAATAATTGCCCAATGACCACAGTTTATCATCATTCCCCCAAACGTCCTTTTTTTTTTTTAATCAGCTTTAATTGACGGTGTATTTATTATTACACTCCAGGCTAGTTCTGCAAAGAGAAACTTGCTTTGCACTGTGCAGTTTACTTGAGTCATATTCCAAAAAATATCTAAGTGTTAGGAAGGCCCAGAGAAGCAGAAGTACTGATGTCATTTGCACTCTAAGGGGACTCCATTTAGAGTTAGATTTGTGGAATAAGCTTCTAGCAAGTGCATCCCCATTTCTACTTTCCATCTTTAAAGCAAGATTGCAAAGAAATCATTGAGTATTCCCTAATTTTTTCGGATTCTAAAAATATCACACTGTGTAATTACACTGTGCTAAGATTTAATCTGTTTTCGAATACTTATATTACAAAATATTTTGTTTTAAATTTACAAAGGTTATGGGAGTTTTTGGTCTTATTGCATAAAACACTGGATTTCAGTTTTAGTTGCACGAGTCCAGACTCCTTTTCTTATATTAAAAATAATTCATATCATTTTTTCCTGAACTCCACTCATCTTAAAATAAAAGAAATAATTTTACTTAATGGAAACAAATTTATCCAGATGGTTATTTACAAACTCAAGAGAATCTTAAAAAAAAAAAAATTAGAAAACAAGCAAGCCTTAAATTTTTGTAACACTCAAATTTTCATCCAATCTTATCTAATCCATCCCATGTATTTATGAATTATCCAGGAGTGAGACAGACAAGTAGGTAGAGTGCTTCAAGGTTTATGCAATCTTTAAAAGTTCTGTGGGACAAATTTTGGGTTTTCACAAACTTCTTTATGTATATGTGATAAACAAATAAACAGACAGCAAAATATCTGTTCAAAAAAGTTTCGAATATATTGCATACAAAAGTACCTAATCAAAAAAAGATGGAGAATGTGTGGCAGCTAAAGAGGCTATACCAGGGGAAGTGGTGGAAAAAAAGAAATAAACTTAATATCTTAAAATTATTTAAAAATCAGAATAATTCACTTTGGCCCATTCTTAGAATACAAGGGGGAAAAAAAGCTTAATATAATTCAAGCTTATTACAATTTTTCTCAAGTTGATCTCTCATTTTAATTGCAGGATTAATGTATGATCTAAGGACAACAGTAGAAAGAAAACAGGGCCAGTCACACATTACTTGGATTATTAATACAATCTGACTTGTGTCAGTTTGTTACCAAGTATGTCATAAAAGAAACAGGCACATACAGGCTTTGAATAATTTTTTATGTAATTCCTATACAAAACATTTTTTTTCCAACTATGCATCTGATTACATACAACAAAGTGAATGGCATCCATTCCTTGCCATCTTTTCCTCTTTTCTTATAGAATCAAAATATTGGCAGTTTGAGAATGCCAGCAGAGCAGCTTCACTGAGGGGTTTAGAAAAGATTGACACACTCTATGATTCTGAAATATTCTTCTTGGAGCCTTTTAAATAAACATCAAACTTTAGTCACTTGATCTTAGCACTCCACACTAAAAATAGATGCTGAATTTACACTAATAAGATTTTGAAAGCTGAGGCAAATTACATTTAATACTAATCTTGGTTATCTAAGCATCACACACACACAATGCCTTTGCTCAAACCACTAAAACAACAATCCATGTCCATCAGTCTAATTCTTTATCACAAGAAATCTTAACTGGCAAGATTGATTCCTTGATATCAATGAAAGATAAGACACTTCAACGTCAGTGGCAGCAACCTTTTACTGTAAGCACAGAAACTAGTTATGCAGAAAAATTCTTTGGGTTTTCTTTTTGAGTTAGGTTTTTTGTTTGTTTTGTTTTCCATCTCTACAGAAATGAATTTTGATACTTTTTTGTATCAACTTTGTACCATATGGTTCTGGTTTCTGGTCAGGTTAACTGTATTCCATTGGAAGAACACCCTGGTATAAAACAAGAAAAATTATAGCATTCAAAAAATTTTCAGTAAAAAAATAAATTTTTCAGCATACAGTAGCACTGACACACCTATTTTCTAGAGCTCTATCAAGTATGACTTCATACTTGATATGAAGCCAAGATGTTATTATAAGCCTACAGGTATCACATATTCTGACAGTTGTTCATACACAAAGACAATAGCATAATGCTGAACTAGCAAAATCTCATTACTTTGTATACATTATTATCAACAAGATATTTCTGTTTCTTCTTTCTGTTACGTATGTTTTTGTTCCATCTAGTCTGTGTTCAAGTCATAAAATGGTATCCCCATTTCAAAAGGGATTCTGAATAATCATAATAAATATTTTATGTATGCTATTAACAAATAAATCTTGCTGATATTTAGACACTTTGTTATTATTAAATGCTCATATCTCTTACGCATAAAAAGTTTAAAGTATCCTGTTTCTTGCAGGTAAACTGTGTGTTATTTAAAAGCAAAGTACCTAATTGAGGAACATGGTGTTTCCCATGCATTACAACAATTCTAAAAAAAAAAAAAATGAACACAGGCACTTTCAATTACACAGTTTAAAAATAAGACCACAAACTCCAGCTAAATGAAATGCTTATATAAAAATTTATATGCAAATGAGAGTATCACACTGAGTCATGACCACATTCCTGTGCTCTCTTTAAATTAACAGGTTCCATCTTCCATTACTTCAATTTTAGTATTGCTCTGCCACTCACAATAAGCAGCTTTCTTCTGCTGCAACAGTAGCTAACCCTTTGTTAACACACTTCAAGTTTCTACAACGTGTACCAAAATAATTTTACTTAGTACACCATTATTTGTCTCCTGTAATTAATTTTTGCTTTTCTAATAATGCTTTCTGTAATGGGACCAAAATTTTTTTAGCAGTTCAAGTCCTTTACAAAACATGAAGCCATACACACTGTTTTCTTTTTTCACTCTTGTTCTTTGCCTTTATTTTAAACAGTGACACAGCACTATTCATTAGAAAGATTCTATACTACTGTCACCATAAAAAACTGCATTACTGAAATACCATAATATGATCTTTTCCTTATATACAGTACAATCTTACTTTGGAAGACTGAAATGTACGACAGTTCTTTTCCTCTAGCTAACCCTTGGTTTCAATTATGTTTTACTCCAATTATAACTCTATCATTTGATGTTGCCAACTAATCATAGAATCCATGTCAGAAATAAGGTTGATATTAATACAGAAGGGTGGGAGAAAAGGGAGCTTTTCCTTCCCTGACTTCCTTTTGACATGTTAATTGTTCAATAATCACAGGCTAAACTTCAAAGCCTCTTCCATGAATGAATTTCTTGTCTGATGTTAAAACTAATGTACATCGTGTTAAAAACATGGAGGCAAAACAGGATTTCAGTCGTCTTTCATTAACTATAGGTCTTAATAGTAGGAACTTCACAGAATTCACAGCACTTGCCAAACTGCTGGATAAAAATCTTGTTGAAAAGAGTTGTATGGCATTCATGTTTTACTGTGCCAGAATATAGCAATTCCATTTTATTTCTCATTAACACAAACATGTCTGTAAAGACAAACTTTTGTCTAGAAGGAGCATAAATTCTATAAAGGAGGACATAGCTTCCTCCCAGTCAAGTAACAGAAGCATTTGAAAAAATGCTTTAAAATGTGGACACAAATCTGTTTTTAAACCAGAAAAAATAACATACTTCAGATGAGAGTGATAAGACTGTTTTCTTTTATTAAGGTATGCTGAAATTTATTTTCCATTAAAAAATATTTTTCCTCTTTAAGACTTCAATTAAGTATCGATAGGTAAATGCTTATAATTTGAAAACATTACTATTTTCCCTCAGAAAGTTCTAAAAGAAAAATGTTCATCAGCAAAACCAAAATATATTTAGCAGGTACTCAAAAATACCTGCTAAATATATTATCATACCTTTCAAAAAATCTATCTATCTATAAAATCTATCACTTCTATCTCAACTTACCCATAAAAGTATAATAAAGAATGCAGATCCAGTGATCCTCTGAAAACTCACCTAAATTTTCCTTTCTCAAGGACACTGTTTTATACCAAACCAAATTAGATATAATTTAGAAGCGCTGTTTACTTCTGATTGTAGTTTTAAGCCAGGCATACATGAAAGGAGAATCAGATGGATATCATTGGATATCATCTGTTTCCTAAATCATACTAAATTAGGAAACCCTTTAGTTGATTTTGAACAGATCAATGAAAACACTCTGCCATGGATACAAAGGCTCTTGTATATATCCAAACAGAAAAAGTTCTGAATGTATATTTTGAAAAGGAAGTTCTAGGTTATAAAGAGTGTTAGGTAAGAACAGCACAAAAATGCAATCATGGCAGATATATCCTTTTCTGTTGTAATCCAGTCAGAGTTCACTGATCAAATTTGGTCTAGATAAAAATTTGCTTCATGTTCACTTTTGCAAGTAGTGGTACCAATTATTTTTCAGATGGGTAGCAATTTTCTTCCTGAGTCATTGCTAAGTAAATGCATTTGTACACTTCTGAGGTATTTTTAAAAAATTATTATTATTATTATTGAAAATATATAAAAGTTGATCCAAGTTCCCAATAGGCAATTATGCCATATCTATCTTAATTTTTCCTCCTGGGCTGCTTTTGATGGTGAGCCTGAGAAGGTTTCTCTTTTTTATTTTTGTATCTAAGCAATTGTACCTCTCTGTTCAATGAAAAAGACTCCCAGATATCAAAGCATTTTTATTGCTGGTGATATGGCCCTCCTATTTAATGTACTATAGCAATGATTGCAAAGTCAGGACTGTGAGCCACAGGAGGCCATTATTAACAAAGCATCTTTCTCATGCTCTTAAGAAGGAGTAACCTTTACTGCTAGCTGCAGTGTAGTCTGGGTTACACTTCCAAGATTTCTTTTCTAAAATAATAACCTGAAAAGCTCAGTATTCTTTTTGTGTACTATAAAACCCTTTCACATAATTCTGCTGAAAGCTGTGAAAAGCATTAAGTCTACTAGGATAGCAAAACTACTGCAAAATGACCTGGAAAAGCTGGAGAAATAAATATGTAACTAGTAATACAATTATTCAGAAATGATGCAGTTTTTCACTCAGTTGATGGATGTATACAGCAGAAGAAGTGAGAAAAGTAGATCTATAACTGTACATAAAAATCAAACTGCAATTTTTTGATTAACTAATCAGAAATTAATAGCACAAAATGAATGTGCTAGAAACAGCAATATGGTATACAGACATAACCTGAATCTTTATATAGATATACAGAAAAGAAGAGAAAAAACAGTGAATTTGAACTGAAAGAAAAGCTTAAGGAAGAAAGATATTATGGGAGTGAAGAAAAGATACTTAAAAAGTTTTAGAAGTCATATTATAACACATAATATAAAACAGCTTTCAAATAATTTTAAAATGTAGGGAAGATGGGCTAGAGTGAAAATAAATGTATGATAAAAGTTCTGATGCCTGAAAAAAAAAGGAGTGGGAGTTACTCCCAAATTCAAGCCCCAAATGTACTTGATAGACACCTGCATGTGCAGCTATCCTGCACCACCTGGATTAGCTTTTGGATGTTCCTAACTGAGCACGCTGATCTAAGATGCAGTACAGTACAAATAGTATCCACTTGTCCAAATTCCAGCTTTCACTCTTCATTATTGGGAAAGACAGGCAGAAAATAAATTCTCCTGAAAAAAGGTGGGAATTGATCAGTACTAGATGTGATTATTATACAGTGAGGGGAAAAAATAGCTTTGGGACTTAAAATATTTTTTACACCTTCTATAGTTATTACACAACACCAATGAGCCTTGGCAAATATTACATGGCAGGTACACACCCTGAAGTAATTGAGCCATGGGTACGTTCTTAAAGTTGAACTTGTAAGAACAAGTGCCAAAAATGGCTTTACAAAATCAGTTGGCATCAGATGCGTTGTTATTAATGGAACAAGCTATGTGGAATGCTAAATCTTACTGAAACTGAGTGTTGTATTATCATTCTAAATGCAACATCATCAGTTGAAGAAGCCCAAGCCAAAATGAAAGAAATCACTGATCAAATATCAGAGCTTTTCCAATCACTCCAAATCCAAGGCTAGCTTCTGGGCTGATGTCCATATCCTAATCCTTGTAACTCATGGGGTGGGGGCAATGGCTTCAATGAAAATTGGGTTGATGATTGCAACTGGAGTTACATTTGTAATGGCTGTGATAGCTATTGCACACTGCATAATTGCTTGTGTCATTTTCCTGCTGTTTCTGCCCTTTCTCCTCTGACTTTTCTACAAACACATCACCACCATGGACAGCCTGTGAAATGTAAAAAAGGTCCCAGGAAGACACTGAGCCCCAGGGAGATGTAAGAGACTGAAACACCATAATTGCCTCAAATATTGCCAAGGCCACAGAAATGACTTCCCATAAGGCAAGTCACCACCATATGAACTTAGGATAAGCACAGAAGACAGGAATTTGCAACAGGAAGGTATTTATTCCAGGCCTCGAGGAGCTGAAGTTTGGTTAACACATCCTGGTTAATGCATCTGGACAAATATTCCCACTATGGCAAACTGTGAGAAAGGAAACAGCTGCTTATACGCATGCCAACTTAAGTTATAGGAACATCTGTGACCACCCCTGGATACCCACAAATTGGCACCTCCAGAATGACTCTGGGACCCCCACTATCGAGAAGACCAGGGTGGTGATTATTTTCTTCTTGATCTCCCTCTCCCTCACCACCATCCCCCCAACTCTTACCTATTTCTTTCTATCTCTGTACCTCATATTTACTGTTAAATAAATTCCAATGTACTGATTTTGGCACATCATCTCATTTGCACCTAAATTCAGGCAGAGGAATCTCTCAACAATCAGATCATAACAAGTAGAGTAGAAAAGAACAAAACAAAATTGGTATTCAACTCATGAAATGCAAAACAAAAGGTAATAATACATCCTACTTAAAAGAAAAACTATGTAACAGATAAAGGGCAATTCAATATAGATAAAGATAGAAACCTGCTGACTTTGATGAGTCACTGTTAATCAAATCCAACCACCTCATCATAAAAACTAGTAGAAAATATCTGAGAGAGATGTAACGTGTTTAAGCATATTGTACAAGAAAAACTCCAACTAGGCTTTTAAAGTGAACCTCGTACAATGAAGTTGTACATATCCAACTTCATATATATCTATTGGGGTTGTAAGACACAAAATACCACAAAGACCACACATTGAAATTGCTGCACTGCAATTTACTAATTAAAGCTCAAAATAAACTGATCAGGATCCAGATTCTGTAGTGGACAAGACCACCAGCTTTTTGCCTATGGCACTATATTTGCTCATTGTTGGACGATGAGTTACTACCTTCCAAAAAGGACGAAGTTAAGAGCATCACCTCTGAAGAGAAGTAGGTTCTGGGGCTCTCTTCATGTCATAGGACCACTACACTTTCATACAAGCAATAAGATGGCCCATGGCAACAGCTCAGGGAAGAGGAAAACCTCCTCAGGAATAAAACAAGAGCATGCAGAGCTTGCTCCAGCAAATCAGAAAGTCAGTGTGTTGACTGCAAACAGGCATTCCCTCCTTTAGGACACTAGAGAGTAAAGAAATGCACATGAACTTTGAATATTTTTTTGTTGAGGTTTAGGAATGGTATTCCCTAACATTATGTTCCTACTGAAACCATGTGGAATTTGATCATGCTCTTACCCCTGCAACGGGCTGGAGAGGAGAATTGGAAGAACAAGAGGGAAAGATCATGGGTTGAGGCAAGAAAAATCTACTGGAAATAGCAATGTAATAAGACAACAAATAGAAACAGCAGCAATCCTAATGACAGATTATACAAGCAGAAGTGGACAATTCATACGTGACTGTGCACCTGCCCCCACAGAAACCCCCCAAAATACCTGACTGCTCCCTTTGCCATGCTACTTCATGTGGAAGGGAGCCCTTCCCCCATTCCCAAAAAATTATATGAGGTGGTAGAATACTGTCTGGGTCCTAGACATGCTCTGTCCTGGCCACTGCAAAAATTTAACATAGACAGAACCAGGATACTATGTGGTTTTGACTATTAATTTTCGCTTTCTTTAAATTTAAGTCCTATAGTTTATATCCTAACTTTAAAAAAAAGAAAGTTTTACTTTTAAGAGTTGTTTTATGTGATTTGGGGAAAAAATTGAAGAATATTTCCCGGGCTTATATACATGGTTCACCTGGGATTCTGTCAGAAATACAAAGACACATGCACACACACACAAACATTTTTCTCAGACAGGGCATTCATATTTCCAATCATTGTATTAAAGTCATAACTGTGCTGTAATAAGAACAATTAAAAAATGCATAAAGAGAAGCTTGTATATAGGTCCATACTATCCCACGGGACAAAACAATGTGGAAAGGAATCATTCATTAGGTTCTCCTGAGATTTTTTTTAAGAAATGAGAAGCTGGTAGAAAAAGAAGAGGTCAGATGACTGGAGGCTTTCTAGGAAAGGTGCTTAGTGTTTTGGACAGTCTGGAAACCTTTGTGTCATCAGTTTCTGACCAGAACTCTACAGAATGGAAGCCAGCATGTTCTTTAGAGCATGTTAGCTTTTACTGGCATTCTCCATTACAGCCTGTTGGGTTGTGTTTCTTCTTGGTGGATGAAGGGCAAATATATCAAGAAGAAAATGCTGATTGCCACCAAAAAAGGGTCAGTTTTAAGATGCAAATTAATTTTAACAAGATAAAAAAAAATGAGACGTTTTGAGAAAAAGTAAACTCTATGTAACTAAAAAAACCCCAAAATGAAAATATTACATCCTTTCTATGGAGGCAGCCTAAAGAAGGATATTGTGAGCTTTTAACAAAAGGGAAAAATTGAACTACACTATTTTGAAAAGTTACTGTCAAATTTTGCGTGTGGACAAACAATCTCAGTAGATCTTCAATAAATGTAAGAAAAAGGGCTAAGATCTTATAAGAAAACTGTGATTGCTCATATGTATAGAAAAGAACCTGAAGGCAAAGCTGGAATAAAATATCAGAAAAAAAAATTTAAATAAGTTACAATTATTTTTAAAATTTAATTAATTAACACTACAAAACGTAATATGTATTATGTTTGACAAATACATCTGCTATTTTTCATACATGGGAATTATTATCTCTAATGAATAATAGGTTAGATAAAACAAGAGGAAGGTAGAAAGGCAAATATTAAATTTAAGATGCAGAATAACAGCAAGAAAAAAAAACATTTCCATATGTGTACTAGAATATCATCAAAATGCCCTGTGATATCAGTTCTGTAGTGAGTCAAAGCACAATTATATTATAATTTAGGTAAAATTTGCAGAGGCATATAATTTTTCATAATTTCACTTGGATGCTAATTATCCCTGGCTCCCATCAGTCTCAGTAAGAGAAGGAATAGTAGCAAGATGTAGTATTTCTACAAATAGTAGTTATAAGTACCATAAGAAGAACTGAGGAGTAAGAAGGACTTTTTAAATTATCAACTGGATATTATCAGTAACATTATTAACACACACTTCATAGAACATTTTTAAATATACTATTTAAATACAAATTTCTATTATCATCCTTTGAAAGTCAAAAAGTATTTTTAATATTTTTTAAAATGTCTTAGACTATCAAAGACATTAGTCATTTTCAAGACTCATTTTCAGCCACTCCATCTTTGAAAGCATTTGAAATATATCTGTACACTTTCAGTCGAGAGGTAGAATATTTTAAAAAACAAAATTATAAATTGAACTACTAATTTCAGTTTAGATCTGGATTCCTTTTCTTCTTGTTGCATTTCTGTATTTGACAAAATACTAGGACATAATATTGTTCTGATTTTCTACCTCCTCAAAGCAAATGGTTTAATTCATATTGAGAACTGGATAGTGCAAAAGCTTAATTTCTAAGTATGAGTACTTTCTATGATTTACAAAACCCCATTGTCCCTACTGCTTAGTCTGACTGATGTCCTACATGTTGTGTTGGCTTCCAGTTATGTTGATCTTTGATCCCTTTTACTGAAAAAACCCCAAAACCCTAACTATCTATCTTCCCAGGTCAGTGTTTGCCTTGTCATTTTCAGAAAATGTACTGCTCTTTACACATTATTAGTCTTGAGATGCATAGATGTGGTTCTTGTATAACTAAGTAAATTAAGTATTCCCAGCATTAGGCAAACATTATTATAATTTACAATATAGCCATAGTAAAACTTAGAGTACACTGCCTCTGGAGGCATCTTATATTATACAAGGAATATAGAATCTAGAAATAAATAGACAGAAATCAGATCTGTAAAAACAGTGAAAAGTAAAATAAGTTTTGAAGAAAAGAAGGTCTGGGGATGAATCTAACTCAATGTCTTTCTCTCCATTCTTTTGTTGTTCTTTTAATACAGACACCATTAATTCTTTCTTCCTCCCTATTTTACTTTATCTGGAAAGACAGATTAATAACCCACATTTATATATATTTGAGCTCTATTAATTTTAGAGCCTCACTCCATGGATATTGAATTTGACCTCTCTTTCTGTATTTGAATCATAACCAAACTGTTAATATTAAGGGACTAAACTATAACATAATTTTTGCTTATGAACAATGAGGTTCATGTGCATCCACTTCTCAGATTTGTCCAGGTCCCCCGGAGTGGCATCCCACCCATCTTTCAGATGTGCCAAATGCACCACTCAGTTTCATGTCACCTGCAAACTTGCTGAGAGAGTGCTTGATCCTGCTGTTTGTGTCATTGAGAGAGATGTTGAAGAGCACTAGGCCAGACAGATCCCTGAGGGACACCTCTTGTCACTGGCCTCCACTTTGACACAATGACACAGAGTTGCTGACCATAACCTCTGGCTCCATCCATCCATCTGGATGCTGTGTGCAACCATATTGAAGGCCTTGCAGAAATCTAGACAGGTGACATCTGTTGGTCAGATGTTGGTCCTGTCTTGTCAACCATTGCCATCACTGGATCATACAAAGTTACCAGACTGGTCAGGCAATTGGACAAGTCTTTCAAGATAAACCTACTCCAGTGTAGATGTTTTGGATATCTGCTTCACCAAAGAGTGCCTTCTTCTCTTCCAGCTCTAGACTTACCTCTGCTGTTTCCTGTTCTTTTTTGTTCTCTAATCTCTCTCTCCCCCTGGCTTTTTATGCCCTTTTTTGAATGTTCTTTCAGAGGTGCCATGGGTGTGTCTGAGCCACTGCCCTGCCCATGGTCCCTTGGGACTGGCTGCATACAGAACACAACACTCCCTGTCCTTTTCTCTGAGAGGCCACACCTGTGCCCCTGCTGTCAATTCCTGGGCACCTGTACCCAGCACAAGGACTTTCTCTGCTTGGTTTTATTTGTTTTTCGTTTGGCTTTTTTTTATACTCAAAATGTATGTATCCAGCTTAGAAATCACTTGTTCTTTTAATGTCTGGTAAAAAAAAGCCAACTGAACCTTTCAGTCTGAAGCTGAGCTGTTAGCTTCATTATTTCCATTCATCATTTCCCTTTTATTTCCGTGTGTACAAATGCATTTTACTTTTTCTATCAACAGCTCATCCCAGCTATTACAGTTCTCTAAGATTAGTAAGAACTCCAAATAATGCTTTTGAAAATCATGAATATTTACAGGAAGGTAACAAATATTGCAGACAGGATCTTGTAGACATGAGCAAGACACTTCTCAGTGTAAGTCATGTGATTAATATCAAACTAACAAAAGCAATTATTATTTAACTGAGAACTTTTCAGATTGTGTTGGGTTTATCCTAAGCCTCTCAAGGGACTTAAAACCATCACTCAAGCAAGATGAGCTTTTGAGCTTTGAAGTTGTCGTTTATTTTACAAGCACCACTGTGAGAAAGCTCAGTTTACCATCAGAACTAACAAAACCAGAAATATGAGAGAGATGATGTGTGGGAACAATTTCCACCTTAAAAATAGACAAACTAGGTATTTGATTGTAGCAATATTCTGCACACATAAGAGTTCAGGTGATTTCAGACTCATTTGTGCTAGATAGCACAACTCCCAATGTAACAATTTGCCCACATTTAGAACTTTGCTAATGTAAAATGGCCAAAACAAAATACAGATGAAAGCCTATTTTTAGTCTTGCAAGGGGATGTAATTCTAATACTTGTTTTCTATTTTCCTTTGTACTTTTAGGTCATGGCAATGTTAGGTGGCAAACACCTTCCTGAGAAAAAACATTTATAAATTATACTAATATTCTATTTTTCATTCTTTGAGAGGTACCATATACACTGCTGAATATTTGATGGAATGGGCAAAACAACAAAGTTTTTATTATGAAATACTTATTTTGGGAAAAAATATATTTTTATTGAACTATTATAAAAGACGACTATGATTATGATCTGTTTGCACATGAAAAGGTTCATTTCACAGATTTCTCTTTTCTTTTAAATATGTGAAGATTGTAAAATCCTGAATGTGTAATGCTGACTGAATTTTGGGCTGCTATTTAACCCTCATGTGCTTTTATTGCTGTATTTCTTTTTTAAATGATTAGTCTGTGAACGATATTTTCTCTATATTAAACAGGGGTGCAAACACAGAGCAAATAAAAACAGGCAGAGTTTGCCACATCATTTCCATTTCTTTTCTTTGAAACATCAGGAATATGCAGCTTTTTATGCATCACTTTTCAATTATTTATGAGAGGTTTTGATAAAAAGGTGTTAAATAGAATTTTCTGATACTTACACTGATATCTTCCAAATCTAAGCTGTTCAGAATTACATTGTTCCTCTTCCAAATGATGGGAGGTCTCAGAGTTCCCTGGATGGCACAACTTAAGACACAACTCTGTCCCACTGTTGCTGCAGTGGTGCTTATTTTTTGATCTTCAGGCAGATTCAGCTGAACTACATCTGCAAAAAAGTGTTTTTTGTAAGATCAATGAGCAGGCAGTTTCATGAGCTTAATTAGCATGAACTTTTTGTATACAGGTAATTTAAGAATTTTAAATGTAACAAAAGCAAAAAGAACTTCCAAAAACTACAGTAAGTTCAGTGTATTTCATACAAAGGTCAGCGTGACATTTCAATGAAATTGACTGACAAGTATCAGCCTGTAAGAAGTAGCATTTAAGATGAAAGTGAATTCCAGAGGTAAGACTGCAATACACATGACTGCACATCCAAAGTCAGACGTTGGAAGTTACCTGACAGTTAAGGCAGTCACAGTGGACTAGTCAGAACCTTTATTCTATATTTTCAGGCTAATTAGTTATTCATCATTAGCCAACATTTAAAGAAATCTTTAAAAGATTCAGACATACATGATAGGAGTCCAGACCTTGAATCTTTCTCTGTTTATCTATGCACTCAATAGCTCCAATAATAACAGAAGGCCCAATGTCACTTCTGTGTCCCAGAACTCATTTGGATACTTGCATAAAAAAGGAGCAATGCACATCAAACTGATGAAACTGATGACACTTCACATGCTTCCCTCTTGTGTAATTGCCTTAATTTACAGGCTAATCAGCTGAGAGTTAGATAGGCACTTATGATGAGCCTTACTAAACATAACCTATTAAAATTCTATATTTGTAAGGATGTTGTCATATTAGACAAAAGAACTATATAGGAACTGAAGATCATCCACATAAAACTCTTTCCACTCAGCTGCTAAAGCATGAAAAATCTCTATGATTTTTATCTTTCCTTCTTCAAGTAAACTACAAAAGGCATCATGTGTCTATTCTCTTTTAATTATGAAAATACTTTCATATAAGAGACACATAACTCATTCATTGAAAGGAAGAAGGAATTTTTAAGGAAGCTAAGATCTACAGGTTTATTTCAGCCTTGGAAAAGCAATACTTTGTAATTAACACTTCCCTCCCCCCCCGCTTTTCACTCCCTCCAAGTGCAAGCATTAGAAAAGCATGAGTAACCTTAGCTGTTCAATAATTAAATTCTTTAGAAATGGGATTTAAAAGAATAATTTTATACTTAGCTCAAAAGAGAGGCCCCCTGATTCTTTTCCTCTTTCAGAAGGAATGCACTCTATGACTAAAAACATGAGTGATAGTGCCCACCAGCCAAGCCCAAATGAGACTGACCTTTTTTAACTAGATATATTACCTGACACAATGCCTTACACTAAGGAAAAAGAAGCATACCAGTTAAATTGGCTCTTCTGCTGTTTACTGTACTTTTTAAAATCTGCAGCTTCCTCAGAAGCACTTCAGCTTCTATATTACAGGAGATTGTTCTTCAGTGACACTATCTTGCAGACTTATTGAAACGTAACTGCATGGCTACTAAATGATTCAAAACTTCTGGTAGCCAACTAACAGTACACATATTTTGCTTCTTTACTGAGCTCACTATGCAAAGATCTCAAAAGCGAGATAAGTATACTGATATTTCATTTATAAATTTATATTATATGTATATTTCAAAGTCACTATTCAATTTAGGAAAGACATGAAGGAGGGATCCTGAAATCACCTGGTGTTATAGGGCCATCTATGAAAACTGCTAACCTTCACACAATAAACTGACACAGGTAATTTGAATTCTACAAGACTTAGAAGTCTTTTTTCAATTAACTTAAGTATTACTATGGATGCCTATATAAATAAGCCCAGTCACTGCTACAAATGTTTAAAATTTTTCATGAGAGGATGACACTAGAAAAGAGCATCTATCTAATATAAAGCTTAACATTTCCTACATGAGCAAAGATGATACTCTGAAATCAAAACTGAGAGGCTATCCTTTTGCTGACAGTAAGAGTTCAAATGTTGGGGTTTTTTTAAACTGTCTTAGTTCTAATAGTAATGATAACCTTATTGTAAATAAGAACTAAGATAATTTTGATAATAACAACAATAATAATAACATAGGATGATGACACTAATTTTTCCAGAGAAAACTCCCAAAGAATTTCTGAAAAATTCTCAGTCTTCAATACAATATATTGGAATGTCATTTGCAATTTTTACCTCATGACCATATTGTAACAAAAAGGACCAAACGCAGGATTAAAAAAAAATGAAGAAACAGTTGTACTACCCAGAAGCAGTCAATGCACTGATATAAAAATATATATTTTTTAAAGTTATGGAAAACCCCCTATTTTAATAAATGCACTAGAATCACTGCTTTCCCATAAAATACTGAACATTTATGTAAAAACCTTAATACACTATACAATTATGCATTTTTATATTATTATTTATTAGGAAAAAAGGCATATAAATTATATTACAGCTTTTCTTCTTTTGAGAGAAAACTATTGCACATATTTTGTCCTTATTGGGGAAAAAGTTACCACACAACTCAAAAAGCCTTAAGCTTAGAGGGCAGCCCCTGGTGCAGAATCTTTGGCAGGAAACTCCCCAAAATTCCTGTCCATTAACTGTCTGCAACCACAGTGAACGGGGCAAACAGTGTTGGGGGTGGAAGGGGTGTGGTGTGTGCAAGAAGCTCTCAGGTACACAGAGCAGCACTTGTCTGAGTCCAGGCACTATGGCATTCCTTTGGAAATATAAAACCTAGTCCCAGGAATTAAATGATGCATTTACCATCAGTTCTTTTCTCCTTGAAAGAAATAAACCTGGATCTGAGAGCAAGTCCTGTTTTGACAGATACTGACATGTCACTAAGAGATATTCCTGACTAGGAGACTCTCAGCTTCTCCTCCATGTTGCCTTTGTAGATCAATAATAACTGTTTGAAGTTTAGTCACACACATTATTTAATTTAAAGAAAAAGCAGAGTAAAGGTTTAGAAAAATTGGAAACAAAATTAATTCTGTTTACTGACACCATTACCACACAAAAAAGTAAATATGGTGGGTACTGTTGATTACAGAGCAGTAGTATTTCAAATAGCCAGTAGAGACTATGTTTTATAGCTTGCTTTTTTTAGAAACATGGATATTCTACTATGGTGTACCATATTAATGAGTTTGTTTGTAACTCCACCAGATGCAATATCAATCTGACATGCATCCCTGGTTCTTAATTATACAAGTTACAGGATACATTCTTTTAGATAAAATACAAAAAATACCAAACCAAACATTTAAATAAAAGCTAGAAGTATAGTTAGGAGAAGAATACAGACAACTCTGTAAAAAGATCTGGTTGGAAACAAAATAAAGCTATTATAAAATAGGACAATAGGAGTGAAAGCAGAATAAATATAACTATTGGGAAGACATTTTAGAACTTTAACACTTTCACCAGGGAAAAGGAACACTTACTGAAGAGGCTCAAAAATATCAAAGATTTTAAACAAAAAAGCAAAATCAAAACAAACCAACCAACCCCAAACAAAGACACCAAATCAAAACTAATCATTTAAATGTGAGACATTCCTGCACTGGTTGAGAGATGGTTGAAAGGGTTTGATAAATCCCCTGGCTGCTGAACCATTCTGCAAACTCCCCTGCCCTTCATCCTGCTTTATAGTCCTGAGCCAAGTTCTTTTGACTCCTCCCACCTTGTTTTTGTTACTGAACTTATCACTATATTTGATCCAACTTGAATTTATCCTTCTTTAAAACACATGAAAGAAAACTTTATACAATATTTAGGATTAACAAAAAGGAATATATCAACTAATCCATAACATTTCCTGAAAGACTTTGGTTAATGTGTCTGTACAATTCAATTGCCATTTTCACACAGATCCCATCTGGTTCTTCACAGTTGCCCTGTAAATGACACATCCACACAACTTTCTTCTGCTCTGCTCTTTCCAATAGATTACTTCTCAGCCTAAAGTACAATTTCTTACTCTTAACCAAGTATAGGAACTTGTACTTTGAGACATTAATTTTCATTTCACTTATACTGAGCCAGGCTTTAAGGTTATCCAATTCCAAACTTTAAAAAAGTTTGCTTCCCAGGTGGTCTTTGGAGAGCTTCAATAATATCTCCTTCTCAAACTGGTATTTTCCCATTTCATTGAACCCATATGATCTCCCTTTCATCCACGTCATTATTAATTTTATCACTACTAACTCTCACAATTTTAGCTGACTGAACAGATTCTAATGTGTAAGCTCCCAAGTGCTTTACTGAAAATTATGAAAGCACCTTTTTCTCTCTCATTGCTTCTCTTCCTCTAGAATCTATGCTATAAATGCTATAAATCTATGCTATATACTTTTGTCTGTCCTTCATTTAAAATTAGGTAATATTATGAATAGTTTTTCTATGATAATTTTTGATTACTTTTTAATATAAATATATTTGCAATATCTTTCAAAAATATCTTCAGAACTTACTGAAATAAAATTCAAAATGGCATAACTTCAACTGAACCAAGAAATACTGCAAATTATGATCAATTAGATTAGAATGTTAGTGCTTGAATTTTCTCAGTTCAACCAAAATGTAGTAATTAAACTGAGAAAGGTAGGAAAAAGGTGTTGTCAAAGCTGACATGATGCAAAAATATTCCAACAGCAATACAGATAAAGAAATAACGTAACCTTATTTTAAGCACTGTTGCTTGCAAGAGTTGTACATTTTGGGTTGTCGTCCTTAGGATGAGTTAAATTTTATTAATATTCTTGTAAGTCAACATGAAGTTATATCATTGCATTTTTAAAGGAGAGTGGGGCAGGAGAGCTTTGTTAGGAAAAAAAGACAGTGATAGCTGTACAGTGCTTTGACCAACAATTCTCTTTTCTTCATCCTAAGTACATTGGGTTGATGTGCATAACATGGAGGAGTTTGATGGTATATTTAGCACATTTAGGGAAAGAGTTGCTATACTTGGATTTGAGTTTTCTGAAGAAGGTAAAGAAAAAATAGAAAAAACCGAGCTATTTCAGTTCTGTCCTTATACATGAAAAAACCCCAATCTCCAACTCCTTTGATTGCCCAAATGGCCAAATTCTCAATAGGGAACTAACTGCACACAATCATAAAAGCCATTTGTGGTCTTAAAATACCAAGTCAGTCAACTAGGAAGAGAAACACTGAAATATATGAAATTTATTGACCTAAGTGGTTCCTTACTGTCTCTTAGGATGAGTAAAAAACCCCACAATATCACTGTGAATAAAACATTTTAAAAGCTAAAAAATATGGGAAGATGTTACATTTGTAGTCTGTGTATCACTTCATAATTCTTATGTTGATGAAGGGAGGAAGTTCTTACGCAACTGTAGACTGCCTTGGTTAATTTATTACCATTAACAAATGTGCAATTTGAACCTTCTGATTTGTTTTCATAAGTTCAGTGTATTTATTCAAAGCAGCCACAAAACTCTTCTCAGTCTAAACTAAAGAACATCATGCAAATGGTACCCACTATTTAAAATTAAGACCACATCAAGCCTGTATTTTTTTTTTGCCTATTTCAAACCTAATTTAAAATAAAACAACTTTTAAAACCAAGCTACAAGCCTTTTGTCTATGAACTACAGTAAGCTCTATACTTAACGTATAACATTACTTGGTGGCTTGAATTAACTGAAATGCAGCTAGGTAATGTGCCTTTTACTCATCTGGCATTGATCCCCACTTTCCTTAAAGTGACATAACAAAAGCTTTTTCATCAGTGTCATTTTGCTGTTCTTTTACAGCAATTTTAAGAACAGCACACATCACCATTAGCATGACTAATTTTGTCATTATCTGCTGTATATTCTCCTTTGAACTTGTTGAAAACATATTTTTCACATATTTAGTAGAATGTTTCAGTATGAAAAGACACAGGGTATGGTTCATGAGTGCCTGTTCTCTTAGATCTTATTCCAGCAAATAAGTCTTTCTTGCTCCCAAAATCCATTTAAAAGCACACATACAAACATGCCAAAAAACCCAGAAAACACAAAAATCAAAAAAACCTAAAACCAACCAAACAAAAAAGCATAAATAACTTTTTCATGGCTCCTTAATGTTTTAGCTGCAAAGCTTGGATTAAAATCCAGGCAATTGCTGTTGCAAAAAGCTGAAAGTTCTTAATATTATAATTGTCACTTATTCATCTTTTGTCTTCGCTGACATGGGACTTGAAAAACTTTTTTTTGTTGAAAATGTAATAGCTCCTGTTTTTAGGAAGTCAGGTAGAAACCAACTCCATGAAAAAATTATCAGAAGACATGAAAGAAAACATAATAATGCATGCATTTATTTATATTACTAGTCAATGAAATTAATAGGCAGGGATTGATATGTGATCCTAGAAAACACTTAATTTATGGGAGAACTTAAAGCTTCTCTGGATGACAAATGCGAACCCCAAGGTTTCTGTTTCCTCTCACAAGAATAGAGCATATTTCATTCAAATATCTAGAAACATTGAGTGTTTTCTGCTTCAAAAGCACAAAAGATAAAGAATATATCAGCTGACCTCTTGCTTCAGTGAATTTAGTATCAAATTCTTTTATTACTGAAACAGCTTTTATCTTCAATTTTTAGGAGCAAAAATTACTAGACAAGCAAATATCTTTAAATAAAATTCTCGAAAATAGTTTGAAATAAAATTACTAAAGAAATTATAGACCATTATGTTTATGAGAAGTTTATAGATGTGTGTACTCACAAAGTGCTTACCATTGAAACAAACTCTATTAATTAATGGTTCTTTGAAGAAGAAGAATGACTGTAGACTGTGACTGTAGCTGAAGGACTTTTGGATTAATGGTCTGCAAGTTCATTTGTCAAGAAAGAAACAATGAAGTGATGATAAGCAATTTGCTCAACTCTGTCCCCTCCAGCAGAGAAAAATTCAAATAAATAACTAGGAATTCTCTGGAAAGCAGCTAAAAGCAAACAAAACCTGAAATAATTTTGCTCCATCATTTGTAGACATGAATACCATATGCAGGTCTGTGTTCTCTGCAAGGTAGGTAAAAGCTCAGAAGAAAAACAAGAGTGATCAATGCATGGAGGAGTTTAAATATATATTTAAAAAAATCAGAAAGGCTTGAAATTTTATTTAAAAAAAACTAATGATGCAGAGAGCTTTGAAAGAAGTCAGCAAAATCACGGATATCATGGAAATGCTGGAAGAGCATTTCCATGCCAGCATGATGGCTTATTGCTACTTTTAAGACTGGAAAGTCACGAAAATAAGTGAGAGGCCATGTTCAAAATGAAGAACAGTCGTTTGAAGTGATATATCTGAAAATAAAAAAATCTTTCTTAGAGGTTATTATAGCTTCCAGAAGCTTACATTGCAGATCCCACAAACACTTGGGACATATTATAATGATATTATTCTTACACTTCTCTAAACACCAGCTCAAAGTTCATAGTTGAAAGAAAGCATTGGACTGGCTGAAACTGGGGCCAATACTGTTCTTTTTATAGTGCTAAGGCACATTTCTTAATATTACATGGAAATCACACAGTAAATGGGATTTCTAAGTTTTCTTTACAGAAAGAAAGATTCTTTAACTGTTAGTTCATTTAGTAAATTAAGCGAACATATTTTAAGGTATTTTAACCTTTTTAGTGAAACAAGTAAATAAGCATTGTGTACTACCTCTTGAAAATAATTTTGCCCCTCTGATATTTTGAATTGATTTTAATAGGATTTCTTCTGAATGTCTTTGCTCACACATTACGTTTTAACTTTTCAAAAAATATTAATAAGTGCAATCATTATAAAGACCAGCAATTATCACATTTTGTTAATTTCAAATTCACAAACTGATTAAGCTAAAACAAAATTTCCAAGCTCATTATACATGTGCTTCAAATTTAATTCTTACTTTAATGAATTTTACTTCCTCAAGACCCTGTGTTTTACACAAATGTGCACAAAATCCATATGTATTAGTTCTTGTCTTTTATTCTTGTGTCTGTACTACAGGAATACTGAGTTAGTTTTGAAAAGTATCACTACTACTTTTGTTAAAGATACTTTCAACAGTGTGAATAAAGGGTTTACCCTGGAGACTATGTTGTTTTGAAAACCCTGTGAAGTTGAACTCAATTGTTATAAGAACTTTTGCACCCTAAGGAAAAACCCAAGCCAAGAAAAGTCAACTCCTGATCTGTACAGCTTCAATGTCTTCCGTTGCAAGGGAAATCAGCAATCTGCTCCCATCATGTCGACAGCCTGCTTCTCACAGGCTATTAATCAGGCATAAATAAGCAAAACAATCCAAACTTTACATATCCTGATTGACAGACTAGTTCTTTCTCCTCATGAAGAAGAATGGAATTCCAGCTTTTATGCATTTAAGTCTCTTGAAGAGACAGTAAACGAAGTGGCAAATAATAAGTTTCTCTCCCTTCTGCCTCTACAATCATTTCAGCAGACTGCAACTGTCTGCCCAACCTTAAAATACCCTCTCAGTAGTTCTGTAACTCATTTCATGCACTATCCAGTGAATCCCGTGGGAAATTTCAAAGTTATTGTGACGGGTTAAAATGTGATTTGATGCGTGTTACTGGAATTGCTGATCTGAAAGTAGTCAGATATGGTATCCTAGGTTTATGTGTATATATGAACTTGTAACTTTTATAGATTCAATATTCCAAGTTAGACAACAATGTATTTCTAGCCTATAAAGTTGCTGCAAAAGTTAATTATAAATTATCTTTAGAAAAGAATCTCTGAGTAAACGAAATAATAATTTCTGGATAACCTATTCCCATTTTAAGACTTAGATCCCATTTTAAAGGCTACACTTAAGATTAGCAAGATATAGTTAAAACACTTTTACATAAAAGTATTTCCAAAATATCAGAAAACACAACAGTCCAGAAAACATAAGTTCTCTCAAATAAAAAGATATATTACTGTTAAAGAAAATACGCCAAATTACCGATTCCAATCACCCCTGTCCTGACATGTGATATCACACCCACAGCAATGATCATTTGTATGGACACACATGATTAATGCCTGTGCACGCACAGCATTTCAATGGTTTCTGATACATTTTCTTAAACACAGCTGCTCTTGCAGCAATAGTTACTTTAAAAAAAAATCTATGAAAAATGCCTCTTTTTTTTTATTATTTTAAGGTAAGCAGAGACCATATGCTAAAAATAACCTGTGCAAAAATAAAGCAGAAACAAAAATCTAGTGGATCATAGAGCAGTATTAGCATACTATGCTTTACACTTATATCCCTTGTAAATTCAACAGAGAATATGTGTCTTTGTTAAGAATAGGGACAAGATGACTCTCCACAAGAACATGGACATTATCACTAGAAAATACTGCCTGTGTTCAAGTTTGTGATACTTTCTTTCAAAATATAAAAAAAAAAAAAATTCTCGCTGTGCTAGGGTATTTTTAATAACAAACATTGCAAAATTGCACCATGTCAGTTAAAAAAAAAAAAAAACAAAAACAAGAACAAAAAGAAAGCATATCAAGTACTGATGCAACATGGATGGGATGTCAAACTTAGTCTCAGCACTCTTTTGTGGCATCTCAGTGCTTAATTTTCTGAAGTTAGTATTTTTAGATGCACAAAGCTGAACTTCAAATCTTCCAAAACGGGTGTGCTGTGTTTTTGCAACGGTGGTAAGAAAGGTATTTAAGAAGTACCAAAGAGGAAAAAGAAAAGCAGAAGAGAGGGGGAGAAGGCATATAAAAAAGATACAAATTGGAAAAAATTTGAAAGTTACTTAGGTTGAATGAAATTTTCCATTTCATTACTAACATGACTTATTCTGTTTCTTCTTGAGAAGGAGCATTGTTCATTTCTGCCAAAAGTAATGCACCACTTCCAAAACACCTCTTTAGTTTTGCTGATAACATCACATTAACACCAACTTATGCACATCAATAACTTTCTGAAAAGCCTAAATTTGATACTTCTGTGCATGCTCTCAGTTTCTGTGCATTTTAACAACTCCTCTGGGACATATTTCTGTGCAGTAGAAATTATCTACACCAAAAATACATATTTTAATAATTTTCCTTGCAGATTCTGGAAATGTTGACTACTATAGTGACTGATCAGATAGAAAAAAGTAAAGAAATATACGCTTTCTACAGTCACTGTAAATGCATTCATTAAACTTTAAAGCTAAACTGGGTGTGCCATTGATCTGGCATCATGGGCATATATGTGATTACACAGATATCACTGTCTTCAAATTATGATTATATTTAGCTAGTAAGGGAGAAAATGTTTAAGAAAAGATCTTTCTATTCCTTATTTTCTCACTTATGTTCCTTCAGTTAAATATCAGTCTGGTTTAGTTTGTTTCAAAAAAATTATTCATACCATTGCATTTATTCATTTGAGTTTTGGGTTGTTTATAAATTTAGAAGCTTATTTTTCAGTTTTGGAATGATGTCGACAGAAACAAGTACTACAAAGAGATCATTCCGTGGAAGAGAACATTGAATGTTCCTCTGATGTACCAGAATCTGTAATGAGTGGCAACAAAAACTTTACAGAATAGTGAGGAAGAAATGCAATGAGGCCAGATCAAGCTACAGATTTCCAAAACTGGGATGCACGTGCAGCTGTGAGCAGCCTAAGCAAGGCTTCTAAATAGGCCAACTAAAGTAGAATTCATCAAGGTGGATAAAACTTTTAAAACCAGATTACTTTTCCCTATGGAAATGCTTAAAAAATACTTAACATTTCATGCCATCTCTTCCATTCAAAGGTCAAAAAGATTATTTTTCAATAATAGCTTCAAAAAACATATCTCTTCAGGTAAAAAAAGAAACAATATATGAAAATGACACTTCAGAGAAAGAAAACCAGGAGGTTGACAGCCAATGACCTCAACGTTTATCTGCAAATCAATAATAACTCCTATTTATTTTTGTACACAACCTCACAAGAGCTTGTTATATTTTAAATCAGTATTTTGGCAGCTTCTCTGACTTACTTCCATTTAAAAACTGTTAATAAATCTTTGGTTTTTCTTCTAGTTGCTTTTCCAGCTACACAGAATCTCAGATGCATTTTGAAGAGTCTGTGCTTTTTTCTTTCCCTCTCCCCATGCCTTCATTTCATCTCTTCTTATTCTCATCTTTTGTTCCTCCCCAGTCCTACGTCTGCTCTTGTTTCTCTACCTTACTATTGGTGTCCACTGATCCTGTTAGTTCTTATCATCCTTTCTTAAATCCATTCAGAAATACTATTTATGCACTAGCTCTAGATACTGACGTGAGCATCAGTGCGCTTTTACCACATCTGGAACTGACTTGGTGAGGGAGGGGAGGAGGATTCCTGGCTATGCCTGGCTGGGCAGCACAACTCAGTGTGCCAGCCCATTAGAGTTTGCAGGTATGCACCCTTACCACGTCCTGCCTGAGTTCTGGGAAAGGCATATCTGTTCCCAAATGCACATCTCCTCCTGCATGGCAAGGTGGGAGCTCTAGTTTTCTAAGTATGCTAGCCTAGACAATAGGGAGATCATGACAGTAAGCACTTTAGTTTTCATCCAACAATTTATCTCAGGTATTTTGTTCAGATTTAGATCTTAATATAGGCAGTAATACATCCTTAAGAAGATACTGCCAGAGTTAAACTTTCTGTCAGTACAGGAGTGTATACAATTGCAGATGGAAATATGAACCAGACTGTCTTCTATTGCTGCTCACTTTTCACCCTGTTCCAAGATAATAAAAAATTGTTTTCAAAACACTGATCACAAATACAAATTTTAGCCAATATAAATTGATACTAGAAACTATTCAGGCTTTTCCATAGGTGTATGAAACACATAACAATATTTGTGATTATGTCTCTCCATGTATATCCTGTAGAAGTCATCTGCTATGGACCCAGTCACCATGTGTCACCACAACTTTTAAACCTCTATAAAACAAGGATTCTAGAAACCACTTCTTAGATCATTCTTTTCATATTTTGCTGTCTAGTTTTTTGACAAGACCTGGAACAGCATTCAGCAGTCTACAGTGTCAAGTCCTGTCAAATCTCTGGAACACTTCCTCAGATGAAATATGAGCTTTCCCACCATCCCATCCAAGGCTGCAGTTTCACAGTTTATCTTTTCAGTCATTCACAGAATATGCATATTGTGCATGTAGATTTAAACTTTTAAGTTTTCACAAAGTTTTACAAAATTTAGTCTCACTTTCCCCTACTCTAGATCACTCTTTTCTTGACAATCCCTCAAAATCTGGACTTATGATTCTGAGCCATCTCATCAGGCTTCAGATATGGGAAGACACATCCTCTAAAATATAAAAGTTCCTACTGAATTTCTGCTGATAAATTCCTGATATACAAAACTGCTTCTACTTGATAACACTTTGCACAAAGAATGATTGAAGACAAATGACAAAAGGAAAGCATGTGTGTTGGAATGGGATGCACAGACAAGGCTGGGACACAAACACGAGACACTTAACACATGGATTAAAGTTTGCAGTCTAAGCTCCAAATGTAGTCTGAATTTAGAACATCAAGCAGAATCCATAGCTCCAGAAGCAGAGTTCATGATCTACTGCAGTAACATAGCTTTGTAATTAAAAAATGCACATGGTCAGAATAAAAGTATCCTGTAACTTTTAGGGGTCAACAGCAAATGCACTAGGAAGAAAACACCAGGCAAGCATATAGTAATAATAGTGTTTTAGCACAAATCAATACAAAATTGCCAGACTAGAGGCAGTTTATGGTCATGACTAGCATTATGAGTCAAGGGAGTAAATTATTGTGGAAGAAAAGGAATATAGACTAGCCTTAGGTGGCCTGTTAGCTGAAGAACTCAACAATTCCCCTGCTTTAATCTAAAGAATACCTCAATTTGGAATGGAGGTAATGTTTTTCAAAAAAGAAGAAGGAAAAAAAAAAGTCCCGTCATCATGTTTTTAGATTAAGGTGATATTAAAGAAAAAAAACAAACTAACCCAAAAAAAGAAAAAAAATCCCATATCAAATTGCCAAAATGACTGTCTTTTCCTTGTCAGAAAAAAGAACTAAAAAAAATGTATATCTCAGATATTAATCCATAATGACTCCTAAACTAAAAACTCTTGAGTTGTTCCAATCTATGAAAATAATATTGATTACTATGTTTTACTAGTAATGTTGATTACTATGAAAACTGTACACCTTTTTATATTGATAGAGATTAAACCACTGCTGGCAGAGGAAAATAATAGTAGCAATTCTGATAACCACACATTTAATCCAAAAATAGATGAACAAATGTAAAGATTAAAGAATGAAGTTCTGATATATGTCTATCTTCTCACACATATAGAAAGTTTACTTACAAACAATTTCATATTAAAATGTGTATTAACAAAGGCAGGATTTTCTAGGATGAAATAGGACCAGGCAAATTAACAAACCCTTGCAAGTTCCATACAAAATTTAGAAAATTGAATTAAAATTAGTATTAAATTTTTTAAAAATGAAAGTTTTTAATAATAAAAATTGCATTTCAATCATCTTGATTTCCACAGACACTCCACCTCCTGCAAACTGCAACATATTTTTTATTATGGAGTAGCTTAGTCAAAGTGTCAGTTTCTTTGGTTTCCTCAAGCTGATTCTCACTTTTCTGGGTTGCTTACCAAAATATGTAGCTTGTTTCAGCTAATTCACAACTCTCATCTAACTGTTTGTTGTCTGCTAAGAAGTTCACCTCAGCTTGTATGTGTCCCTGAAGTCCTCTTTTTCCCAAATTCACTGGACATCACAATTTGCATTAATCTTCTCAGCTCCCATCTTTCTGAGAGAGATTTTCCCCAAGTCCCCTGTTACTCATCTGGCAGACAAAAGACCAGACATTCTCCATTAGCTGTATCAGCAGTGAAATGCAAACTAAAATTTTGCCAAAAATTCAGTCATTACAAATCAGTTTGTCTATCCTTAATCTCACTTTCGATCAAAATCTGGGATGGATGAGCAAAACAATTTATGAAAAAAAAGACCTGATATTAAAGACAACTTTTAATAGCACATTATATTCAGTTTCTCCTTTGAATACTTTTTAACAGATTTTAATTTTCAGGAGCGTACAACTCCAGCTGTTGTGAAAGCTGCTGATTAGTGAGCATAAACTATTGACAACAGACTTTCTTTTCTTAACCTTCACAAGTGTCTCTGTCATAACTTTGCCCCTACGTTCTACATGAATGAGATATAATTGAATTTCATGTAGTAAATATAGTTCTAGGTAAAAAATAATAGGGTTAAAAGGTGATGTTGAGAAAAGCCAATAATGAAACAAACACTCCCATATTCAGGATTAATTCAATTCTAAAAGACACCTCACACTGACATTTTATTAACAACTTTATTCATCAACTTAACCACTGATAGTGCTTTTCTTTAAAACCTTAATACTTATACAAATAATAATCCATGATGACTGACTACATTCAAACAAGGACATTTCAGTTTGGAGAATGCACAAAAGGTTTATAACACCAATAAACATAAGGGAGGATTATACACTACATTTTCTAAATCCTCACAGGAATTCTAATGAGTAATAAAGCCAATTATGATTCATTATAAGATGAATTGCAAATGTTTAGCACATCACTAGCACAAGGTTCACCCAGTACTGGAAATTAGAAATGACAAAACAGGAATGCCATAAAGTTGAAAATAATATTTTTCATTAAAAGTATCACACATAAGTATTCATGAATGGTATTACATGATAAAAGTACAGGGTAAATTTTAACTCTGAACAAATCTGTTTAAATTATGCACCCTGTGGTGATGGCAAATTTGGATATAGAGACTGCAAAAGAATTAATAATAACTTTACAAAACAATTTTTAAAATACAATGTTAATAAATTTTCAGGCTGCAAAGGTAGACTGGGGTTAACATCAGAGGACTTCCTAGAGAAGTGAAAAAGCTGTATTTATCAGCTGTATGTGGGGAACACTTAGCAGACTATACCCATGAATTCAAGCCTGAACTGGTTTCTACTGTGAAATTAGGAGCAATCTGGCTAATGCAACAGCAGTGAACATCATTTACTCTAACCAGACTTTGATTCAGTCACTCAGAGCACTGTTGAACCCCAGTTAGGAAGGTGTGGACAGCTTAAGTGATCTGCAAGTATCTCATCCTACCTTCAGGCTCAGAGGTCCAGCATTTCACAGACTAAAGGTCAGCTTAGTACAAGTGGTTTAAGTACTGTTTAACATTTTCATCAGGGACTTGCATGACAGGACAAAATGGACCCTCAGAAATCTTGCAGCCATCACCAAATTCAGAGGATCGGGAAGCAGACTTCTACAGGATTGCCCTTCAGAGGGAACTTTATAAACAGAAGGAATGGGCTGGCAAACTGTGAAGTTCTACCGAGACAAATGAAAAATCTTGCACTTGAGACAGTAAGTCCATGGAAAAACACAGGGATTCAGCTGGCTAGAACTCAGCTTTGCAGACAAGGATTCAGGTAGACCACAACCAGAACATGAATAAAGGAGCTTGGCCAGATGCCTGCAAGAATTCCCCTCTGACATGTTCTGTGCTTCAATAATCCCAGCTATGAAGTAGTCTGTGAAAAATCTGAATTATTAATGCTAGGGGTTGGGGTTGCGAAAGGCAAAGGTGATCCAGTCCATGAAGCCCAGATGGATTTTTCAAAAGCTCTTAACAGTATCCCTCAAGTCTTCATCAAGAGCTTTGAAGGGACAGCTACATGTTTTACAAACTCTGCCAGCGTGACTTCATGTCCCAGTGTGAGACTAGGGAGCAGGAACAGTGACATCTCATAGTAGAGGCATGGGAAGTGAGCCAAAGGAAGCTTAAATTGTCCAAGTGTTCAACAGGCCTAGCTTGCCAACATGATACTGTTCTTTATGTGGATACCATTTCATTTGCTCTAAGTACAGCTTCAGTTTACTCCAGTTTCATCTAGGACTACCCAGAACCTCTGCAAATGCATCCTCTATCCTGAACATGAATATGCAATCATGTCCAAGTAATTAATCTAAATTGAATAAACTATTAGTCTGATGCATTGTGCTAGTTAGGAGCTTTGATTCAAAAGTAAAGGCAATTTTTCCACTTAAAAACACACATTTGTACACCATTAGTTTTCTCTTTTTTCTTGTTGTAATTATCTGTCTTGTTCCCTAAACACTAAGCACCAATAATAAAAGACACAGAACTTTTAAGAGACAAAAGCTATTTTTGCACTTTACTAATGATTCATTCTCATTCTCTTCATCAAATGAGACAGAACACCAAGGCATATGTGCAAAGATAATTAAAATTTCATAATGCATTAACAAAAAGTCAAGTAAAGTTGAGACAAACATCTTTTAATACCTTAGTTTAAAGCCTTTAATTATAAATTATAATAAAAGGAGGATATCAACAAAAATCCCACCACCTAGCACAAGGGAAAGTTCAGCTTACATGGATTTAAATCTCCAGAGTATAGGAATCTCCAAATTGATCTAAGTGACTGGAGGCCTAAGAGCTGCCACCACCTCTTGTCTTTCTACAAGCATCATTAACTATTTCTGCCAGGGCCTCCCCAGTTATTTGGTGTCAGCCTGGAGAAATGACCAAGGATCATGTCTTACAGGTTTAGGTTCTGAGGGAGTAGTTGTCAATTATAGCCTCTTCTACATCTTTTTGTTTAGCAAATTTCTTTCACTCAATCCATCACTGTATCAAAGTGTCTCCATGTGTAATTTGTCTCTCCAGCAACTCGTGCCACCAGTGCTATCATCATTTACCTGCTTTCTAGTGGCTGTCAAAGAAATCAATAAAAATTAATGATGTCTCACCAAATAACACATTACCTCAGAAAAACTTACTAGTCAAATGCTCAAAGTGAGTCCACTGTGGAGGATAAAGATGTCCAAAATATCTTATTTATTTAGAAGAAGTCACATTTCCTGCTGGAGATTGCTGTGGATTAGATCATGTAAACTATGTGTTGCACTCAACTTTTTTATTATCTAAAATAGCTAGTTTAAAGCTAACTTGCAGCATAAATATTCAGTGCACAACCTATATATTTTCCATAACACGATGAGTTTTTGCAGTTCCTTGTTTCTATGGGATCTATGAAATCATAGGGAAACAAATTACATAATATCTTAAATATTGTCAAATGCCCTCACTCTGTAAGCCGAAAAAATTTGTTTCAAATACAAAAATTCCATCATTGTAGAAGTTTGAAAGTACTCAAGATAAATGTGATCAGAGAATGCTTCCTTATTGTGTTTTTCAGATTAACAACTGAATAGTTAAAATGAATCTCAAAACATCTAAAAAACTAAACCACCCTTCTTCAATGAAGTCATAATTATGAACAAGTTAAAAAATCCTAACACTGTATTATACAAAAATATAGACACAGAACAAACTGGTTTATAAACTATAGTTTTACTTTATATTGCAAAAGTATATATATAAGAAAAATGGTATTTGGGTAAGAACAGCCAGTAATGTGCATTACAAATAAAACATGATTTAAAAAGGCATCTAGTCCATTACTCCTTATAATGTTTTCTGGTTTTCTCTTGAAAGGAAATTTCACAGGAAATTAAGTTGGGTGTTAAACACAGCTTTCTTATCCAAAGAACATGGAAGTGTTAATTCACTAAAGAGTGATAATTGCTTTTGACCTCATTTATTGTAGAATATGTTGCTGAATTTGTCTAAACAAAAATGGGAGTTTATGCAAAAATCAATTTCTGTATGCTTGTTGTATTTGCACATGACTAGTTCAAGTAAAACCATTTTATCTAAATGCTAGAGTAAGCATAAATATTTTCAAGTAATTTTACTAGTATAGATCCAAATTTAATGCTCCTGTTTATTGCAAATATAGATGGTGAACACCAATACTATACATTTGCTGTTGCTTAAAATGAAACATTTAAAATGCTTCAGTCTCTGAAGTATTTCTGGAACTAATCAATAATGAAATGGGAATTTTAAGAGGAGAGTTGACAGCCCTGATAATTCTCAGTTTTATGCATGAAGCTCTCAGTTTATAAATGTAATGATTTGCCAATTTTATTTATTGTGTACTTTCATTTCACTTTCAAATTTCAAGGTTTTTTCCCAGAATGGTAATAATGTTTCTAAACGTTTAAGATCTCTGGACCTGTCCTGAGTTTTATAATTACCAAAATTTGTAAAATCCATCTCCTCATCCAGTTCTGTCAGAAGAATGAGAAGCCAATATTCTAAAACAGTAGTTCAGGATTAAACTAGCTGAACAATGAATGTGGTTAGAAAGCCTAAAGCATAGCAGAACTACTATATTTCCACATAAAAAGAACGGGTCCATGCAAATGTCTTTCAATAGTTCTGTGGAATAATCAGACCAGAGTTGTGAAGCAGCTCCTCACAGAAATCTTTAACACAGAAACAAGAATAAATGAAAGCCATTTTAGTATGAAAGAGCTTCTGAAAAATCTGTCACCTGGCTGAAGTGTCTATTTACATTTAGAGGGGAAAAGAAAGCAAGCAGAACTCAGGGTAGGCTCTGTTACCTGACTGTACAGAGGCTTCAAATGTTTGTTATTCACTGAGGAGAGTTTTACTCCGCTTAAGACCAGGTGTTTGTGCAAAGGACCAAGATTTCAAGTGGAGCTCAGTGACATATTCTGAGAATAAGGACTGTGAATATTCTGCTCTCAGCTTTGCTTATCTGGTATGTTTCTCCTAGATCAAAGCAGGCAATGGGCTATGCATCTAAGAAGATCAGCACAAAGGTTAAAGGACAATCTAAAGACAGATGGGGATTAAGCTGTGATTCTTAGCACCTCAGTCTTGTATCATACAGTTCTACCCACAGTATTTTCTACCCTTTCACAGACACCAGATCTTGAAATCTGTTGTCAGGTCTCTTATGAACAAAAAACACCAGGGGAGTTGCACCTGGACTTCTGCCGGATCAGTTTGTGTCTCGCAAACAGGATGGATCTCTGATAGTTGCAGACTTAGGATTTATTATTTGTCTATATCATACAGGCAATAAGCAAGAGATACAGAAAAACAACAACATCCATGCAAACTAAATCAAGAGACAAAATAAAAACCTCCGCAGACATTTTATAAGAATTTTCTCAACCAATAGCTTACAATTAACAGGCTTAGTGTCACATTACTTTAGCAAATCAGCAAACGACCCACGTGGGTTCCAGGTTAACAAAAGCCTTCTATAAAACTAAAAACAATACACAATAATTCATTACTTAGTTTGAAACTTTTCCTATCTTTGCGAAGCAAGGTATCTAAGTCTCCCACATCCTGAACCATCAGCATCTGTTCTTGTCCTTGTTCCCTCTAACAGACACAAATGTATTTTCTTAGTTCCTAATTTCCTAGCTTCCCATGAGAATTTGTAGAATTTCCCAGCTTCTCTCAGCCTCCTGTCAACTTATTAAAACCTCTTTTATACATCCTAGGTTCTTTCCTGCTTCTAGGATTCCTACAGACCTCCACTGAAACTCACATTGTACAGCATCATCCAGGAGAAGTGGAAAGAAAATAAACAAAATTTTCTAGGACAGAATTTCTAGAGAACAATTTATCAGGTAGTTTAGGTAGCAACCATAAGAGCTGATTTGCTTAAAGATCTTGCCTATGACACTGGCATGTCAAATTCAATATACTTAATTCAGTATTGAAAGTATTGCATGAAGAGAATTTTAAAAGCTCCAAGCCTTGTTTACAATGATAGGCTCTCAACTAGTTAGCATTGCTCAGGTGCTGAGCACACAGGCTTTGGAGTACACTTAGCAGTTTTATAAAAACATCTACTTATTCCTGGCAATATGACAATAAAAGGAATCATTAGGTAAAGACTGGTACCCAGAAAAAAAATCCTGCAGCAGTATATAAATCCATGTTGCATGAGCAACTTGACTGTTGGCTTTCTGTCCATCCCTTTGCAAAAAAGCTTCCAGTGAAACTTGGAAAAGGACAGAGAAACACAAGAATGACTGAAGATGTGGGAATTTTTCCATGCAAGCAACTATTAAATGATTGGGGAATTTCAGAATGGAAAAGAGATGACTACAAAGATATGTCAGGAACTTAAAACAAACACAACAATATTTTGTTTCAGAGAAAAAAAATATGGTACAATTGTTCATGGTTTCTTATCATACAAAGCTCAACAAACTCACCAGGAGGTGTGCATAATGAAGAAAAAAAGACAGCACTTGTATCAAAGACACATGATATTGTGTCTCTGAAACAGAATATTGTAGATGTAAATTCCACATGGGTCCAAAAAGTAAACAAACCTATGAATGAGGCATCCATCAAGAGCTATTAAAGATAGGCAGCCTCTGAGAAAAAAAATCACTAAGAAAAAATATTTTAGAAAAAACAGATATGCTTTTGCTTCTTCAGCAATCTTCCATAAGCACTCTTACAATAAAGATACTGCAGTAAATTTACATTTGTTCAAACCCAGAAAAGTTAACATGTATATGTTGTTACTCAAAGTAGACATTAACTTGACAATTCATGAGCAAGAACAAATATTAATCTTTGTTTAGCATCAAACATTTCTTTAATAGACTAGTCAGGAAGTTTTAAAACATTACTAAAGTTCCCTCCAATAAATACATCTCTACCACATGTCTTAGCTGGGAAGAATTATAATCAATGTAAAACAAATTTTTTAAAAAATTATAATTTCTCTAAACATTTAGTCATGACAGAGTGGCAAACAGATTACTTGTTGGATCCCTACCATCTTAGGCAAATAACTACATAAAGAAGGCTTATATGGTTTTCCTCTCATCTAGGTTTTCATTGTTTTCTATCTTCTTTTTAGATCTCTTTGACACAATATTGCACTATGTAAACCTCTGTTTCATAGCCTTTGTATGACACCTTCTTTTTTACTGCAGTCAAAATTGCATTTCCATATAAACCACTTGCTAACCTCCTTAAGATAAGATTTGACATTCTGCCAGAATGATGTGTTTAGAAAACCAGCTTGAGAATCTACTGACAATTTAATTCTGTATATAACACAGGCACAGGGATATTTTGTTAACCTGTTTCCTCATTTCCTTTGGTAGAAAATATTTAGGTTTTTGACTTGTTGGGGGTTTGGGAGAAGACTGAGCTTTTGAAATATCTAACATCTACATTACATTTGGAAAATTGCAAAGATGTTTTTAGGTTGTAGATAGTATGTCACAATCAGTTAGATATTGGAAAACACCTATAAAATCATCATTTCCAAATTTAATCCAGCACTGATGAGCCCACACTAAACTATGTCCATGTGTACATCTCAGATAATTGTCATGAAGCTAAATAAGGGCTGCAGTCACCAGAGGAAGAGGAATCAATTTCATCTATTTCATGATTATGTTATATATATGTATATGTGTATATATATATATATATATTTGATTCATTATCAAATATTTGCAACCCATACATACATAAATATTCCTACTGAATTCAGCTCACACGTAACTCTTTAATGAATACATAAACAATTCTATATGCAATTATGAGATGTTTATTTCTGAAGACTTGGAAAGCCAAGAGTGATGAGAAGCAATTAGTCTCACAGTTTACAGTATCACAAACCACTAAAATTGCTTTAACTGGAGCAGTTGATATTCTTTCTGCTCTACCCATACAGTTGTCAATATTTATACCCAGTTTTAGCAGCTTAAATTCTGGCATGACACACTCCTTAACTCTATACACATACAAATATTCTTAGCAGTGACAGCATATTAGAAGCTACTTACAAACACTTAGAGATCTGTGCTATACTAACCAGGCAAATGCTTGATGACAAGAGATTAAGACTTATATGAATAAAATTAAAAAAAAAAAACAAAATCAAAAAAAAGACTATTTTATGTATATTTCCTGGGTTAAAACAACAACATGTTAATTATATTTTCCTTCATTCAATATATAACTTCAGAAAATGAAGCTAAATACTAGTCAGAAATAGCAATTTATCATGATGGAAACTTATTCAAGCACTTTGTGAACGTACTAAAACAACTAGCATTTTCTAATATACGTACTAGCAACTGTTACAAAGTAGACCAAAAAGATTTGCAATGTTAAAGAATAATCTGCCTTAAAAAAAAACCCCTAAACCTTAACATATTTTTTGAAGTGAATATTGTTGTGGTGCAGCTTTAGACCAGGCAGATATTTTCCTTATAGGGAAGATATGTTTTAGTTTTACCCTAGGACCAAAAAGGAAAAGCCCTAGAAAGTTCTCTGCACTCTTGGCAGCCATTGGCTCTATGCCAGGACAGAGGCATGGATAGGTCTCTGTACCTGTGTTTCAGCAGTGTAGCTGTTCTCTTTTGGGCAGTTTGCCAGGACACTGCCCCGACCATTAGGTACTTAAAAGACTGCACAGAGACCCTCGGGGCTTTTTTGGGGTGCTTTACATAGTGCTGGGGTGTCCCTTGCACTTGTATACGGCTTATTTTTATTTGCTTTCAACTGTTTGTTATTTTCTCCTTTTATTAAAACCCTTTCTGTTACAAGGCACACCCTGAAGAAGTGGTCTCACTCTTATTAAGCCACTCTGTGACTTAGGCACCCTCAGAGAGACAATACATCTCCAAGTGGCTCACTCCACACTGGCCACACGCAACAATGTATCAAATGTATTTTCCAATGCTTTTGGAATGCCAAGATTAATTTATTTTTATTTAAATGTAATAAATTGATGATTTTAATATTGAGAATTATTTTGTCCAAATTTTCTTTGACATATTCAACAAAATATTTCCTTCACTGTATACTTCAGTTAGCCAAAAATACTTATATAGTAGGACTGTTGTAAACTGCAAAAAACATACAATATAAAAATCCTCTCACATTACGGAATCACTGTATTAAAGACAAAAAGATATATGACATTTAAAAGGTATGGAGAAATGCTACAATAAAGCTTTTAACTGTTCTACTATTTTGAGAAATAAAGTTAGGAATGAAATTTCCTGAAATAAGAAAACTGTACTGGAACCTAATCCACCATGAGCAATGAAGGGAACTAGTTGGGTTTTTTCTCCAATATACTTCTTTGCAATGCAGATATTTTGGAGCCAATTTCTCCTTACGCTACGTAACGGATATTTGAAGGCATTCAACAAAAAACTTAACATAATGTACTTTTCTCTAAGGTCTAAAGAGAAAAGCTTACAAGTTTTGCAAAATTTGAACTAGTATTTTTGTATTATCTCAATTTACAGAGCTTTCAAAGTACTTTCATAATCTGGTACAAAACTGTGTCTGCAGTTTTCCTTTTGCACTGGAAATGTCATTTTTAAGAAATCCATATTTCTAAGGAATTACTAAAAACTTTCTATATTCTTACAATGATTTTTTAAAATTTTATTTACCAAAATGTGAGAAGAAAAGCAAAGAAAGCAGAGTAGAAGAGTTACTAAAAAAGCAAAACTAGGCCTCTCTATAAAACCCTCAAGTCACTACCAACAAAACCAATCAAACAAACAAACAAAAAAGCAACAAACCAAAAATAGAAAAAAACCTAAACCCAAAAATGTTCTCAATAAAATATCTAAGCAACACTTTTCTAAAATGAACATTAGTTCTTGATATTTTAAAAGCACCAGTTGGCAAAATAAGCAAAACAGTGAATAGATCAATCAAATGGCTTTCTTACTAAATAATACTTCATGAGCTATTAATATTCATCATAGTTCCAGATGAGTAATTCTGCCTTGAAGTACAGATACCTAATGTTCTTTCTTGTGGATTAGCTGGTGTCCTTTAATGCCCAGTCATTACTCCTTATGTTCTGAGAGCATCTTTCTTCTCTCAACCTCAACCCCCCTAAGAAGAAAGAGAGCTTCCTTTAAAATAGTTGAAGGTAACTAATTATAAATTCTTACTTTAAATTTTCCTTGAAATTTCCTTAAAACATCTACATAAAGGCCTTTGTGGATGTTGGAACATCAGTCATAGCCTAATCTTACAGGTACACTGCTCTGCAAAGATGAAAATATTCTCATAATTCACAAAGTAACAAATATATTAGCAACAATGCTAGAGCTCACCACAAATAACTGATTCCTGAGAAATAAGCAATAGATAATTGCTGAGGTACTTTGCTAACCAAATGTAGCCAAATGCGTGTAATTGTTTCTGTTAAGTTTTCCTCACCACTCTGTGTCATTCTCCAGAAAAATCTCACTGAAAGACATGCAAGACTTCAGTCTACAGCA
This sequence comes from Alaudala cheleensis, assembly GCA_013398995.1. Classification (NCBI taxonomy): domain Eukaryota; kingdom Metazoa; phylum Chordata; class Aves; order Passeriformes; family Alaudidae; genus Alaudala; species Alaudala cheleensis. The sequence continues at coordinate 1,221,862 of VWYE01027168.1, read as the reverse complement.
TTTCAAGCCTGTCACAAATGCCATGCAAGTCAATCTCTACCAATCCTCTTGCCTGAAACAAAGCTACTATAACTAAGGTGTTTTGTTCCAGTCCTCATCTTGTGCAATCCTGTATTTCACAGTGCTATCTCTAGTGACTTACATCACAAAGCAGGCAAAAGCTCCCAAGCAAATGCTTGGGATTAGAGATCAGCAGAGTTCAAGGTTCATAAACAAAATCTCCTAGTTGCTTCAGTATGCTGTCCAAAGAACCTGTGAAATATTTGTTTTATTTACTAATGCAAACCTGTGGTGGCCTTAAATTTGTTACTTGATTCCTCCAAAACATGAAGAAAAATCAGTTGGCATCAAAATGAATTGACTTAGTGGCATGTGAGAAATTTCAGGCACACTATTTCAATCCATGAAACAATACTTAAAACCTTAGATATTTCCTTGTTTCTGATGATCAGTTTAAAGTTCTGCCCACTCAATAGAAGAGGGTGCATTTTCTTCCAGCTGAGATTCTCTAGATTGAAAATACATACAGCGCAGATAAGATTTTGAGAGACAGATCAGGTTGAGCAAAAAAAATTACCATGAAATCCAATAACTCCTGCTCAGTATGATGTTAATGGGTGTTTTCAGAGGCTAGTGGTGAAATATAACACCCTCTGGAACAATCTAATATGCTCAAGTTGTTGCTGAAAAAGAATTAATGGGAGCGGGAGACAGAATAATACCTCTTCTTTCCTCAGAAAATGTTTTCTCTACTATTTGTTAACATGTTTTACTATTGAAGACTCATCACAGTCATAAAGCTCAGACTTAGATCACACACTAAATGCAATACTGAATTAATGTGAAATATAAATTATATAAGGGTTTTTTTTAAGTTAGCCTTTGTGGACTTCAAGATAACTTAAGGAATCCAGTGGGAAGTCTCATTTGTTTCATTGAGTAATTCAGTATAGGCCTCTTTAAAATTTAGATTTTATTGTAGGGTCATTTATTTGGTTGTTTGTTTTTTAATACTGATCTATTTTGCTTCAGAAACAAAGATTCATATTTCAAAAAAGAATATCTGAACATGCACCTGTAATTATTGCATTTGGCAATTTAAAAGAGAAATAGAGCTATTATAATGAAAGCGGTGATGTTTCAGAATATTTTTTCAGGGAATTTCAGAGAATGCAGTAACTAAGCATATATGTTCATAATGACCATTGTATTTATTGGAACTTCTGGCTGTCTCCTTTCCACATGATTCAAGACAGAACAAAGCACTGATTTTGACAGTCATATTAGTCACTGGCCTCAAAGTTTCTCCTAAAAGATGAGCCCAAAGCAAGCTCGGTAATTCTGGTCCTGACCAAAAACTTCTGTAATATCTGCTGTTACTAGAGGTATATAAATCACTTCATACAAATACTTCAGCAGTAAGGAGTGCTTGAAACCCAAGTTTGATATCTGTGACCTGAATTTCATTTCAAAGCTGAAGGTACTTTAGATGTATACAGCATTAGCATGTACAGTAGCAACAAACAAGATCCCAAATTATAGCTGCACAACAGATTAGACATCATTGACAGTATGGAGTGATGCCTGAAAGCACAAGTAATTCCTGAAAAACTGCAGAGCATTTTTAATAGAAGAATGAATAGAAGTCAGGTCATATCTTGTTCTGCCTAGATAATTCTCACACTTTCTTGTATGTCATGGGGTAATTTCTACAGTCAAGTCCTCAGTGTCCACAGCCCTTCTGAGGCCCCTTTTTCTGGGCATAAGACAACATCAAGAACACTAACAATAGAAATCAATTCTGAAGGAGATCTCTTTTTTTTCTCCTTCATTTTATGCAGGATGTCAATTGTTACATTGAGCAGTTAGTTCAATTATGTACAATAAATTCAATCAGTTTTATCCATAAATGTCTATATTAGCATCATTCTTTCGACTGAAATCACAAAGAGAAGTGCCCACATATATATACATCTGCTGTGTGATCAAACCAGAATAATTTACAACTATTTATTTGCTTGTGGTATGCCTTGAGATACTACAGACCTCCATGAAGGCCACTTGAAGTACTTGCTTTGAAATTGTATTTTACATGGGAGGAAAACAAGTATGATTTTTTATTTTAGAAAAGAGCATTAGAAGAAAAACAAAAAGAGACAACATTTACAGCAAACACAAAATTATCTTGATACCACAGAGACACTAACCAAAGAAAGAAAACCTTTGAAAGTAAAGGAAGCACACTGGTCGAGATTTAGTTTATAAAACATAAACTGTATTCCACATTCTTTTTAGCTTTTGTTGGGTCCTTCATCTTAGGGTTTTGCCAGCCCTTTCAGAAAAAGATAAATATATCCTTCCCTGTCTAAAAAAATGTTTGTTCAAAGTCCTTTAGCTTGGGACTGGCTGAGGAAGGAATTCAGAAAAACAAACCACAACACTAAGATGGAACTGGATCACTTTTAGGATTTAATTTACATGGCCAAAGCAGTAGAGGACTGAACTATCTGAGTCCTTCAGTCCCAAGCTCCCAAAACCTAGCTAGGGCTAAACTTTCTGCTTTATCCAGTTGTGTTAGAGGAAGTAGGTTTTTAGGTTCCTCTCTGCACACACTATTGATCTAGTTAAATGTTATGGAATATAGCAGAAAAAGAATTAGGAAATAGATGCTACAGCACTGAAAAGTGCCCCTCATGATATGAGTGAAAGCAGCCTGTACCCAGAAAACCACAGAGATCTTGCCAGCAGGTAAAATCTTACAGAAGTCAGAAAGCACCTTCATCTGCTGTGAAGCTTGGCAGAATGTCCAAGGCTGAGAGCACCCTCTAACACATTCTTTGTTTGTTACTGCCTCAGCATCTGACCTTCTGAAGGGGGAAAGGGATTTATTTTTTTTATTCCATTACACATAATTATTTATATCTGGATGTCCAGTTTAATGTGTATCCATTTTGTCAGATAAAATGAGACTGTCAAAAGTAAATCACAGAATACAAGCAAGCATGTATATGTATGCATGTATGTATAGATATAGATTTATGTGCATATTAATACCTTTAAAACAGCCCATGCTTTGCCCTTAAGGTGGTTTCTTTTCTACTGTGGAGTTAAAAATAGAATAGCTGGTATTTGTGAGGAAAATTTCTAATTATGTTTGCCAATGAAAAGAATATCCTACCTGCAAATGCTAATGCAACAAGACTGATAATGAATTCCAAAGATAGGCATTCATATTTAAATAAAATACAATTGCCTAATTCTTTATAAAGAAATTAATAGAGTAGCTTGTTCAACACCATAGTGAAGATGATTTTTAATCCCATCGTTGTTCAAAATCCAGCCTAAGTGTTTTTAAAAACTATTTGAAATCACAGCTGGAGAAGTGCACACTGGTAGTATGCTTGATTATCACTATCCCCTTTTTAGGTCAAGTCTGAGGACACAAATTTCTCTAATGTCTTCTCTCACATCTTCTCCAGCCTTCTCATTAATTTTTCAAAAGTTCTTCAATGCTTAATAGAGAATGCTGATGGACAATTACCTTTAGAAAAGGGGACCTCTTTAATATTGATCAAATTCAAACATGACTTAAAGGATATTTTGTTAACTACTGTGCATTTTATATTTTAGCAGTGCTAGGTACAAACTGGCTTGAAAAGAACCTTTGTGGTATTGCCATGCATAAAAACTGGGGTGCTGTGACCCCTAATGCCCTGCCCAACCTCTACCACTTGCTTTCCTGATTCTGTTTTTGTACGACTCTGATTTCTGTTACACAAATAAAAAGGAAAAAACAAACAAACAAATCCTTTCAATTGGGTGTGGAAGCTTGGAATAGGATCAATTTCTCCATCATTGCAGAGCCAAATTTTCTTCACTGCCATTTTGAGTGAATAAAAGTTGATAACACATATTCTAGAAGTAGCACAAACTTAATAAGAAAAAGAATAAATTCTAACAGTTTAATAAAATAGAATGTAAACCTGAAAATATTAAGTACTTAAAGAAAACCCTGGGAAATAAACAGGATTACTTCTATTTGCAACCTTCCTATGTCACTTAAATGAAGAAAATTTAAATGTTTAATTATTTTGTAGGTAGATGCTTAATTGGAAAGATATTTTTTGTGGAATAGTGTGTGGAAGATATGTTGTGAGTCCTTCTGGTGTACAATTCCATCCATGAGTCTGGTTCCATGTCTATATTAATTCTCTGTACCCTGGTAAATCAGACTTGGCATTACTAGTAACATCTCACAAGCTTGGCCATAGGCAAACAACATAAGCCTCTGGAGAGGGGCTGTCACATTTGCTTTGCCTTGGGCTGGCATGGCTTGTGTGGAGAGCTTGGCTTCAGCTTTGTATCATCTTGCTTAGCCAATAGGAGCACTAGTCAAGTACCAGGTGCCACATTCAATTTGTTTGGGTTTTGCTTAGCTTAATATACTTTTATAGCATTACATAATTTTTGTTAATGCTGTGAGATAGGTCAGACTGAATTCAAACTATCTTGAGATAAAATGAAATGGAACTACAGTTAATCCTCAAATTTCTTTCAAGAGTATTTTATCTTCATTACAGAGCCTAATACTATGTCACATTTCTTTGGCTTTCTGTGCACACACCATACAATGAAGTAGCAGCCGGTTTTAGGTTTTACTTTTCAATATGTAATTAATACATCTAAGTTTTGTTAATGACTAAAAACTAATCTTACTCTAGAAATCATCTTCCAAGGTAGCCTTATAGTTTTAAATAGGATCTTCCCCACTACTCTGCTACAACAAAGAAACTTAAATGATTCCTAATCTTCTATAATCTAATGTTTTCATTAACATTCATATTAAGGCAATGCTTAACATACCATATGGAAATTATATTCATTATTCAAAAGTCCATTAAAAATATATAACAGAAAGCTATTCTTATGACTGGAGTTTCACAACTATACAAAATAGTCCCTCAGAGACACATCAAAATCTTATTTGGAAGAACAANATATAACAGAAAGCTATTCTTATGTCTGGGGTTTCATAGCTATACAAAATAGTCCCTCAAATCTTATTTGGAAGAACAGTCTTATGTTTCCATTAATGATTCCACAATGTTTGCAAAAATCGTGCTAATGCTTTAAACATGTCTTCAACCTTCTTGGGTTGCTGTATGTGACAAAGGCTTCTATATCAGTTTCTACATCCATGCACTTAATCAGTATCTAGAAGTACAACATCCAGCCATGTAGTCATAGCTATTGTGTTTCTGTAGATGCTATACAATTCTGTACATTTTTGTAAGCCAAACATGTATCACAAGCTTAAAAAAAGAAATAAAGGTGTTTCCTAGTACTTTGTGCTGTAGATTAATTAATTTATATCACCATCACAATGTCCTAATATTTCATATTTTCTTCCTCCACCTTATTTCTTAGCTGTGCTCACACTTCTTTTGCATGAGTTATGGTCTGACCCTTCACTTAATAAATTCATGTCACACAACAGGATTGGGGTGGGATGTAGAGGGTGAATATTTTTCTGCTGACTTAGTAAGTGACTCAGAGGAGAGACTGTGACTGTCAGGATACTGCAAGAGAGGCAGTAAGATAACCTTTGGAAGCAGGATCAAGTTATTTTTAGGAGCAGTAAGTAATTCATTCAGCTAAGCTGCATCACAAAATCACACTTTCTGAAAGAATTTCAGAGAAATAAAAATCTAATTCAATGGTGAAAACTAAGATATTTCAAGCAGTCTGTCTTGATTATTCACTTCATGTTTATTCTTCTGGCTTTCCATACAGCTATATTGTTTTTCTAATATCAATTCACTACTTTGTAGTTTAAAACATTAAGCAGTTTTATATCCTTTTTTCATTTGATATTACCTAAAGTGGCTGAGTGCTCATCTGCCCAAAGATACAATACAAGAAGACTAAAGCAACAGCCTGTAATTGCTCAAAATGAAGATATATTAATGGACTAGTCAATTTATAAAAAGCAATTATAAAAAGAATTTAGGACAAACTTGATCTTCTGTGCTGTCATGTTACTGAATTTGGAGGAACAGCTTTTAAACCAAAGCCAGGTTTCAAGATTGAATCTTAAACTTGAAGTAGATAAGAGTGAAAAATCAATCAATTCTTATCTGGACATAACAAAATATATGGATATTATCTTTAACATAAAAGCTGTAAACATCTTTCTTCTGTCTGCTAGCCCAGTGGTTTGGTCAAGATGTTTGTTTGTACTATGCACATTTGTCCTGAGCCCCCTTTGGCACGCAGAGAACACGTACCTTGTAAAACTACACCACAAATCTTTATCTCCTTCCAAGTCCTGTGAAGCCATAAGGCATCTAATGATGCCATAAGGCATCATAATAGAAGTGATACATTTTTTGCTAAGTTTGTCAAAAAGGCTCCTATCAGCACTTATAAACAAAGTGTGTGGGGAAGTATTTTGGTTCCACTGATGTGGTCAGTCTTAACCATACCACTTGCCACTAGAGCACAACACAGACTTATCAATACATGTTGGCACCAAGAAAGATTATCCATGAAATCTCCATTACCAAAATCCTTCATAAATCTAGAAGCCACTGGGTAGCATTGATTTCTGCAAAAAAGTTTTCTGTTATTTCATGACTATTAAATTGCACTAATTTAAGTACAGCATCCAGATGTTTCAGGCTTCTAATATCAAAAAAAGCACCATTTAAAAACAAAAAAAGCAAGAAAGAGAAAATAAGAGTCAAGGGGCAGGTGAGTCTTGGTACTTACGAAAAGCTCTATAGAATTCTTCTAGAGCCAGGTGCTTGTCACCATTATAATCATCATATTTCAGCAAATCGAACACAGAGCAGTCAGATGGTTCCTTGCCAAGCTCATCCCGTTTTATTACCTGACAAGAAAATTATAACCATGAAATTACATTTGAGCTCTTAGAGTTCTCTGGTATAATTAATTGTTTCTAATAATCATTTAATAGATCATTTTAAGGTTGCTGTGGGGCAATGAACTGCAACCGTGTAAAGTCAGGGATTTCCAGTTACTTTGTAATTATTTATTACACTTTTAAAAGTTAATACCTTTAGGACAGACTCTTTGAAATTAAACAAAAGTTTTTCAGAATATACAGAGCATGTATATATATAATGGTGATAGACTGAAGCACTATAAAGACACTGGGAATTTTAAAGCTGATTTTACTTTTTGTGTACAGGAATGGTGATTAAGAAACACTCAAATATAACTAAAATATTAATTTCCCAGGTATAAATGTCATAATGTCTTTTTCCTCTAATTTCTATCCACAGAAATCAAATACAGACACTTTCAAAAATAGCTAATATAAACTCTTACTACCCTACTAATTGTATCAAGTTCTTACAGGCTTTTGACAAGCCTATTACCTTACCAAAACCTGTTATATAAGTAGCTGACCTGAAAAGGCTCCTGTTTCTCAATGGGGACACATACAGTTTACAAATAGATCAAAATTAATAGCTGTTAGATTTTTAACTCTGATGAACTTACCACAGAGAAATGTTCTTTAATATATGCACCAATTTATTTTAGGTCTGCGTATGTTCTAGACATCTACTTAGATTCCAGCCAAAGAATTTTTAAGCTGCTGAGAGTGATTCAGAATTGCTATATTACATGGGGCATGATTACAAGTACTACCACATAACTGAAAGAGCCAAAACAAATGCAACTTCTTTGTTGTAATATTGCGCAGTTTAAGTTTTATATTAGGCACAGAAAAAATATAACTATTGTTAATTTCTAGGTAAAATAATTACTCCTCCACCCCTTTATCAGTCTCCTATGATAATTGCAAAACCATTATTACATTTGTATCAACAGAGAATATCTTCTGAAAAACAAGGGACAGAGGGGCTTTAATGTTTCAGTTGTTCTGCAAAGGAATTAATTCAGTAACTATTTGCATAAACACAAAATACCTAAAAGAATAATAGAGAAGAACAGGAGCATTAGAGGGAAAAAAAAGACTCAAACATTTTATGCTACCAGAAGTCATTTACTACATAATAATATAAAAGCATTATAAAGGATAATCACCTTGTTAGTACATTAAAGAGTATGAAAACCATTTCCAAAGATAAGAAAAATCACTACAAAACCACCTTTTGCTATTATCAATTAAAAATACATACTATGCTACCTGAATATTAGTGCTAACTACTTCACATCCTTTAAAAGCCTTTTTATTGAGTTCACATTAAAGTGAATTAAGAAAATATGAAATTGTGTAGATCTTGCAGCTGGTACATAAAGGACAAAAATGCAGTCTGGGAAAAATTAGCAACTCTAAACCCATTACAGTTATACAAGAAGTACTAAATATGTAATGGTGTGTATTGGAAACTTTAGCAATCACTGAAATTTCAAGGCCATGAACATTCAGTAGTAGAAGCACTGTTCCTCTCATTGTTTCATTATTTTAAATCCTAGATTTCACTATCTTCAATTGTACAAATAAGGATGAAATTTTATACCTAAGGTTAAAGTAACATTTTTTTAAATTCCCAAAACACCTGTCTTTATAGTACCACATTTTAAATTTAAAATCAGTGTACTCAGCTTCCATTCTTTGAACTAAAATGTTATCTGTTCAAAATGACCAATTCTAAATGAAAAGCAACATATTTTTTAAAAAAGAATCATAATTTTAAAAAAGTATTGGATAGAATGATTCTGCTGTTTCAAATAATGATACTACAGACAGGTACATTTAATCTTCCTGGCAATTATTTAATTTTTGTCTACAATAAACCTATTATTTTGATTAGAGATTCAATGTTTGTTTTTGTACAGACATTTTATGCCAGTGATATAATTTGGAATTCTTTGGAAAATATGCTCACTGTTGATAAACCCTCCAAACTGTGAATCTGTGAGGATAGATTCTAGAAGGTACAGAAGAGATTTCAAATGATGACTGATTTTATTTGTCTGTGATTTCCTGCTATAAGAGCTGTTCCAACCTGAATTCTCTTGTGCAGGATCTAGCCATCTCCCAGTTTTCCAGTGGGATTTGTGGATGAGATCAACTCTGTGATCAGAAGAAAAATTGCCCTTCTTGGAACTTTTGGGTTGTTTGGCTTTTCCTTTTGAAGGGGAGGGTGACTAATATTCTATCACATGAGATATGACTCAGAACCAGGCACAAATCAGGGTAGGGGGTTTGGATTTTGAAAAATTGCCTGCTTTTGTAAGCAACTTGATCAACTGTGCAATGAAGTTACAGGCCATATGAGACTCCAGCAAAGCCATTATGACTGCCTGACAAATGAAGGTTACACACTTCCTTAGGAATTTTTTTTGCAAGACATCACTTAAAAGTGTAGGAAAAATAGAATAAAATTCCATGTGTATGATACACCATTATGTAACCACATTTTTATTTCACAGACGCTCCAAAAATGTGCCTTAAATTTTAAATACTATTAATCTATTAATTTCTGTCCATGGAAAAGAGTAAAATGCAAGTTTTTTGTTTTTTTAAGCCAATTCTTTCAACTAAGACTGTCTAAACTGGAAAAACTTTTAGCAAGTCACAACCTAGAAACAAAATACTTACTGTAAAAGTTAAAGCAGGATTAAGATTGTCTGCACATTTTTATGATTGTGCCATAAAAGTCAAACATGGATTATTTTATCTCCAACTTTTAAGTTGAAAATTCATACCAGAGAAGGTTCACAAATATTTATGGTCACAATTTTTAGTTTGAATTTGCATAAAGACAGTGAAGCAGTTACTTTCAATATTATAAACTGGCAAAATGCTAAATATACAGCAAAACTGTTCATGGTTAAATTTTAGAAATTTAATCTTTTCCATAAAAAGAAATTTATCCATCAGAATTTAATACTCTTTGAAACATGGAGGAAGGATTTGCATTTTCTGGAAAAGATTAAATTTCTAAAATATATGGCACACAATTATCTATTTCCTCTGAAACAGCCTTATGTTACCTCAGTTCAGAGCCTCTCAGAAATTTTGTCGGTACAACTCCAAATTTTAGAAGATTGGGAAAGGTAATCTGATTAAAAATGACAAACTGCACATCAGAATAGATTGTTTCATTCCTTTTAATCTGACTTCTGACAGTCAAAATGAAAAATCTGCAGATATTATGAAACTAGACCACAAATAACAGAGCACATCCTTCATTAATCCACCTGAAGTCTTACCGGTCAGTGGTTTTTGGCTTCCCTGTGATTAGTGGTCTTCATGTACCTCCCTAGGGAAAATGCTACATAAATACAACTACAAGCAAAACCTTCCTTTAAATCAAATATGGTCACTCAGTTAATGTGGGCTCATCTTTCCTAAAAGCAAGTGCCTCATCACAACAGTGCCACTCAGTGCTTGATAAAACACCAAGTACATCAAGCACCAGACATTGAGAGAACTGTGCTCCAAATGAATTCTGACTGCATAGGGGGGGTTCAATTACTTGTTCACCATCTTCCACAGCAGTATAACTTTTTACAAATTAAAAAATTGAATAATTATGAAACCAAATTGATAATAAAGGTTGGCAGACTGTTCCTTTCTTTAGATTCCGTTAATCTAGTTAAATCAATATTCTCATAATTTACCACCACATTCTGTGGGGCAGCAACACAATCCTCTCTTTGGTAAATATGTATATATTGGATACAGGACTTGTGCATGACAGAATGACACAGAGACTCCTGAGCAAACAGACATCTGAATTTCTAAACCCACACCTAGTGGCCTACAAAGGCATGTGCTCAAGTTTATTATTTTTTTTTTATTACTACCACAATACTATCCCAAACAAATCGAGTTACATAGCTCAGATACGAGACACCTTTCTGCAAACTACTCCAAAGAGAGGCACATTTCCCTGCCTTTCCAATTCTGCACTTAGTAGTGGGAAGACCTAATCTGACCTGGAAGGTGTAAATGTGTCCTTAGGTGTCTGCAAATATAATGCAAATATAGATGCCTAGCTCACATTATAAGACCAGAATAGGTATTAGGGCCACATAGATAGGCTGGATAAATTCTGCATCTCAGAACTAAACCTGGAACCACCAGCACTCTCAGTCTGTGTCTCTGAACTTAAACAAGATAAAACAATGAGTGCAAACAAAATCCTGCGCTATTATACTTTGTGTCCACTTCCAGTTGGCATCAGTCCTTGAACCTTCTCAACTAATTCAGCTTGCTCCTGCTTCCTTCACAGCCTGCAAGAATGTAATGGGAAATGATGCTACTTACAAAACCAAAGGCACCTAAGAAAAATTAAGATGTTACAAGTTTGTATGATGATCACAGTGTTTATAAGCTTTATCTCACTACTAATCCCTAAGAGAGTCTTCATTTCCCCCAATTTTAAAGTTTCATGCAGAGTTCTTATTTTTATTTTGAACCTGGAATTGAATATAGCACATTTTTAGCTTTTCCTTGATTAGTGATGGTGAAAATAGATAATGCAACCTAAATAATATGTCCCTAATTAATAGCAGAAAATAAATAGAACTATGAGTCAACATGCAAAAATTTCTTCTGCCTATGTAACATGTAGTGAAAACCAAAGTTGATTAAGAACACAAAGAGGAGATAGACTCATTATCCCTTCTCTGAGTTCCAAGCCTTCCAAATAACTCTTAATAACACCACTGATTAGATGCCAAATCAGAAGTCATGAAGGTAAAAATTTAAATGCTAAGGTCCAACAAGTATTTTGACAAATTAAAGGAACAAAGCCTGACAGAGAGGTGCAATTTATATAAGTTGTGCCTCTGCAAACAAGCCCCCTGAAGTACCAGCTGGCATAAAGTGCAAAAGAATTGTCATTAATACAGAAATAAAACCAAAATAACTTTGGGGTATTTTGTTTTTGCAGAAGTAAGGATGAGTTTTTATAGAAATGTAATGTATTTTCATTTGTCCTATATTAAGCTGGTAAGTAAAAGAAATGCATTCAGGTATTTGAAATTATAGATACTAATTCATAAATAAGGATGTTAACTCCTTTCTTAGAATCTAAAAACTGATCATTGCAAGGAGGGAAAGGAAGAGGAAAATTTATTTTTATTATTATTATTATACATTCAGCTTGCTTTCAGGCTATGTCACTTCCCTTTTCTGTAAAATCTTGCTTTCCTAATTTACTAGTATAAGAAATAAATAAATAAAAAATCTCTACATCTAATCAAGTATAGATTATTTCAATTAACACACTTCGTCCTTCAAAAAGGAACTTGAATTTCATTGTTGAGCAAGATGAGACATTTTTAGGACCTATGCATCTTTCACTGATAGCAACCAGAAAAGGCTTAATGTTTATAAAATGGCAGTTCCACCACAGCAGAGTAATTGCATTCATAACTGGAAAAACACATTTTATTCCCATGCCTACCCATAACACTTCTGCTATTTTCTTCTTCTGTACAGCAAAAACAATATACAGTAATCAAGCTGTCTACCATGATAGAAACACTGGTATTTCATGTACAAATTTTTATTAAATTCAAGTTTGGTTTTGCATAAGATAAAATAGACAAAAAATTAGTTTGTTAGCAACTGAATATTCATAGCTAACCAGAAGATTCAATTATCTTACATTATTTTGGATGCTGTTAAAATGTATCAAAGTGCTTTAAAAACAAACCAAACCCTTAAAGGAATCACCTCACCTTACTGGAAACTTTGCAGATACGTTGATCAGAGATTATGAAGATGATGAGAAACTGCCTAATTCATAGCTCACAGTTTGCAATGACAAGTACTCTCTCTGTTTGGTACCTACATCTCAAAACAGGTTAGTCTAAATGGTTAAATTGATAAGTCCTTTCAAAATCAAGCCACATCTCACTTGCCAATATAGGATTTGGAAACCAAAGCATTAAATGAGTCAGACTCAGAGGTTAAAGCAATCAAGGCAGAGAAGAATTTATATTGGAAAAAAAATGCCTATTTAGCCTGCATGGAGCTATGTAACCCCACTGTTTTTCCATTACATTTACACAGTGTATTGGAGTTAAAATTCTTTTTTAGCTGCAATTCTGTATTGGACTACAAAGCCATGAAAAATATTATACCCAGATGCTAGAATTGTTCAAGCAGTAGAAAAAAAATAGCCTGCCAATTTTTAATGTACTGCTATCATACTTGAAGTATTAAAAAAAGAAAAATAAATAAATAAAAACCACCCCAAACCACAAAAACACAAACAAACAAACACCCAAACAAACAACCCCCCCAAAAAAAAACCCAATCCCCAAAGCCTTTCTTATTATTTGAATATTTTTTTTTTACTAAGAACATTACTTTTGCTTTTTTTGGCAAAGCAATATTTGTTTCTCTTGCATCAAGATGCAAATTCAACAACCTTACGACTTTTGATCTAAAACACATAAATAAAATTGGAGTGTTGCTGTCACCATTTCCAATCTCCAACAGATTCATTTCAATTTTACATTAGATAGGATGACTGTATGGACACCTATGAGATGATAAATGCAATCCAATGGCCTGATTGCACAGCAAGATTGACGAGATGCAAAATTTAAGATGCACTATAAACTGAACTTCAATATTCACGTGAACATAAATTGACTTCAGGAGTCCTTGTTTTCTACAGCAAGTATGGTGCTTTTCATATCCCCTTAATATGATTACATTTAAAATGCAGACAGGAGCTATTATTCATGACAACTCTGCAGATTTCAAAATTTTGATTGTGAGCACAACTGAGAAAAATTCTCATAATCCTGAGAACACTTTCAGGAGTACAGTAATGTCTCCCTATGGATGGTTGACACTGCCTGGATAATGAAAGTTTCATGGGCCAAGATAAAGTGAGGCAAAGATCACTCACCAATTACTGTCATGGGCAAAACAGACTCAACCTGGGGACAAATTAACTGAATTCAATACCAATCAGACAAGAGCAAGATAAATGAGAAATAAAACCAAATATTAAAAACTCCTTTCCTCCAGGGGCTTGGCTTCACTGACAAGATTCTCTATATTCTCCCTCCCCAGCAGAGCAGGGGTCAGGGAATGGGGACAGGGAAGGAGAACATCACATGTTCTCCTTTCTAATCCTTCCTCCTTAGAGGGAGAACTCCTCTCACTCTCCCCCCTCTACAGGAGACAGTCCTCCATGAACTGCTCCAACATGAGTCCTTCCCATGGGATGCAGCTCCTCATGAACTGCTGCAGCATCCATCCCTCCCAAAGAGTGCGGTCCTTGGAACAGACTGCTCCAGCATGGGAGCCTCATGGGGTTAATTGTGTCTCTTGTCAAACCATGCAATAACAAAGCAAACAACAGTAACAATGAATTTACTTTACATTAATCTCTAGGTTGAATTATTTTATGTTTCTGCAATGAATTTTAGCAAAACTAAAAGCCACATATTTGGGGTTTAAGGCTGATTTGTTTCCATACTTGTAAAAAAGCACTACTTTTCAGCTGCCATTATAAATTCCTCTTTATAGAAAAAAAGCATGTTGAGAACAGTATGTATAGAAAGTTTGAAAACACAAAAATGGAACATTTTTTTATTATTTTAAAACTATGTTTAACACACACACACAAAGGAAAAGTATACATGTAGCAACTGAATAGAGAAGAATTAAATTCAATTTGCAAACCTATATATGTGATCCCTATCTATGTTATCTATTCAGATAGTATATTCATATAAAATTATTATTATGAAGAGATATAAAGGCACCAAAGTTCCTTTAAAATGAAGTTCTGAAAGACTCTAAAAAGCAGCAGGAAAATCTTAAGAAAGTACAGAAAAATATTTTTAAATTAGTCTTTTGAAATAGTGTACTAGTAGCTGACATGACACCTATATTTGCAATCACCCTCTGGTCCTTGAAATTGAGACTAAAATTGTAAAAGTTTGTTGTATGGAACTGATAACTCCAGCCTATTTCTTCACTCTGCTATGCAACTTAAAACACATAGGGTTATGATCAACGCTCACATCTAAAAAATCCTACTTTTCTTAAATTTTTAATTGGCTGCCTAGTAGTAGACTCTTTAATATAGTTGAACCACTATCAGGTTTCTCAAACACAGACCTCTAGAAAATCAAAGTACATTTGCCCAATCAAAACTCTTTAATAGAATCAATCCTTTTAAGATAAAGCTAATAGCATTTTCATAAAGAAAGTGCTGTTATGTCTATCAGAGCAGCAATGACTGGTTTAGATCCGTAATTAGTTAAAATTTGCTATTTAGAACTCTCTTTGCAAGATTTCTTCGGTATTTCTCTAGCCCTAAGATAGAGCAATAATACTTTAGTATTACAGAAGTGATTTACCTCATTATTTTAATTATTTTCACCTCCTACAATACATCTATACAGTCGGACTGGATGACAGCATCCAGAAGATAATGAAAGAACTCATGGTCACAGCAGCCTAGAGTGTTCTGCAGTATACTTCAAAACATTATATTCAAATTTCTAAATAATCACCACAGAACTTCTGAATAATTCCACCTTTCAAAAATTCTCAAACGAAGTTTTCCACCTCAGATACTCACATTTTCTAAAGTAAAGTATCCTAAGACTTGATATTTACTGTGTACATGTCCTGAAAAAGACATTTGAATAGTCACTGTGGTAATAGAAACAAAAACTGAACCTTACCTGAGATAACTCGTTAGTATCCACAAGTCTGTTGTTGTCTGAATCAAAATAATTGAACATTTGATCTACAAGAAGTTTCTTTAACGCCATTTTCTCACCAACAGGCTTATCTTTTGATTGTGCAATGTATCTCTGGTTTTGTAGATCTAGTAACATATTTTTCACTTCAGTGTATTCAGTAGGTTTGCATTTATCCCCTGAAAAGAAAACACACAAAACAAAATTATTTGGAACTTGAGTTCCTATTAAAAGTTTAAAGGTAAAAAAACCTGAAAACTGAAAAAGCAAAGAGTGTTAACTTCTTATAGCACTACAAACAGGGTTCTTTTAAGAGATGAGAAATTCATTCTGTAGTAGTTTGATCCACAACATTTCCTTGTCTGGACTTCAAATTAAGACAAAAACAAATTATTGCAGTTTTAGATACTTTCTTAGACAAGTTTTTCTGTTTAATGAAACTAAGGAAACTTTTATCAGTTTCCAAGCCTGTACTTTTTTTATTTATCATTCTGGAAAGATGCATCTGAATATTTATTAAAGTTTTAGCTTTGGTAAAGCTTTTCATATAAATGTTGAAATGTAATGTATGCAAAAAAACCTGCAAATATTATAGGAAAATATATGCTATATATCTCATAATAATATTTGACTTCAGAAAGAAGAAATTACTCATGAGTGTTCATAAGCTATTTCTACCTTTTCATTTATAGGATTTAGCACGCTTATTTGAACGAGAAAAGGTGAGATTGCCAAAGGGAGAGAAAGGATATCTTTGAAATGATCTGATTTACTTTTTTCATTATCAAGTCTTGTCTAAAGTGGAAAATGTTATAGGAATGTCCTGCATACACTGATTACAGTCAGTACTTATTTTAAACCAAAGCACAAAATAGTTCTTATGTGTTCTCTTATGTCAGTTGCTGCATATTTTAAATTGGATAGAGAAACAGTTTAAAAGGGTTTGTTTGGGTTTTTTTTATTAAGATAATCTTAGGATTTTGAAAGGGTTTTTTATAAGATGAGACATGTAAATGTGTACCAGCATAATACCATGTATTTGTTGTGGATGTATATTTGCAGTGAGCCAATACTTAACTTCAAGTAGCGAATTCAAGACTAGAGCAATATACTGATTAGCAAAGAAAGCTATTTTGCTATCTTCTTTTTAGTCATTATTCTGAAAATACAAGGATTTATGAGAAGCAACTATTTATCTCATGGAAACTGCATAGGCAGTTTTGGTTTGCAAGTGGATCTTTGAAGAAACATCTAATTTACATGTATAGGACTGCAATTTATTATTTTGGTATATTTAATGGCATACGCATTGTTATGGTAACGCTGTAAACATCTTCATAGCCATTACAAAAGGCAGAGAGAGAAAAAGTTCCTAAATACTTCTCACTATCCTAAAAAGACAGATCTAGAAGAGAAGGATTTATGATGGAAATTAAATCAAGGAAGAAAAAATGTTTTTTTGAATCAAAGCCACTCTAGCCATTTTTGTTTTGGTTTTTCTAAAGGCCACCAACTGTCATGTAGCTATTTAAGTAACAGAAATAGACAAACCCAAGCTGTATTTAACTGACAGCCTAAGCTATGCATAGTACATGCATATTTGTCCTCACCTGCCAGGGGCATGAAGATTGAGGCCATACAAATCATGAGAGTTGAGTTCTGCGTGACTGCTTTTCAGGGGTCTAATGCAGAAATACTCAGTAGGGAAACATGTTTATTCCTCAGGCATTCTGAAGCTGGAGCGAGCAAAGCTTGCCATCTGAATGGATGCAGGCTCCAGGTGGTGGGGAGGGAAAAGAGCACTTAACTTGAACATACTCTAATTCATTTGGGTGAACTCCAAGAGACTGGGCAAGAAAGCAAGTATCATCTTTGTCTCCCCTAGATAACTTTTCTGCCCCTGGTGTCCTCAAAAAGACAGTCTGGCTTCACTCTGCTGCAGGTGATGACTAACACCATTTTGCCTATGCTCGTGGCAGGACAAATCCTATTTGGTAGTGCACTGCTCAGAGCTAGCTACCACAGTCAGATTTTGGCCCCCATAAATCATCAGTCTCATTCTGCAGGTTTAAAACTGCAAAGAGCTATTTAGAGGTGCAGAACATAGTGAAACAGTTAGTTTTCTTAATAATATCTGTTGAATCATGGATTTGTCACAGTAGCATTGACAAGTTGTTTCATGTCTGAGTTTAAAAAAGAAACTCACACTGAATTTTTTTTTCCTTGAAGAACAGAACCACGTCTCTCACTTTAATGATTGATCAAGAATTGAAAAGAGGTTCTCATCTCTACAAAGGCAATAATGATGCTAATGTTAATTTGAATACTGAAGATTATTTCATTATGAATTCTGGACAACTTTTGTGCAAATTGCACAGATATTTCCACGAGAGATTTTACAAGACATATAAATTTAGAGGAAAAACAATTCAATTTATGTATCACATGATAATGAAAAACATTGCAATTACTGGTTGCATTTCCTACTTTTAACTCAAAATAGTGTTAATGGAAAAAAGTTGTAAATGAAGCTTGATCACCGTCCGGGAAAGACATTTTAAATGTACTTTAGATATTAAATTTACATCTAAAACTTCAGGAAAAATGAACCAATGCATTCTGTCATAACACCTGTTCAGAGAGAGACAATTTCAGAAAATATCTTTTCCACAACATGTTTTTTTACACCTCTCCTTGCATAAACTTCTGTAGCTAGTATAATAGTCATATAAGAGCACTTACATATTGCATGTTTATTTATACATTTTATAAACTACTTATACATTTTCCTAGAAGAGAAAAAGATTTGTACATTTTTTAATATAAAATGCTGTCTATTACAAAAGAATCTGAGCGACTGCTATTGCTACAAGTTTGGGTACTTCTTGTAGAAAAACTTCATTCACAAGTTGTGCAAAATAATCTGTTAGAACTACTACATTATTTATCTTTTGATCTAACACCCCTCTAAATATTACTATGGATTTTAACAATGCACTTTAAGCCAGTGAGAGACAAACATTCAGTTTATGACCTTAGCTAACTATAGTTGGTGTTAAACCAGGTTTCCATGGCTATGTTACATTTAGACCTTTCCATTTCATACCTAATTGAAAATTGTCTACACCAACATCTGGAATTTAAGGACAAACTCAAAGCATAGATGTTACTGACAGATAAGAGAATCACAAGGAAACAATGAGAGATCCCTAATTTCATTAACAAATTGCTCTCATCTCATTGTCATGGCTGCCTTTTACTGCAATATTTGAGGAAATGTGAAGCTGATGTTTAAATTACAAGAATGAGGCTCTGTTTATAGGAGACATCCCCCAGGCTGGAGTAGCAGCACAGAGAAAAACTCAGTTGCTTTATTTATGTTCTAATTTAGGAAGCAATATTTGTGAAATAGTTGTCTCAATGACACACAAATGTTGAATGGGGATTAAGAATGTCAACCTTTATAGTGATGAAAAGTAATTTATGCTTAACAAAATTGAGAAAGACAAACAACTGGGAATATACTACGATTCTATTACTTCCAAAAAAGCCTGCTAAATTCTATATAATTAGCTGCATACATGGAAGGGTAACCTACATGTAATTTATTAACTTAATTCAGTTTTCTACTACTTTTTTCTTTCATTTTTGGACTAGAATTCCTGCAAGAATAAAAATTATTTTCTGAAAAATTCCTAGAAAGCAGTAATAGAAAAACAAAACACAAAATTTGCTTTTTTGTTTGTTTTATTCATGGAAAGGACCAGTTCCTTCCCGAAATTATGCACCAGCTTTTGTCAAACAAACAAACAAAACCCCAAACAAACAAAAAAAACCTAAATAAAAAAACCTCTGCTATGATTTATTTCACAAGTTTTCTAACATTGTCTGTGCAATCACAGAAGGTGTGCAGAAACCTAAAAGTGACAGAACAAACACAAAGGTCTCCAGTCCCATATCTTGCACTTTGTGAAGCAGTGATATTCCTAGGGTTTCCTTCATTCAAACTCAAAAATAGTGGAAAAATGGAAACATTTGCTATTTCCTTCCATTCAGTGCAACAGTTTTGTAGCTGTATTTCTGTTACCTAGGAAACAGCTAAAAGTTAGATTTTGAGTGCTATTGTCCTTCTAGACAGTATTGAATAGCAGTATCTGCCTATAACAGGGAAAAAAAAGTTCTATTTGACAATTAGTCTTCCTTAATTTGTAAGATAAAAAATTATCACAATATTAACGAATAATTTATGAAAATATGGGAAGGCATATATGCATTCTTAACAGCTGCAGAAAGATATTACAGAAACAGCTAAGACAATAGTTTAGGGAACATTCCTTACATCCAAAGTCAGATATCAGACTCTTGTATTTTTTAGTTTTTAGAAAAAGACTAATATACACAAAGAAGAAAAGAATGCATGTATTTTAAAAACACAAAAAAGTAAATAATTTCATTTCTCTTTTAAGTTCTTTTACCACATTCATGATCAATACTTTAGCCTTTCTTTGCCTGAGCCACTCCATTTAGCAGCAACAACCCTTAAGTCAGAAAGCTAATCATGGCATGCCTATCCCTACAAAAGCCATCAGCTGCTGAGATACAATCTGATTCATCTATGATTTTGCACTGACTTTTATCTCTATCTATTGATAGATTTTTTATCTACAAATGGTTTCTGCATTATTCTTTTAAAATTAAAATAACTTTGGATGTCTCAGACATCAGTGAAGCACATTTCATATGAACACTTTAAATTAGTCCAAAACCGATATATACATAAATCAGATTCTAGGAAAAGGAATATACCTGATAAGCAGTAACTCCTAACCTTCTACATTCAGAATTATCAGGCAAAACAATTCACTGCAAAATCACAAGTTATATTGCATGGAGCAAACATGAGAAATTAATCCAAGATACTATCTATATCTATACACACACATGTATAGAAGCTAATACAGAAATGCACATTCATATGCACATACATACACATATCTGATATTAATTCAATTTCAAACATAACATAAGGGGCAACTTGAAGGTCTTCATCCATTTAGGTATTTCTCAACATCTGTCCATAGATAAAGCATAAAAGTTGTAATCTTGTAGCTCTAACAAATAAAGGGACACTTCAGACCACTAAAATTGCTTAGGTTTATCTGAAAGAAACTTCAAACTCAGATATCGTTTCACAGTATCTTATTTTTCAATATAAAACTCGTACCTTCCAAATCTAGAGGTCAAAATTTTGACTCTTATTCTTTGGTCTCCTCACTGAAACTCTGGAACTAGAAGAGAAACACCTGTGCATAGAACTGAATTTTGACCTATGGGCCAGAGTTTGAGGAGGATGGAGAGGAAAGC
This sequence comes from Alaudala cheleensis, assembly GCA_013398995.1. NCBI lineage: Eukaryota > Metazoa > Chordata > Aves > Passeriformes > Alaudidae > Alaudala > Alaudala cheleensis. The sequence continues at coordinate 1,200,808 of VWYE01027168.1, read as the reverse complement.
TTTATACTCAAAAGCAAATAAAGAGGGATTAACATCAAAGCTTCTCCCTGTTGAAGCTATGTTTTAAACTAAAGGGGACAATTTGAGCATTTTCTACCATTTTTAAAAAAAACCATGAGATTCCAGGCCTGCAAATTTTGGTTCAACAGCTGCTCTGTTTTACACATTCAGAGTGACTAAAAAAAAAGAAAAGAAAAAAAAAGATATTTTGAATCTGTGTTTGGCTTCTGGGTTTGTTTTTTGAGTGGGGGGGCTGTGTAATTTAGACAGCACTCAGCTGATGTGCTGCTTTATGTCTTATTGTGTAGCATCCATACTTTCTAATGACATATATAATTATCTAAATTCAGCATTACTGTCAAAGTCAAGATACTCAGGTGTTAAGAACTTCAGTTACTCAATTCTGTTGTGCAAATAGATCTAAACAGCTACAAAAATTTTTAAGAATGTTCAGTAGTGTTCTCTATTGCTACAGGATATTAATATAAAAATAGCTCCCACATAAACAAACATGCAAATATCCAGAGACAGCACACAAATACAAAATTTAAAAGTTATATCTGTCATTGTCTTTGGAAAAAACTTCCAAATGATTATGACAGCTGGTATATAAAGTAGAAATTAATCTAGATTTTCAAAGCCTTAGTTGTACTTTGTAAATAAAGACTAATGCTGTCCTTTCCTCAGATATCACCCGTTAAAATGTTCTTAACCATTTCAATTATTCAAAACTAAAAATTGTAAAACAAAAGTAATAATTTCACTTAATTCCACACATTTTTATGTGTCTTATCTGGAGACACATATAAACCAGCTTTTCAGTGCCTAAACAATCAATAGTATACTATTCAGATTTTCCTTAGAGAAATGCCATTTAGGTTAAGTAGCAATAGAAGCTGTAATAAATTTGCATTAAGATTAACCAAAAATTAACTGAAAATCAGTTACAAGAAGTACTGAAATCAGCTTTTGGGGTAGTGATTTGTGCTGTTCTTCTGGTTGTTAATGCAGAGTAGTTATATCACAGATCTCTTGCCAGAAGAAAACAGGTCATATAAACTTTCACCTTCAAGATGGCATATGAAAGCTATAGCAGGCTGGCAGTAATGAGCAAAACATCATTTTCCACAGCTGAGAAAGCAGTGAGTGTTGGGGTTGTGTGGACTGCATGGGTTAAGTGATGCTAACATCACTAACAATGGAAGTAGTGCTAGTCTGTAACTGGAAAATGCAGGACTCTGAGGATTGACCCTGTTGTGAAAGAACTCAAATCCACACTGCTTTCATACAGTGATACAACTTCTCGTGTCTTTCATGCTCACTTTGAGGCATTATACCATGGCAAAGAAGAAATAAAAATGGGTGCATTTTACAAATGACGGGTTTTGGTTTTTTCCTAGTATCCAGCTCAAGCTTTTAGATCAGATTTTCTATTTGTTTCATACATCTAAAAAAAAATGAACCTTCTGTTTCATTAGTAAACATCAATGTATAACATTAATAGGATAATCTGGTCTTCCTTGTCCTTTTTAAAAGAAAATTGAGAGAGAAAAAGAGAAGAGCAGTGTGTCCCAAAGGAGGGCATTATTAAAAATGAAGGTTGAGACAGAAGTTTAATGCAGCATTTTATTTTTCCCTCCAGTGGAGTTAACACAACCATTGCTGCTGTTAGTCTTCCTCCCACAGGGCTTAAACCATTTTTGACTTGAAGTATCTAAAATGATGCTATGAAAGTTGTAAAATGCTATAGGTTTACATTAACAAAAAAAAACAAAACAAACAAACAAACAAAAAAATCCCACCACATTCCTCATCCAGCAAGAAAGCATTTATGGAATGCAAGCCTCACTGGAAGATCTATGCAGAATTCCACTTCTGCTGCTTGGGGAAGCATGTGTCAGGGGGCTCTCTCTTATTAAAAACAAATAAAAACCAAAAAGTTACTGAAACAGACGAAACATTTAGTCACAATCTTCCTTTTCCCAAATGCTTCCAAATGATTCCAAATGTGGAATATTAATAAGTTTATGAAAGTGAGGGATGAAGACTGGGCTAAGCTTATCTAAAACAGTACTAAAACATTGGGGGGAAAAGAAGAAAAAAAAGACAGTTCTGCTGCTCCATTTCTATTTCTTCTCCACAATCACCTATGCTCACTTCTTCCTTTGTTTCACCTTTAGCACAGTCGGGTTTTGCTGCTAATTGCAGAAGTTGTTACATTCAGTCTTTTGCTATAGGAAAAGGACACTTAGTTTTATGTATATATATATTTATAGAACCAAAAATTAACAATAACTTGGCATCACACACACTTGTGTCTGAAATTCTGCTCTTGCTCATACTTGAAGTTGGAGTTGTGTAAATCAATGCAAGAGAAAAGCTGGTCCTACATAACCTGACTTGCACTTAGAGATGCAGTGTGAACTTCACAAAGTTCTCAGATTATGCACAAAGTTTGACCAGTCATCCTTAAACAGTGTTTTGATCATTGTTTTCTTCCAAAGCCACAGAGAATGCTACCTAGAGAAAATAGATCAATATTTGAATTGAATACTCTTGAATGCCTATAAATATATGTTTTACTAGAGATATTTCTCATCTATGGTTTGATGCAGAAAGGCATTAGAAAAAATTAGACTCCAGCTTTTCACCAATTGCAATGAAATTCATAGCTTTGTTTTCTTACAGCTGTAGCTTTGTTTCTAAGTGTTTTGTTCAGCACTTAATCTTCAGCAGAAAACTCCCTTATTCACAGAGATTTAGGGATTTAAAAAGACTGGGTTTTTCTGTCTGTTTCGTATTAATTCTATGTTTCTAGACACAATCCTTCAGAACTTAAGGTTGTAAAGCACTGGAACAGACTACCCAGGGAAATGATGGAATCAACATCCATGGAAGTGTTCAAAAAACCTGTGGATATGACACCTGAAGACATGATTGACTGGTGAACACAATGCTGTTGCTGTTTTAACAGATGGACTTAATGATTTTAAAGGTCTTTTCCAACCTTATCAATAATATTATTCAAATCAAAGCAATCTGAAGGTAATAAGAATCCAACCAATTTTCCTACCATTTAAAATCTGTTTTTCGTGTCACCACATTGCTCGATTAGAGTAAAATGAAGTAAAATATTATAATATTTTTGCTTTCTCACTGTGACTGCTGGATAGTGTTTTTGTGCTAATTATTATTTAGTGCTGGCTTCGAAACCTAAAGATGACTGTCTCCATAACTCAAGACACATGTCAGACACACCAAGATGTCTACATGAAGAGTGACAAGTCTATCATTACAATTAACCTGCCAAAACAAAGTTATATACAGACCAGCTTTTTTATCTGAAGAGAATACATTTAAATATACTATTTCAGCATTAAGTTAATTCTGCTTATGTATTCTGATATCTGGTACTGTATATCCCTAACAGAGATAACTTTCAAAGTAAGTATGCAATGAAATTAGAGTCTAAATAGTTTTAATGATTCTGTAATCATATGTAATTCCCTGAATAATTTTTTTTGTTTTCACCATTTTTTAGCAGCCAGAGTGTCTTTAGGAGAAAAGTAGATGTACTAAAAAAATCAAGGGATGCTCTTAACTTAAGGACAACAACTGACTTGGGCATTTGTGGAAGAAAAGACCAAAGAACAACTATTATCAAAATTTTTAGATGTTAATAACACTTTCCAGATCTGTATTGTTTCATGCCAATAGAGTGGCAAGCTATCATGAATTTTTCATTACTCTCACAATCCAATAAAACATTTCTTATTTATGTTTGTGTTGCCCAGTTAATGATTTTTCTTGAGAACACATTAGGGATCACTGAGCCCCATGCTGAGGTTGTGGAAGCTTATCTTAGAACTATGTAACACATACATTGCTTCCTGAACAGGTATAGTTACTGCATTTTATATAAAGTCTCTGAAATAGGTGGTCTGGTATGGAAAGATGACAGTGATCACAAGAGGACACCTCACATTTTAAAGTATGGATTTTCAACCTGTCAACTAGTATGTGCCACAGAGCAATTCTGGGATCATCTATTCCCTCACAATAGACAATGTAAACTGACAGTTTTCATTCTATGTCTCCTCTTCACAGATAAATGAAGGAATGTACTGTAAGATTTCAAAATATGTAACCTGCAAAATGGATACAATTCCTGTCTATTTGTAGAAGTGTTACACCCACATCTGCTATTTGTATTTTCCTCCTTTCAAACTTTGACTTTGAAGTAAGTAGATTTCCAGTCTCTAAAAGCAAATTCTGAATGAAAAAAAGAGGACATTATAGGTTGTATTTTGGGGTATTTCTCTTTAGGGGGATTCTCATCTCACACCATACTAAAATGCTTTACCTCACCATAATTTTTGCAAAGTTTCTGCAGAGCCTTGAAGCTATAGAGGTTCACCTGGTTTCTGGAAAAGGAGCCATGTCCTCCAAGAAGTTTTACCTCATCAGAGAACAGAAGCCAAGAGTACTGCAAGAGCAGAGAAGCTTTCAGTGACTGAATTAAACTAATATCTGCATACTAAAAAGACCCTTAACTGTGAAAATTTTGTATGTTTGTTAAGAAAAAGTGTGAATTTTTGTGAATAGCACTTAGTATCTAATAAATCCCTAAAATTATGAATTAGTGAAAAAGGCCAAGTTTTCCTCAAAACTGTTGAAGAAATCATTACATTCAAATTCTTCCTAAATATAATGGAATAACTAATTTTCAAAATAGCTGACTTATGAGTATATTATTCTAGAATAAAATCAGTTCCAGTTTTAAAGGTGATATATGAGTTACTCCTATTACAAGACTGTAGCAGCAGTGCTGGTTGGCAGAATTACAACAGCAAAAAAGTAATGCAAGATGAGGTGTGGACAACACAGAAACTTCACACAAAAATCTATTGTGAAAATATATTTGTTTCAATTTTCAGATTGCTAAACAACAGGTGTAAATGTCAGACAGGTTAACATCTAAGAGTAGATACATTACACACTAAATGTGAATTAAAAGTAACCCCCTGACCTGTGATATTGCCATTCCAGAGAAAACACATTGGGAAATTATGTCAGAAACTGTCTATAAATATGTATATTTATGTGTACTAATGATAATAAAGCAACAGCCAGGTTCTATGCAAATAAGATAGAAGATAAGTTATTTTTCAAATCATTTAATGTTTGGAAAGGTGTCAATTACCCTGTTAAACAAGGGAAAATCCTATCTGCATAATACTGCTTAAGATATGATTGCAGAAAAAGTTTAGCTGCTGTTATATTTTTGTTGTTTCAGAAAAATAGGAACAGAGTGGGAACACTACAACAACTAGTACTTTACTATATATAAATAATTGGAGCTATAAACAAGTATCCTCAGTTCTTATTTTTATACTAAATAGAAATTAAACCCACAAAATCACTTAAAAACTCTAGAAAGAAACTGGATACATAAATAACATTTTAACTGGTTTCTTGAAATAGCAGGCACAGATTTGTTTTAGGTAAAATTCCCTTCATTTTAGTTTCTTATATCAAACAACACCATGGTAAAGACATTACTATTTTGAAAAAAGGTATTTCCGTTTCATACATGGGAGAAAATGCACAAATACAATTGTACTACTACTATCAGATTACCTGGTGTATTTGTTCAAACTCTATTCTACTTTTGTAAACTCATTCTAGTCAAAAAGTAACGTACAAGAAATTCACAGAAAACATGTACTGTGTAAAAACGTATTTTATATGCATGGGAAAATGGTGACAAAATCTCTAGAGATTCAGTCTGACTGAATTCTGCATTGTAGTACCAGATTATTCTCATTGTAACTGATAAGACACAACGCAAATGTTCAAAAACCCCTGCCAAAAATAAAAAGAATGTATTAATTACTATTAGTCTTGAAGTCTTCTAATTCTTGTATCCATAAGCATACAAAACTGATTTAAGGACTGAGGTCTTTGGAAAAAGCAGTACATTGGAATGAAAATGGTACTGTGACATGTACTGCGCTGTGTTAATGGATGACTATCTTATTTTAAGGATTTGTAAATTTACACAGTTTTGACCTAAATTTGGCTTAAGGGGAAAGGGAAGAAGAGGCGAAAAAAAGTGAAAAAGAGCTTCATGTAATCCTAATTCTGAGATTATTTTCAAGTCGGGTAGTCTTCAGAGTTTCCTACTAGTGACAAGTAATCTGAATTTAGTCTGTCATCTGACTTGGAGACCGAATTCTACCTTTTACAACCAAGGGGACCACAACATTCACATAATAGAGGCAAGGAATGTTATTGCTGCTGTTAATATTATTGCTACTAGTGTTAATACTATTATTATTATTCCTGTTCTCAGAAAAGAGTGGGATTAAAAAGAGTAAATTTCTTTACAGTGCATTCTAGTAGGCCCAAAAAAGCAGGCTTTCCAGAAAGACTTACTCTGCAAATAACCTTGAGAATGAAACTCAATCTTTATTTCTCTTCTTTTTCTACAATCCCTATCTAATAAAGGGGGAGTGGGGAGAATGGACATAAAATTGTTTTTAGAAATTAAAAAATAACTCAAGTTGAATGAATACTGAGATGTTAAAAGTAATTGGTACTATTGCTGTCTTGCTTTTTTTCAAGTTGTAAATATGAATGTTCTTTATATCTGGGTTAACATGGGGCTGTTTCTGGATTCTGTTTTAACGGAAAACCTGAATCCAAAAATTCTCACTACCATAATTCTCATAAATTATTAATCCATCCATTATATGTATTGGCAGGAAATAAAATGAACAACATTTAGATACAAATTATCACCTTTATAAATAAATAACCTTATTTTGCTTTCCCACTTCACCCATTCTGTTGTTAGGAGAGGTAGTCACAATGCCTTGGGAAGGCTGACATGAAACAGAGACTGGACAGAGCTAGAGAATAAACCAGATATTTATTGAAAGGCCCCAGGATACCCCTGGGACACCAGAACCTGACCAGGTGGACCCTGAATAGTCACCCGGTCATGAGGCCGTATCCTCTTGTAAGTTTGGGTCTATTTGCATATTGGGTTTAATTGTCCAATTACAACTCCAGGCTGTGAAGTCTCATCCTTCTTGTTTCTCCCCTCAATCCATTGTTGTTTATACTTTTTGGGCCAGAAAGTTGTCCTTGGTTTTCAGCAGGAAAGGATTTGTTTTGTCTACCTACTACCTACTAGCACTTAATATGAAGCTTAAAACTACACCCAAAACAGCATGCAAATAAAACCTAAAACTTAAGGCATCAATCAAGATCCTCTCACAAATACTGAAAAATTATTTTTGAAATCTCAGATAGTAAATGTCAACCAAATTTAATTACCAGCAACCAGAATTCTCTGAGATGCAAAGTGAACCTGTGCATTTATCTTTTGCAAATGTTAAGAATTAAGAAATATTTTCCAATTCAAAAATCCACCAAGACAAATGGTCAAGAATTTGGGGACTGCATTTGAGATCAAATACCTGATACATGGCCAGCTTCATAGCATCACAAGTCATTCTGAGAAAAGTTTCAATAATTTGAGATGACACATAAATGAAGGTGGAATTTGTTGTTTAATATGAACTCATCACTGACACCAAATTCACTACTTAAATTTATTCTGAAGATATGTAAATGTGAAGAGGCTACTTTTGGAAGGGCCTTTCAGGTTCAAGAATAGTCTAAATAACTTTTTTCAATCCCCTCGAAGAATGCTTTCTATTCAGATATACTATGCATCATGAGTGACAAGAGGGATGTACCCAAACTCCAAACTATTCTAAGTAACAGAAATTATCTCACTAAGAAGAGAACATTTTACCTTAACAGCCTTAATTCTCATGTTCAGTAAATTAGTGTGTGCCAGCAAAGTGAATTACACTCAATTCTCAGCTGCACTCCTGAAAATAAGCTCATCTTACCTTAAATAAGGTGGGGACAGCCTGCCTAGGCCTGAATGAGTGCCCAGCCTTCAGAGGCATCCCTGAGGCATCTTGGCAGGCTCAGTCTCAGCTCCTGAACAGGTGCCAGAGGGCAACAAGAATTTAAAGAGGAGGAAGTGGAAAAGATTTACATGTGAAAGGCCTGATACTAAAACATACTGCAAAAAAGTGAGATTGCCTTTGAGTGACATTCCTTACCAGGCACTGGAAGACAATCATGGCATGACACTGACACCTCCCTCTGCTTCTAGAGGCTGACCCAACTGTTGGCTCAAATCAACACCCTAGGTTTTCACAGAGGAAGCTTCTTAATTACAAGGCTTGAGCTCAGGTGCAATTCAGGTGCAGAGAGCAGACATTCTGGCTATAAACTGAGAAGCCAGTCTATATCTTAACTGGGTATAATCTTCTAGGTTACCATTAGACAGTTCTAAGGGACTAAGAAAAAGGTAGATAATAAAAGCCTTAGCAAAATAAATTTGTAGTCCAAATATGCCAGGTTTGTTATGAACAGTAGACCAAGCAATTCCTGACCTGTGAAGGTCTCAAGCAGGTTAGCAAATTTATCACTCCTTTTTTTCCCCAGGGGAAAAAGAGACCAAACATGTAAAAAAAAAAATCATCATGATAAGGACAAGTATTTTAAAAAGTATTTAGATTTGAATAAAAACATGCAAAACCCACTAAACTTTTTTCAATTAATATTTTAAATCAGGACAGAAAGACAAAATTAAAGATGTGGGTGGACATACCAACTTCTTTATCCATGCATGAGCACAGAACAATCTCAATAGATACTGCTGAAGCCAAAGCACATACCAGTAACAAGCATTTCTATAATACACCATTTCAATGTATACATCAAAAATAAATATATACTGCAATTCGTGCTGAACAAAACACTACCACTGCTACGTTGTCACTTGCTACAAACCTCCTTGCAAAGGGTTAGATATTGGAATCTGAATTCAAATCTGAGCATAAAGTAGTTTTATGTTGCATATAGCAGCAAAGAGTTGAGGAACACTCAGAAACCCTTCTCAGCAGAAAATTTTCACAAGTGGCTATATATTTAGCCAGTTATTTGGGCATTATTTTATCTCATCATGAAGGCATGCTGCCATGGTGTGACCTTCCGGGACACAGTCTATAGTAAATACTTTTTTTCAAAGCTATTTCTCATCACACAATACTGATGGGGACTTTCTTCTGTCAAAGGTAGTCCTCTAAGTAGAATTTCACCTGACATATGTCAAATAACCATTTCTTGGTGTGCATTATTGTCAGATATGAAGAAAAATATTTTGTCAGAACAGAAGTCTTTGGTCAGCAACAAGAATGGGCCATTCAAAGAGCAGCTCTCTAAACATATGTAGTTTGTGTTATTGTCCTTTTGCCATCTGACACTAAAATCAGGTCCAGTTGATGTAGATTAGTATTTGTTCAATTCTAAAAACATCATACTCAGCAAATATAAATGTTATCTATTCAGAACTTATATTCTAAAGGCAAATTCACAGAATATGATCACACATCTCTTTCCCTTTTCTATTTCTCTACCACTAAATTTTCTTTGATGGTTTCTGACTTGTTAAATGTGTTTGTTTACTCGCTACAGTAAGATTAACTATGTTACAAACAAAAGAGTACTTGCACTCTTGTTTTGCCACCGAATTTCTGACTATCAGAATATTTCATTCCTCATTTACTCAATGAATTAATATGCAAGGTTTGTGTAAGGACCACACAGTGAACATTCCTACACGTTACTGCAGTTGGTCTAGATTATCTTCCCCCACCCCTAAAGCAAAGAGTGATAAAATTCTCAATGTGTTTTCCCTGTGGATATAATGTTTCTATCAAACAGATGGGTGGATTTCTTCAATCTTTCTAACAAGAATTAATGGAAATTAAAAAAGGATTTATTGACTAGTGGCAGATGGCTGAAGGATTTTGCTTAGGTACAACTCACGTAAATTAGAAAAAAAGGAAATTCAACCTTTTGCTGTGGACAAGAGGTTACTCCTGCATTAAATCTGGAACATTCTGTTCACAGTTAAAAGGAAGTAGACACTTTCCTTTTTACAGTTGAACATTACTTATTCCAGAAGTCGTGTGCTTGGGAACACTAGGCCAAGGGAATAAGAAATTTACTTTCTACTACAGGGTCACAAAATGTAAAAGGTTGGAAGGGACCACAGTGGGTCACATCTGGTCCAACCTCCCTGCTCAAGCAGTGTCATCCCAGAGCACAAGCACAGGATTGAATCCAGACAGTTCTCGAGTATCTCCAGTGAGGCAGACTCCACACCTTCTCTGGGCAATCTGTTCCAGTGCTCACTCACCTGCACAGTAAAGTTCTTCCTCTTGTTCAGGTGGAACTTCCTGTGGTTCTGCCCACTGCCTCTTGTCCTATTGCTTGGCACCATCAAGTAGAAACTGGAAACTTCCTCTAAAACCCTCCCTTCAGATACTGACAGACATTGATGAGTTGCCCTCAGCTGTCTCTCCTTGAGGCTGAACAGACCCAGCTCCCTCAGCCTGTCCTTGTAAGAGGTGTTCCAGTCTCTCAGTCATCCAGACATGCTCCAGCAGCTCCACATCTCTTGTCCTGAGGAGCCCTGGCCTCACCTGGACTGGACACAGCACTCCAGGTGAGGCTTCACCAGAGCAGAGCAGAGGTGCAGGATCACCTTCCTTGCCCTGCTGGATTGTTCTTCCTAATGTACCCCAGGAGACCATTGGCCTCCTGGCCACAAGGGCACTGCTGGCTCATGGACAGCTTGGTGTCCACCACCAGGACCCACACGTCCTTCTCTGTGGAGCTTCTTTTCCATGCCCATGTAAAATGTAACAGCTCTGGGTCTAAAAACACTAGAACTGAGATTTTAGAACAAAGTTTGATTTTGTTGTATTTATAGTAATTTATTACTATGCAGAAAAGTGATTTTCAAAATTATATTTGGAAAGAAAATACTGTCTCTGCAAAAATAAAGAATATTTATGAACCAAAATCAATTTAAGTGGATTATATAAAATATTTTAATAATAACTACTTTTTTTACTCATTCAGAAATGAGTAAAATAACATAATATTAACTTTAAAGTTCTGAAGCCTCAGAAATTATACATAAAAAAGAAAATAAGATGTTTATAGAGCCCCATTAAATGTCTGTTTCTTGAGTAAAAAAATGGAACTCTTCTATTTTATGTTGCTGTAATTACAGAAACTAATCAGAGAGCTAATCTCTGTTTCTGACAAAAAAATAAAACAATTAAAAATATCTTATGTCAAGACATAATAGTCTTTAATGTATTTGTGTATTTTAATATAATTTATATTTGAATATTTTTCTTATGATCCATTTAATTTTAAAAGCACACTGGAAACAGGTTAAGATGATGGTTTCGGGCACTGGTTTACTGCTTGCTTTTTTTTTCCTCCAGAAAAATAAACTAGATATTTGAAATCTGTTCTCTTACTAAGAAACCCTTTTATGTGAACATTTCAAACTGTTAACAGATTTTCATGTTACATGCTTTAGGTGAAGCTAATCTTTATCAGCCTTGAGAGAAGTTGCAAAACCAACCTTAAGAATTGTTACCTCATCATACAGTATAATTTCAGGTAAATTTCTAAAACTAGCAATGCTGTCCCCAAATTTTATTTGTTCCTAAATGTATTACTGTAGATATTAATAACACACATATATTATCAAACCTACCCAAGCCCAGTCAGAAATTTAAGAGACAGTTTAGGTATTGGATAATTTGCTGGTGGATGAGTACGTTCTGAAGAATAGCATGCAATTTGGAATGTAGTCAACCCTGACTACAAGCACAATGTGTACTCAGAAACAGTTTTCTTTAGTAATGCAACAAAGGTACTTGAAGAGCTTGAATGGCTGCACACACACAGGTAAATTGAAGGACATAACCCATGACACATTTATCAAAAACAACTTTCTTCCCGTCACTGCTAATATTGCTGCTCTGTTGAAAACAGTAGCAATTTTGCTTTATATATTTAGTCTACAAACCAACAGGAATTCAATAACCTCATGAAAAGGCAATTAATTGAGTAAAAAATACAACCTTACTTTTGATTTATCACATTAAAATATTGCAACACAAACACTCACACAGAGAAATTATATCTTTGGCAGAAAACACAAACTTCGACAACCAAACAAAGAACCAGTTTACAGAACTACTTTCAATTCTTAATACCTTCATGGGTAAAACACAATTAGTGAAGTCAATAATTTGTCACGTATGCTTACTGCTGGTAGATTACAAAGCTGTCTTCCACATCCTGTTCTTAGCCCACAGTGAGAGCTATATTCTTAGAAAATATATGTAGGACAGGTTTGTGAAAAATGCAGCTAGAAAATAAGGAACTAAATCCCACTAACATGATACAAAGATATGTATTCCTTATCCCAAGTCTAATTGAATTTCCACATATTTGAAGTCTAATTTAACTCAAAAATTTAGATTTTCTGGCTACCTTTCAAGCACAGCTAAAAACAAGACTTTACCTTTTATTTTGTATTTACTATGGGCTTCAAAGATTTAAAAATTAAGAAAGTGGGAAGTGAAGCAGGTGAAATATTTAATGCTTAATTTGGCTTAATGAACTTTAATTAAGTTTTTAAAGAAGTGGGTGGGATGGTAGCCTGAATTCTAATCCATACTAAAAATATATTTTCAGGGAACATTTATACTGACTTTATCTTAGTTTTTTTTCCAAGGTAGACCAAAAGATACAACTTTATCTAATTTATACACAAACTGATTTTTTTTTTCCTAAATCAATAAATTGACACATCACACCTGTTTTAATACAGCAAGCCTGCATATTAACTATTTGGAACAGATTGGTTTATGAACAAGCCATTGACCATGAAGTTTGAAAAGAGAAGCCTAAGACAATGCTACAAAGGAACAAATATTTAAACATTAAAATACTTCTATTTTTAATATAAACAAGTGATATGAATTTTTTGAAACCATTCTTTCAAACTATTTGATGCTAGCAAAACCAAGCATCAATTAGCTAAAGTTACTTATATCCCCCAATTAAAGTTAATTGAATTAATCAATTGAAAAAGTTCAACACAAAGATCAATTTTCATTGAATCTCTGATAATAAGAACTACAGGGTGTAGCTTTTCCAAAAAAGTAAATATGACAGCATTTATGGGAAAAAGTAATTTATCTTACACTGAGTCCTCAGTAAAAATACTCAGGAAATATTTCTACATGCACAGCAATATCCTTTGAATTTTCTTTAGCCTCCTGAAAATTTCCAAACCTCTTGAAGATATATTTTCATTTTTTTCCCATTTTCTTCTCATTTCTCTCCTATTTTGTATTCTTCCCTTTATTCTACATAATATATTCCTCCTCCTCTAAATCTTTATATTAACAAAATGGTGTCTACAGTATGTCTTAAAGAACTCTGCATTGCATGTGCAATTTCATCATAAATCAATTCTCTGGCTTGAAATTCAGGATGAGAGTAGATGGATTAGTTCAAAAACTCACATGGAAGGAAAAGTTAATGTAGATTCTGGTATTTCAGCTGCTTGAAGGAGATACACACACATGCTGCTATGAAGAAGAGACAATGCCGTCTTGGCCTGTTTTTTCTGCCTCTCTCACATTGGCAATAAAAGTCTTTTGTCCTTGTTCTGACACCAACTTTGCTAAAAGATTCCTGACTCCTGACTGCTTGCCGTGTTTTTTTTAAAATTGCTACAGCTTTTTTACAATTGCCACTTCTCTTTCAAATAGCTAAGTGTAGGTCTAGGTGGGTGTTTGGAAGGTCAGTCTTCAGTGGTTCTCCACATAAAGCAGGTAAGTGGTTTTGTACTCCAGAAATGCTGCAAGTACTATCTGCATGGACTGCATAAAGTTTTCACCCATGTTAATTAAGAAAAGTATACTGAAGATGGGTTGTCATCCTCATGAAGATTAAGGATGTTCAGTACACCAATTATCTGAACATTATCATCAAATTCCTTGACTGGATTATATAATTATTAATATGACAGTTGCAGTTATTTTCCTGCTATCTCAGACAATAATAATTCACAGTGTTCTAATTATTTTTCCCCTTTATTTGTTACTGGATACCTATAGAACTACTTCTACCTTTAGAAGATCACACCCAACAAGTTACCACAGAAACAAAACCTCCTCAAACACTTCCTTCCCAGTCTAATTTCTTAGAGAGATGAGCTCTCTTCTTTTTAAGCTTTTCCCAGCACTGATGGTATTTTATTTCAAGTATCACAGCAATCTTTTCAGCTCAGGAAAATGGGCTCTGAATAATTTACCATTTAAATTTTCTAATTTAAATTTGTAGTCCAAAAGATTGGAGGTACTAATGGCAATTCACATAAAATTCTCATGACTAAAAAAATTGAGGATCTTAATCTATCTAGATTACTAACTACACAAAAACAAGAACAGCAAAAGGTCTCTGTTAATTCATTCAGATCAATGTGCCCAGTCTACAATGCCTTGAGACAAACTGTCTCTCTGTCAATGCCTGTTACCTCCTTCTTCCTCTTGTCCAATCTACTCTGCAATGAGTCTTTCAGAGGCTACATGGAAGTAGTTTTGCACCCGCTTCACAATAAAATTCCTCAAGTATAATTCCAGAGTTAAAATGCTGGAACTAGGCAGAACAAGTGGAGAAGACTTAGTTACTGGAACTCTGTGTATGGAGTTATGTATGTCGACAGAAACATCAAAATGTATCTTGATTTTTGACAATCACGTGCTCTGAAGAAGTTAATGTTTTAATAATTTTCTATTGATTTTACAAAGCTAAACCAAACAATTACAAAAAAAGGAGAGAGACTTTGATTCAACAACAAAATCTTGACCCAATAAACACAATTTCCACCCCTTTCCCCAAAAAAATCCCTTTAAGATTACAAAACCCACTGTAAAAGCCAACTCATAGTATTATGCTGCTATTGGGATTATGGGAAGAAAGACTGACTGTTAGGATAAAAATATATTTTTTGAAGAATATGATGTAATAATTCGCCAAGCATTTAGAATTTGCCAAAGATATCCCTAGTGACTTCTAAGTCATAATAGAGCATTCAAAGGCTGCCAGAAGAATGTTGTAAGGCAACTGAGCAGAATTCAATGTCAGAAAACACAGTGAGCTACTCAGGGAAATGTCACAAGCCAGAGTGACACAGAAAAGGAAAAAAAAATCTTTTATTGACTAAGAGGAAAGGACAACACTCAAGCAGAACATAAGCAAGCTACCAACCACTCATTAAGTTGCTATTTCACAGCTTGTGAACTAAGTTTAGGAGGGAAAATCAGTACAGTCCTGAAGGCACCAGTAGGAATGGGAAGTGCACTGCAGAGAAGTTGTGCAAGTACCTCAAACAATACAAGGACAAGATGATTGCTACTGAAGAAAAATAAAAAGTGCATGTGAATGCCATTGTGGAATAAAAGTAACAAATTTTTGACTCTGAGTCTTTTTGCTAATTTGATTTAATGACTGATTATATAGTGTTTATTACAAAAAAAAATATCAGGACAATCCTGGCTCCCAGAGACTATTTCCAGCTATAAGTATACTGGTTTAATACTTTATAAGCTGCTGAAATGGATAAGAAATCAATCTCACATGTACTTTAGATTGTAAAACTACAAAAAGGACAATTTTGTGAAACGCAGGTTGTCACTTCTTGGCATTTTATTCAAACAAACAGAAAGCCAGCAAAACAACAACAAAAACACAAACAAGCAAAACAACCCCCGAGTATGTATATGTCTACTGCTAGAGACTGCTATTAATGTCACTATGCACCTGTAGAGAGATTAAAAGCAATAGATATAGAAACCATTAAAAAAAATCCTACGTGTGGTATTGAGTTTAGGAACTGCCATTTCTTTCTGAAAATTGCATCAATTGTTTGAGAGAGATGCATGTTGCAAACAAATAGGAAACAGCTTTCCAGAGAGATTAAAACATTTTTCTCTGAAACCAAATAAAATATTTTTTGGTTTATTTTGTTGGGTCCAGATGCACTGTGCCATTGTGAATGCTCAGCAAAATTTATGAATGAATCGTACCCTGCCAATAGTAGTACTGGTAACTCAGCAAGATCTTTGCACATCACTTTGGCATATGAAAAGACCAACTCAATTTGTCCAATATTCTCAATATTCAATTCAATTTTTATGAATTACTTCATATTCTGTATTGTGCTACTTTAAATGCCTATGATTAATGTCTTCAACGGCTTTAGCATGAAACAAAACTGAAATTCTCTGCAGGATTAGCAATAGGAAAAAGGACACAAAATTCATAACTTTCTTCTACTTATCATATGGAAAATTCAAAGCTTCTAAATTTAACTAACAGTTGGAAAAATATCTCTTGGGAAGAAAAAAGCCCATATGCCTAGCACATGCAAGTCACTCAGGTATCTGCATGGCTTGTTAATTATATTATGAGGCCTCTCTATTCAACAGTGCTGACAGTATTTGTGCCCTCTTTTGCAATTTTGTCTTACAACAGAAGTGAACTGTGTATCTTTGGGCTGACAGGCTGTGCTCAGGAGTCCCAAAGGGCCTGGAAGTTTCACTGCTCCCAAGGAGTGCAATTCTTATAGCATGGCATAGCCATGGACTAAAAGTGATAATCTTCCTCACTTTTTTCTAATCCAATGACTGGCTTTGATGGATACAACCTAGACCTTGAATTCCAATTTGTATTCAAGCTGTGAGCTCCTATTGCAAGCTCAGTCCAACAGAGGAGGGGCAATAGCACTGACTATTGTCATTTACCAGGCTGCCCAGTTCTAAACGTGCTGAAACATTTCTCAGAGTTGAGACTTTTATTTCTATGTACAAATCTCAATAATTGAGCTTGAACCATTGATCAGTAACTTTTCAGCCTTATGTTACAAAGTATCTCATCTTTCAGGTATTTTTTTAAGACAACATAATAACTACATGGTTTAATAATGTCACTGAGGATTCCAGAAGTGCTCAGAACTCCTAGAAACTCAAGGATAGGAAATGTTTGATGAATAGAGACCTTAGAGATAGAGGGAATTCTACTAAATTCTTTTCAGGTTTTTTTTTTTTTATATCTTTCCCAGAGCTTTGACCTTTGTTTCATTGTTCAGCTTTAATTCCCCCCTTATCCTCCAAAAGCCAAGTCCTTTTAGCCACTGAGTGAAAAAAGTGGCATTACCAAGGATTTGAACATTCAAGCTGAATATTTCTAAGGCAACTTAGCATGAGTGTTTTTTAGGATTGCAACAAAGCAAGACCTAAAAAGTCAGAGCAGTATTTTTTGTCTGTTATTCCAAATGCACATTAGGTTTAGCTGTTCATACAGCAAGGCAACACAATCCCAAAGAATAAAATATTAGAAATTCAAATGAGAAATATCTTATGCAGAATGCAATGCAAACTTAACTTCTTTTTTTTCCTGTTTCGAGAAGTTATAAACATAAAAACAGATTTAAAAAATAGACAATATAGTTACAAGTTCCCAGTAAAAGATGTCTCTAACACACCAAAGCAGCAAACTCCTGCAGTAGCAGGGGAACCTAACAGCAGGATTGTTACAACAAAAAACACCTTGCTATTATATAGTCAACATCTGTTGCTTCCTAAATGGCAAAGTAAATGAACATAATGGTTAGTGCCCTGTGTTCACATTTTGCCACCTGCATATGCATGGCAATATAATGAGTAATCAAATCAGATAGCACCAAAAAAAAAAAAACAAAAACAAAAAAATACCAAAAAAACCAAACCAGAATCCCTGCTTTGTTACTCCACTTCTCTTGAACATCCATATGAAATGTTTCTATATGCAGTGAAACAACATACCAAAGTTCCATAGATAACCCAAACAATCAACATTATTACCTGTAAAAAGATCAGGACATAATCAGCAATGTGACCTCATAATTTGCCAAGATGAAATAAAAATATTGGAGTAGTCCTGCTTGCTTTTCTACATTCAATAATTTTATGAATGTAATTATGAAATAATGTTAGAAATCTCAGTTAAGCAATAACTAAAAGCTTACACACCTGCAACTTTTTAAGAATAGAGGTAGTGAAAAATCCTTCAATCCTGTTATCATGTAAGCCTCAAAACCCTCAAACAACATTCTTGGGCCACACATGTTGTCTTCTATACCTATCAGTACTTTAAAGCCTGCTAATGTCATTTGAAAAAAAAATTAAAGGAAAGGATTAAAAATTATTTTTAGTTATCATGAATAGCTAAAGCTTCTATATGAAAGACTTCATATCCTTTTTGCTGAAGGCAGAGAAATGTCTTTCTAGGGGAATGGCAGTCCATAAGATTTAAAACTAGGATTTCAGTTAAAGACAAATCAAGCAAATGTGCAATCATTTTTCCAAGAAATCTGCTTCTTTCTAAGATAGGTTTCCATGGGCATTGAGGTTGCATAAATCTTCTTAAAAGAATGTTTGTATTTTATTTTATGACATATCAGTACTTTGTAAACAGTAGCCTGCATTTTATGTGAACCAGTATGACTCAAATCCATGTTCATAAGTACTCCTAGAAATACTGGGGTGGGATTGCAGTGACTCAGTGTTACTGCTGAATTCCTAGAGCAAACCATGGACCCACACTGCTCCTTAATGGGACAAACAAGCCTGTTATTATGACTTGAAGTCAATAAAGTGCAATGGAATAGCACTGTTTTGTATACATATCTATGAACATTCCCTAGTGCTTAATCTCTAATTAGTAAAATTTAACCTTTAAAAAATATTTAGAATCTAATTATGGATTTTTAAACTCCTGGATGAATTAGGTTGGTTAGTTTGGCTTTTTTTTTTTTTTAATTAGTTTTAGTCCTTACCAAATTTTAAAATTTTCAAAGTATTAGAGATAATCTCTAAATTATAAAATTACAGCAGTCATACAGATGGAGCAGCCATTTTACTTTCCTGACCTTAAGAAATATGATATGAAAGCACTTTATTATAACAGATAGACGGATTAAAGAATGTTCTTCCCAGAGAGATTCAAATGTGGTTGCTTCTTTTAGAGTCAGGAGTTCCAAAAGTCTAAGACAAGCAGAATCCAAATAAGATTAATTATGTGCTCTGTATTAGTTCCATAGATGCTGACATCATGCCCAAGGAAGTGAAATATATATCCACTGTTTGGTTTCCTCTTCGAACAATTTTGAATTAAGTTTTGCTGGAACAAGATTATTATCAAAAAACACAGTAGCTATGCACAGTAGAAATTTAAGGTCCCCCTATTTTGCAAAGTCAAATATTTGCAGCAGTGAGAAAAGAATAATTTTATGCACGTTACAAACCATTTAAGAGGCATTCCAGTACCAACTGTGGGCATGACTTGCCACCCATGTAGTAATTCCATAGATTACTATCTTCTCATTTCCTATAGTAGATTAGTTTTCAATAAAATTGAGACTGGCAAAATAGTGGAAATGGTATAGCTAGAGGTAATTAGCCCAGCTTGAAATGCGTAGTGAGGAGCCTTTGATGTGAAGTGACATGCAAGGAGAATATTTGTTTCCAAACAGAGTACAGTGCAAACAGGAAAACATCAGAAATAATTGGGTGATTTTTTACAACTGAGTTCAAACATCTCATGTGAAATATGCATATAGCATTAGTGTTTATTTTTGTCCACCTAGTTACACATGAAGGTTGATCCATGTTAATAAAAATATGTTCCTTCATAAATTAATTTTAAATTCCTCTGCTCAGAATAACTTCCTTTTAAATTAGAAAGAGACTGAGATCAGAAAGAAGGGATATCTATAGGGAAGTTTCACTTTTTACCCTTGTTCTGACTGAATTTATAATGACGATGCGCCTATGACTGAGAAAATTAAGAATTCCTGTGTTTCGAATTTTGCAGAAAATGGATGGAGGTGAGAAGAGGTCTTTGTTTTCAATCCACATTAGTGTGTCACAGAGCTCTAGTGTACAGACAAATCTTTTCTGTAAAGCAAAGTATGTGATGGTTCAGAGAAAATTAAAAACTTTGTTTCATTAAATTTTAACAGGTATCATCCTTTGTCTTAGATGATTTAGGCACAAGGTACTTGCTCTTAATTTCCCAAGATTCTGTCCTTTATACCTGCCCTGAGACATTTTGAATAAGTGGCAAGTTTTCCTTTCCAATTTTCTTTTTTCCTTCAACATTTCCAAAAAGTAGCTCAAATCTAAACCTTTAAAACCTTTCACTGAAACTCTAACTGTATAACGTATATATTATATTAGGTTACATAAGATTATATGTAGAAAAGGCTTGTAGCTTTTTGTGTGCATTTAATGATCAAATTTTTATTAAATGTCTATCTATATTTATTTATATATATGTGTGTGTATAGGTTGGCATTTTTCGATATTAAAAAAAACCACTAAAAATCTTATTACTTATCTTAATGATCTATAACTGTGCAAATACATAAGGCATTTGAAAGCAAAAACATAAAGCAGTATTGTTGACTTTTCACAAGGAAATACTACTGATTAGGATCTGGCTTTAGTGCTCACAGTAATATGGGGGTAAACATTCAAATCTAAAGATAGATTTGAAGTAAAAATGGGATGGGCTTACAGACCACAGCTGCATGTTCAATGTATTATTTTCCTTATTTACACAAAGAATTTAACTTACACTTCTAAGAGGGATTCTCATAATATTTGAAAAACT
This sequence comes from Alaudala cheleensis, assembly GCA_013398995.1. Classification (NCBI taxonomy): domain Eukaryota; kingdom Metazoa; phylum Chordata; class Aves; order Passeriformes; family Alaudidae; genus Alaudala; species Alaudala cheleensis. Next base: position 1,180,114 of record VWYE01027168.1, on the reverse strand, counting down.
TTTTAATATAAAATATAATAGGAAATTGCAAGTGTCTCTGAGACAAACGACCACTTTATCTTTGATTTTCATATTCTCTTTTTAAGACAGCATGTACAGGCACATGACATTTCCTGTCAGCCTTTGCAGGAATACACAACAGCTGTTGATATAAAATTATACATGCTTCTTAACTTTTTTTCATGCACATATATGTTTTATAGTGCTTTCTAATTATTTCTTTCAGAAGTACCATCAGGATTAGCATTGAAACAAACCATAATACAAATGGAACCTCCTTACATCTCAGAAACAAATGTGGCCTCAGAACCAGCAACTAAACTTCAAATTTCTTACCTCTTTAATCCAGCATAGCAATTTGATAAACATAGTTGGATTATAAAAGCCTTTCTGCAGTCAATATCCCGTGCATGAGCAGGTGTGCTGTAAGAACATTGTTTTGAATTTCATCAGCTGTGATCATTAACTTATCATGCAGTGGAAAGACATTTCAAACTGGCTGTAGTGCCAACACATAGTGTAAAGAGCTTAGGAAAAATTACTCAAGCAAGAACCAACAACAGATTTTGTTTACAATGAGGGACTGAGGAAAAGTCATTAACACACTACAGTGTTTTAAAAGACAGATGGCAGAACACCAGACCTAAATTTAGCCATTCAGCTGTAATCATATAGTACATGGAGAAAAAAAAGCACCCTTTGAAAGATTGAATTATAGTTAATAGAGTTTCTTTTGGTGGTTGTATTTACACTGTCAAAGCTCAGAGTTGGCCATTGACTTGGAGATGAGTGATAACTTTCTAAGACAACATTGTTTCTGTATTTGTCTTTTTTAACTGAATTTTTTCTTTATAGAATTTATACTAAGCCACTCCAAAACTGTCAGATTGCATTGCAGGATGTGCATTAAACAAAGGATATTACATGACATGCACCTTTTGTGCCCATATACTAATCAAAAGGGGCATGAAGTGGAATGACACACTTCATTAGCAAGTATATCTGCTGCTGTACATATTTATGTCTTGCTAGAAAAGTACTGTTCAAGACAAGTGCTAAGTATTGCAGCAGAACTCAGCTGTGTTTCCTTAGGTCTGGACAGAGTTCAATTTATAGTCTTGAATGGCCTCCAAACAGAACTATTTCCCTCTAGCTAAGACTTCCACATCATTCTTTTTAAATTACTTTTTTGCTTGAGGGAGACCTAGCAGTCATGCCTTCCATCTGAGATCACCATAGATTAAGGATATGCAATATAGTTAAGAAAACTCACGTTTCCCATTCATAATGATATTCCCAAATGTGACATTTAAACCTTAAAGGAAACCATGACAAAAGTTAATTATTTGGCAGGATGGAGCAATCCCTCCTGTCTAGATAAAAGGATATCCTTTGACTCCAACTCCTCAAATAGGAATAGCCCTGAAGAATCTTGAATCACTCTATTCATAGCTACATAATTGTATAGTTTCATCCACCAAAGTAGCTTCTCAATGAAAAAAAAAAAGTCCCTTATCTTTAACTTAAGGTCTTTTAGTTTTACTCTGAGCCAATTTAAACAGACACAGAATAAAATTGTATGTTACCTGCATATTTCAATAAATAACTCTTGCCATTCCACCTTCTCACTGTATACACAAGTTAGATACAATATAAATTTGTAATGTAAAAAATTAAAAATCTTAAACTGAACATATACTGTTTATATTGACCAATGATTTGTAAATATTTGCATGACCAGGGGGTTGTAGAAGAGATTTAAACTGGATGGCTTTTATGGATTCAGATGGACAAAGATGCAGTCTTTATGGATTAGAATAACACTAACAACTGTTACTAATAAATTCTGACATGGTTTACAGACCTTTTAAAACAGATTAAACAATTCATCTTGAATAGACAATGAGTTCTAATACTGGTTTAGCCTTCAGTGGAGACAAAGAGAAAGTTCTCTGACTCATTACAGAACCTTGATAGAGATGTTTTCACCTACTCAACAAATAAACAGATCTCACAAGTACTGGATGGTGAATGACATTTAATGGCTACTTTTCTGGTCTCTCATGCTCCTCACACACATTTTTCTAACCCTGCACCCATTTGCAGTGCTGGTATGTAAAAGAAACTGCCTGCTGGGCCAAGCAGTGCTAGAGATGCTGCAGTGCTGTATGGCAGCATCATCTCTCTCACACTCATCACCTCATGTTTGGCACCACCAGTGACACCATCCTCACACACAACCTGCTCAAAAGCTTCAGTGCCATGAAGCAGCAAAAAGACTGCCACTGTGTGCAGCAGCTGCCCATTTACAGCTTCACTGTGCCCAGTATTCAAAGCAGCCTTGATAATAGGCTCAATCCCAACAATGCCACAGTTCCTTCCTACCCTCATAATGTCAGGCACGGCATCTAACAATGGGAGACAGTGTAAACCTCGAGTCTAAAAGCCCAGTTTGATTCAGCTAGCAAGGAAAGAAAAGCTTTTGGTACCGTTTTATAAACTTTTGTCACTGTTTTACTTCAGGGACAAAAGCCTTCATGCAGTATTAAAATCACATGCTCAGGGTTTATTTTGCAAAGCACTTCCTAGCAAAATAAACCATATAAATCTAATTTAACAGCATTTCTTATGGCTCACAGTGCCTCTTTAAACAAGCTTTCCTCCAGAGTTTACAAAAGCCATGTATTAAAGCCAGAAAAATAAATTATGGGGCTTTGTGACCTCCTCATCTGGCATTGACAATAAGTAGCAATAAGGTAGAATTCTATACATTTCGAGGGAACATGTAATTTTCCACTGAAAAGGATTGTCCTAACATCTTTCATTGAAGGCAACAACAACCAGGCAATTATGATAAGATATAAAGGAGAGTTTTGTGTGGTCGGTTTGGGTTTGTTTGGTTTTTTTTTTCTTTTAATAGCAATTCAAAAAAGCAAGGTTCTTGATCAAAAAAATTAGAAACTGGCCTCAATATGGAAGCAAAGGCTATAAGAGTGGGTAATAGCCTGGATAAAGCATACATAGAATGAGATGAAGATGATGATAACCTATACAGCCCCATTCATTAAGAAAAATACCAGCTCTGAAACTGGACAGAGGGAAATCTGATGAGTTTCCAACCTGTGTTTGTAGTTAAACCATTTTTTTTGCACATTTTTACTCTTAGATTTTCTTTAAAGCAGCCAGTATTGGTGTTTTCAGAGTGGCAAAAATGAAAGTCACATGACAAGTTATTGTAATATCAAATAACAAAGAAATAGGTGGAAATTTTTTAAAAGCAACTCTGCACTCTTTGAGGACATGATGTAGGATGAACACTTTGATCTTCAGTTTGATGCAGCACCAGATAGATCAAGTATGAAGAACTATTCTTATTGTAAAAAAAAAGGTTATAAGCTGTCAGCAGAAGATAATTCACAATAATAAAAGAATTAGAGAAAGCAGTGTACTAAGCCTCTGCCTACAGCATTACAGAGATGAAAGAACAGAAATTTTTATTTCCCTTTGAGTGTTTTACTGTCTAAGAAGAGCTAGCAAATTCAATGCAAGTCTCTTTGGATTTCTTTTTCCCCAGAAAACACAGTTAGACTGAGTAAACAAGCACTACTGAGTTTAATGATCTTCCTCACTAGGGCACATGTTTTTCAAAGTTCCTTCCTCTTAGAGAGACCTTTATATAGCACTCTTCATCAGTGGTCTCTATAACACTTTACAGAGGAAATAAGATATAATTTTCCTTCCATTTACTAGTAAGTAAAACCAAATGAAAATCCCAATACAGATATCAAGAGAGGTTCTCAAGGTTGGAATCACCAAAGAATTTTCAAACAATATTCTGGTGCTGATGACTAACTCCCATAACCCTAAAGGCTTGCAAAAACTCAACTTGCTTTTTCTCAGTGTCCATGGAGACCCATGGGAGAGGCCCTATACTTATCAGAAGCTCCTGGGGCTAGGGCTTCCCAAAATCTATTAATTCCCACTTTTATCCCAGCTCTATTCACAAACATCGTAAACAAAGATAGAAACAAGGGCCAGGTTCCAGGAGAGGGAGAATGGTGGTCTATGCACTAGCAAGCCTGAAAAGATTGGCTAATTAATGTCCAGACACTGATTTGGCCACCATCATCAATGACAGAACAATGAGGCTTTTGACAGGCTCCATTTTATAACCTCAAACCTGAGTGAACAGGATTTTTTAAGAGAAAAACATTTGAAATAAAAGCTTGAAGAGGAGATCACTGAGACCAAAATCAAACCACAAGCAGTGCAAACCATCAAGGTAAAGTCTAGAAAAGTCTTTACTGAGAACTTATATTTCTATTTGATACTCCAATTGAACTTAAATCTAATCATACCTATTTACTGAAAGTGGAGCTTTTATGTT
>VWYE01027168.1:1010061-1175534 GCA_013398995.1 Alaudala cheleensis | reverse complement strand
AAAAAAAACCCCAAAACAAAAAAAAAAAAAAAAAAAAAAACAACCAAAAACAAAAACAAAGCCCCAAACCAAACCAAACAAAACAAACAAACAAAAAAAAAACCCAGACCAAAACCTACACAGAATAAAAACCCAGTAAATCCTTTGTTAGCTTTTTATCCTTTAATCTGGAAATTTCCCATTTTCCATTCCCCAAAAGTCTTAAACTGATTTTCCAGGAGAGGATATTTTCTTTTATGCATACTTAGCATAAAGTTAGCTGTCAGCTCTGAATGTTCTTGTTCTTGAGCTTCTGCTGTGCAAACAGTGTGATGCCTGTTAAGGGCTTGGTTCTATGGCTCCATAGTTTGAGCACTTCTGACATGGGATCCAAACACAATTAACCAGGCTTTGCAAGTGGTCCCCACACTGATTTCTCACAATAAGCACACATAAACTGCTATCATCTACTGCAATGTCAAAGTTGCAGTGGAGATCTAGCTGCTTTGGGGCACTGTTCCTGTAAATGAAAAATCTGTACAGCTCCACTGACTTAAGTGGACCTACAGCGTTCACATTGTTAAAGAACGTGATCCACTGTAATTTGAAACTCAAACACAGACACAATAAAATTTAATGTAGCTTGGAAAGGATCTATTCTAGAAACAGCTTGTAAGCATCAGATAATTACTCTCTTCAGATAGTTACAAGGGTGGATTAATTTTACATCTTGCTCATTTCCATTTAGTATGAGGCAGATGAATCAATGCTACAAGAGGAAAAAATGCAGGAATGGTTATCAAAATGTGTAAACATGTTTACAGTCTTTTGCTGTATGTTCATTCCATCTCATTTTTACTTAATTACAGATAATCTTCAGAAACCTTCTGAAAAGGTTTCTACTTCTAGTCACATCATTTATATTCAGAATACATTAAAGGAGATACTCAGGTCCTTCTACAGGACTGAAGAAACTCTAGTTTTAAGGTCTTCTCCCTTGTAAAAGGTTCCTTACTCAGTCCTGAGAGAAAATGTGAAGTAATTCAAGAGCTTTAGACAAGAATTGTTTTCCCCTCTATCAAATCTATCAAGTAAGTGCAGTACTTTGAAAACAGAAATTGTTGTACAAGAGCAAAATAGTATTGCCATTGCTTCATTGCCAAGGGAAAGTAACTATAAAGGTCATTTTCTGTAGAATTATTAACTTAGTATTTTCCATGATGTATCCTGCTTTATATTATTTTAACCATGCCAAAATTTAAGCTTTTGGACTGCACTATTGCTTGTAATTTTTGTCCTTTTAAAAATTTAACAATGATCATCTTATGCTTCATATGATGACATATGCAAAATTCACCAGCTTTAAAGATTTTTACATTTTCCTATTATTTCTGGAGCATTTTTGTTACCATAAATACAAAGAATGTCTCCAGCACACTTGCTTGAAACCTGATTAGGTGGAGGATTCATTTTGCAACTACAAAAATAACTTTTCCGGGCAATAATTCCTCCAACATTACTCAGTGTAAAAATAAATAAATTAAAAAATATTCAACATTGATTTTATTGACTCAGGTAGCTAAATAACAAAATTTCCACTTCAGCAAGCATGCCTCACAACCAGGAAGACTATAGACCGTAAAGGGATTAATCCCTCCCCATGCCCAGTTGCTTTTCCTGAAGGACAAAGGACATTATGCAAAGAGACCTAGAATTGATCTTTGCATTGCAGCATTGTTATTCCAGGATTTTTCTTGTCCAGACATAATAAAGGAGAAAGTATCCTCCTGGTGAGACAAAGTGCTTAGGAGCTAAAAAGGAAATAAGAGAATAATGGCAGCTTTAATCAGCAGAGATTTATAAGAAGAATAGACTGGAACCGTTGCACCCAGGAGAGGTAGTACTATATGAGAAGGGACTGGTTGTATGACAGAGGATGGGCCAGAAAGACATAAAATTTGAAGAGTACCATACTCTATATTGATCTGCTATTTTTACTTTGATGTTCTAGGAAAAATCTGTGTAACTTATGGACAAATATGTCCTTTATTCTTTCTAAGTGAGGGGTTATCTTGCACTGTTGCTTCTGCCCTGAGCATGCAGGAGAAATGACCTTCATGCACCTGAGTGGAACTTGTAGCACACTTTAACTGGTTCTAGTTTGTTTCTTAAAAAAGAAAAAAAAGTTTAAAATATTAAAGACATAGATAAACTATCAAGGATATAATAAAGTTTAGGTGTAAGCTAGTATTGTTTAGTTTGAACTTAATTTGACTTCAGTGGACATAACTAATCAAATATTGTATTAAAGAAACAAGTGCTAATCCACGCCATTAAGTCTGCAATATTGACAGCACTCAGGGAAAAAAATGCTCAGGCACAAACAAACAGTTACCACCTCTGACACAGTATAAAATATTAAAGAGTTTTAGATATTCAGATAAAAGTTAAAAAACATTGTACTTTGAAGGCATTTTATAAGGTATCTTCCTTTCCTGAGCTGGCTTTTCCCTTCAGTATTGCCTTCTTTACAGTTATCCTCATGAAAGGCCCAAGAACTAGCAGTGGGGGGAAGAAGAGAAGAGAGCTCATTATTCTCACAGGAAAGTGTCCAAGTAAAGATTTCTTGACTAGACTACCCACTTAACTGTAACTAAACATCATATGCCTTGGAAAGTGTTATGTATGTATCTTCAGTGATGAAAAATGAAGTTATATTCTGAATAAATGACTACTTAGAGCCCTGAAAACTGTATTCTGCATATTATGAGAGGGGCCATACAACACTGGTTAGAGAGGAAAAGTCTTCATGGTTTCTTTTCCTAGAACTGGTGTAAGCATATGCTTGTTCACTTTACAGAATTACATCTAAAAAACATGTTCTGTCATTTGTATCCAACCCAGCCTAGTTTTCTAGGCTTCAATTAATAATATGAGAAAGTAGTATTAGAAAGCAATATCAAATGTTAATTTTAAAATGGAGGGGTAAAAAACTGTGTCAACCCACAGGGAAGAAAAAAGTCATTCAATTTTGAAATACCATTACTGGTTGAATTTCCTTGTTATTCAGAGGAGCACAGAGAAAAGGTAAACAAAGGTATCTAATGAATGACAACTTTTCCTATTTCAGTGAGTTATTTAGCAGAGTTACAAAGTTAATCCATACTCATTAGAATTCATAAGGGAAGAAAATGTTAACAATCTACACTCAAAAGAATTTTAAGACATGGTGTGTATTAAATGGTAAAAGGGCTGACCTAGGATGTTATACAGAACTTTACTAGGCCCAGTACTCAGCATCCTCAGTAATAACCTAGAAGATTCAATAACCAATAAGCTGAAGAAATACATAAATCACGCCAGAGATAAATCAAAATAAATGAGACAAATATTTTTACAACACAACCTGAAGATAATGAAATTGCATTAGATTAGAAAAAATAATTTGGAAAAGTTTTTGAAGAAAAAGAAAAAAATTTCAGAGAAACACTGAATCCGGGGAGTTAAGAAAAACAATGTTTTACCAAGGTGAAGTGGTTGACAAAAAGCCTTTGCTGCATTAGGCTGTGCATATCAAAAGATGCCTACAACAGTGTTTCAGTACTTGGTATCCTGCACTTCCACAGCTACTTCTGGAACAGCATATTCACTTCTGGGCATATCACCAGGAAATCAAGAAAGATTTGAAGAACAGTAAAGAACTTTAACGCCTGAGGGAATTTTATGTAACAAGATTTAGGTGAACTAAATATGAACTACTGTGCTCAGCAAGGACCAAAAAGACCTAAAGAATACAAATACAAAAGTAAAGTTAAATAATATTGTTGAAGAAGATTTAATTGCCATATGAAACCAGAAAAACAAAACAAAAAAGAAACAAAGAAAGCACAAAAAATTAAAGTTAACAAAAATTAAGTATTTAATTTTCTATGAAAATATTCTAAGACTCTAATTTCTAGAGTGAAAGTACTGAGTACAATTATCTCTCCATGACACTGAGAAAAGCTTATCTGGAAAATTTAAAGCTAAGATAGTCCAGGACTTTAAACAATCAAAAAAGCCAAGAGGCAGCACAGGACAGGGACAAAATTAGGATACAGCAGGAAATAGTAATACATTAATGCCTGAGAAAATGAGAACAGTGCAAAAAGTTAAGAGGGAGCATGAATACCAGAAACTCCTCAACAAAAGTACCAATTGCAGTGCTGAGAAATGGCATCTCAGGACTTCTACTGTTTATTATTTTGTGTCTGTAGCACCTGTTTCTAAAAAATACGTTTTTCAAAAGCAGGTGTATATTTGAGGGAATTCTGACCAGAAATTCTACTACCAGTAATAGCAAATATTTATGATAAACTGTAAATGAGAACAAAACTAGAAAAAAAATCAAAATCAAAGTCTATCTTTCTTATGCAGTAAGTCCACTTTATTCTGCAGTAATTAGCTTATCCTGACTTATATATACATATATAAAATATTTGTATATTTTATATACAAATAAAAAATCAGAGCGAGCGAGCTGACTTTAACAAGAACTCACCATGAAAAGAAAAAAATCTCTACTGCAGAATAAAATAAGAAAAAAGTCATTCTAATACACTCATACTTCAAGGGCCTCTCAGGCATTAAAGATGAGAATTTTAAAAAGGTTAATTTCAGCTCTCAGGTATGCCTGACTAAAGGCAGATTACAATAAGAAATTGCTTTAATTATGCCAAGCCAGCTAACCGTATCCCTAAAGTTTTTAGCTCTAATAGTCATAGTTAAGGAATTCTGAGAGATTATATCATAACCAACACATTCATATCAAAGCACATTTGGGACCACATTTTGCCCTTAGTTACACCATTTCAAATCACTATTAAACTCACCAAATTAACCTAGATTCTGTTTACAAAAGCCCTTAGAGTCACAAAGCATCCAGAAATGGAGTGTGGCTTTAATAAATAAAACGGGGGAATATTTCTTACAATTGAGATATTCAAAGATGTAGTGGAAAAAAAATTAAGTACTTGAAACTTTCTTCAGACAAATTATTCTTTCTAAGGTGCCTCATCTCCAGGAAGATTCCTGAGCTATGAGAATTGGGAGTATTATGAAGAATCTACCTTTCTTTTCAGCTGAACTTCTGTAGCTTAAAGCAGTACCTGGAACAAGGATTAGGACTTGATCCACCCACATAAGTGCTCCAGCGAGCACCCTAGAGACGATTTCTGACCCATGGACTGCCACAATAGCCTTGTAACAGAATTGGTCAGGCCTCAAACTTAACAAATGTGGTTGTGAGCTACAATTCCTGAGGTAGTCTACGCCCCAAATGAAGCAGGTGGGGCACCTGATTCTTGTTTCCCACCACATGATGAATGCAAGAGGGATACTGACACCTCCATTTCAATAACATTTACAGCTGCTTCAACAGGGTTTTGAATACATCCAGCAGAAGCAGTACCTACTGGTGAAATACACAGAAAAACAAAATTCTGACTCTGTGCCAGACAGATTCCAAGCAATTTAGCTCAGGATATTTGTGACAGTCACACACTTTGGCAGCAAGAAGCTCTCAGATCATCTCTAAAGAAATGCACATACTTATTTTTTGCACTGAAATGTTGAACTACAATTCTAGAGGGACAGTGAAATGAAACAAACAGAGAACTCAGGCCTTACTGTCTAAGGGATTGGGGTGGAATTGGCTGGGATTGGAGTAAATGTGTAATTACAATGAGGGTTACTATGCAAGTGTCTGTTTCTTGTTGGTCCACCTATGTCTCATACCTTGAGTATTTTTCAGTTGTCATGCCTTATCAACACCCTTTCTTCTACCATTATTTGTTTAAATGAATCTTTCCAACACATTTCTTCTGCTACCACCATAGATTCCAACCTTATATTACTTCCTGTTGTAGTTTAAATGTAATTTTCCACAATTATTTATAGAAATCTATCTAAACACCCAAAATAAACACCAGAATCAAAATCCTATGCAACAATATTTCTCAATCAGGAAAGAGAACTAGGACATTTTCTTTGAAAATTAAGTACATATGTTACCCAAGTTCCACAAAGTTTGATATGCTGAAGCTAATTACTATACAATACTGTATTAATAATAATTTTTAAAAATAAAGGAAAACAGCAGCAGTAAGACAAGTAAAACAGATTCAATTAGCTATATTCTGAGAGGACCTTTCTCAGTGTATCTCAGAAAAATTTTTAAGGCAAGATTTAGCATAGAAAAAATACTTGAATAACTTGAAAATCCCCAGTGATGTGGGGTATAGCCATGCCATGAATTATCTCTCACTCAAAGAATGGAATTGAAAATAAATTTTCTAATCAGTAGATTTAAAACCCAAAAGAAAGACCTTTCCACATATGGCACAATTCAATTTAAAAATTCCTTCTTACAGTGTGTTTCATAAAAGAAAGGATAAATTGGATTAGCTTCAGAACAGGCCAGATGGGAGTTCCCAGTCTGTAAATTCCTAGTTACCAGAATCTGGGAAGACACACTTGTGGGAATAACACAATCCATCTTCTATTTCTTGCTTCTTTTTTCAGAAGTATTCACTATTATCAAACTACACAAACACATAATCTGACTTAATTGATCTTACCCTATTTTATGCAGTGCCGAGAAGAATACACATACAGTAAGTCAGTGAGATACGTGCTATAGTACCTACACATCCAGTAGAAGAGCTAAGCCATGGAAAAATATGTAAAAAAATAAACATACATTTGAAAGTGTGTGCTTTCTCAGACTCAGCAACTACAGGTTTGTGTTTCTCAGCACTGAAGGTTCATTGCTACTTTAGATTATGTCCAGATTTGAAAAAAATTGAAGATGACATTAAGCCAAATGAAAAAGAAGAAAGCTACCCAGGCATGAAAGCTAACTGAAAAAGAGCAAAATACAGATAAAAATTTGTAAAAAAAATATATATTTCAATGATGAATCATGTAAAACTGAACGGACAAAACAATATGCAAGGGAAATGAAGAAGAAATTATCATTAAGGAAAAATAAAAGTTAAGACAGCCAAGGAGACTAACTGCATAAGTGCATAGAGGAATAAAACCAATCTCTCCCCTCCCCCAGTAAGAGTTTTTCAAAGTCTTACTTTGAAAATAGTACTAATATTTAATGTTCAAATAAAAGAGAAAGAAAGCTACAAAATCATGACAATTGAGTAGATTGCTTGGAATCTTAAGAAACTAGGTTTATGAAAGGAGGTGAGGGAGAGAAATAAAAATGTGATTTAAAAACTTAAACTTTTAGTTGTTATCCTTAAATTTATGTGTAAAATTATAATAAGTAAATTAATACATTTCATGGCTTGATAGCTACACATGTATATACTGAGAAAGTATCAGAAGCATAGGTTGTATGGCAGCTTTGAGAGGGATGGCTTTATTAGAGCAAGACAAAATATTAAATATACCAGTCAAAGTTGATTGTTTCAATATTTACTAGCTATATACCTATGCAATATTTGGAACTTGAAATTGTTGAAGCAAAACAACATTCCACCATTTGTTATCTTTTAGTGTGAGGACAGGTATGCATAAAATAACTCTAAATAAGATGAAATGGATTAGTTTATTAAAAAATGTTTTCTTGATAAATCCCAAAAGGTTTTTCTGTTGTGTCAACCTTTAAAATAAAATCAATTATCAGTTCCAGTGTCAATAAGCATTTTATTTACCATAAGTAAGGAGTGAAACAAGATTCCATCATGCCAATTCTAAAGAAGTTATTTGTCCCAAAGAATGTACTATTTATCACATTTAACATGTAGCTACACCTTGCTAGAAATAAATAACTTGTAGTGAATTTTATATACAGTGTTCCTGCTGGTCAATGTTTTTTGATGAAAACTCTTCTCAAAATGAACTGAAAAAAATCTAAACCATACACAAATTATTGGGAGGGCAACTTCATTGTAAATGTTACACAAGGCTAATATACCAAAATACTGCTTGCATGAAAGAGTTTTCTAAGCCAGTATCAATTAAAAAGTTAATAATATTTTTGTACATCTTCACATTAACCCTTGCCACTAAAGCCATAGTCTCTGCCCAGAAAACACATAGTAAATTCAAAACCAGTTTATTACAACACTGGAGATTAGATTTAAGTTATAAAGATGCAATTTCAGCTCCTGTAAACTGATGATGTAAGGTAAGGGCATAAAGTGCATTAAGTCCTTATGAAGTGATGCCAACTGACATTGAAACAAATGATGTGATACCTGGTATTACTTTGGCCTCCTTATGACTTCTTTCCTTCTCTCTGTGATGAAATTTACTGGCCATAACAAAGCCAAAGAGGAAACACTGAGTGAATTCAGCTGAGCCAGCTTTCTGTGACTCCTACTGCAAGCCAGGAACCAGAGCCAACAGCCTGTTAAATCCCACTGCAGGGATGGGTCCATTAGGGAAGAGATCCAGATACATTTTGGGTAACCCAAAAATATCTCAGTAATATTTACATGTCTGACAACAGCAAATTTATCATTTACTGTCTAAAACCCAAAAAAATCACATTTAGGATACTTTAAATAAGGAATTTACATCCTGAAGTATTTTTATCCTACTGCAATTAATACAGGCATATTGACCAAATAAAACAACATGGACTTGTCTTACAGTCAGGTATTATTTCTTAACACAAAGCAATTAATAAAAAAAGAAATCCAACAACTAATTTTCTACAACCCTGACTTCCATAGATTTTATGACATATTTGTAAGTTGTAAATTTTAAAGTATAGAATACTTGAAATATAATAAAAAAAAGTATGAAATAGTTAAAATCTTTAAGCCTAGAATGTGGATCAGACTAACATTTTATTTAGTTGATACTATAAGAAATTGAATGGTTACTCTCATAGGACAGATACATATTATGCTGTGTACAGAGCAGCTGTCACTGCAAGCAAGCTTTCCCAAGCACATTAGTAGAAAAAGAGGAAGGAAAAACAAACAAAATTAACCAACCAAAAAAAAACCCCAGACCAAAAAACAACCCACCAAAAAGTTATCACTGTATTATTTTACATAGCCATTATTGTTAATGGAACATCAACTGGATCACTCTCCAGATGTATACACATTTCCTTGTACAGATATTTTAATAGGCTTATACACATAGAAGGAAGAAAAAAAACCAAACAAACCTAGACATGAGAAATTTGTCACTGAGGATGTGGATCTGTCACAACTATTAATACTGTATCTATTTTAGCCACCATATTGAAAGAAGTACTTGTAAATTATATGGTAAGTATTTATAGCAATGATAGAGAAGGACTTTGTATACAGCCAGATAGTGACAAGGAAAGGGGCAATGGTTTCCAACTGTGATGACAGGTTTGGATTGAATGTTAGGAAGAAATTATTGACTATGAATTCTTCACTATGGTGAAGCACTGAACAGGTTGTGCAGAGAGGTTGTGGAGGGCCCACAGACAGACTGGATGTACAGACAGACTGCAATGTGAGAGGCTGGAGGGCAGCACTGCAGGGAGGGACCTAGTGGTCCTGGTCAAAAGCAAGTAGAACATGAGTCATTGTGCCCTGTGCTGGGGGGCATCAGGCACAGCATGGCCAGCTGGGCAAGGGAGGGGATTGTCCCACTCTGCTTTGCACTCATCCTGAATCCTGCATGCAGTTTTAGGCACTGCAATATAAAAAGGTCATTAAACTATCAAAGAATGTGCAAAGAAGGGCAACGATATGGTGAAGGGCCTTGAAGGTAAGCCAAATGAGGAGTGTCTGACACCACTCAGTCTGTTCAGCCAGGAGGAGACTGAGAGGGGACCTCATCCCAGTCTACAACTTGTGAAGAGAAGGGGAGAGGCACACATTGATCTCTTCTCTGTAGTGATCAGTGACAGGACATGAAGGAATGGCCTGAAGTTGTGTCAGAGGAGGTTTAGGTTGGATATTAGGAAAATGTTTTCACCCAAAGGGTGGTTAGGCACTGGAACAGGCTTCCCAGGGTCACAGCACCAAGCCTGATGTTGCTCAAGAAATGACAACATTCTCAGGCACATGGTGTGATTCCTGGAGCTGTCTCATGCAGGGCCAGGAGCTGGACTTTGATGAACATTTGTGAGTCCCTTCCAACTCAGCACATTCTGTGGTTCTGTGTTTAGGGCCAAGTTGGATGGGGCTCTGAGCAACCCGGTCTCATGAATGGCATCCTTCCCATGGCAGGGCCGTTGGAACTAGTTATCTTAAAGTCTCTTCCCTTTCCAAAACATTTTATAATTCTATACTGTTGTCAGTAGTGGCACGGGTACTTACTGCTTTGTCCTCTATTCTAACTAAATTCCATCAGGAACTTAATAACAAAATAGATATCTGCACAAACTTTCCATCTCTGGACTTCAGCACATTCTGTTCAGATTAAATCTTTGGAGATTATTTTGTGCCAAGTTTAACTTCCACTAAGCTTGCAACAGTACAAGTTAACCAATAGGTTCAGACAAAACTGAGCAAATTTTTGAAAAGGATAAAAAAATGGAGTTTGTACACAAAATTCAAGGCTTCCTTTCTAACGCATAAAAATAACAGAAAACATAACAATATGTTTGACACAGTGAGGCAGACTGTATTGTTAAGCAGAAAACACAGAATTAAACTTCCTGTGCAATGCTATTACTACTGCTATCTGCAAACACATTTTATATTCATTCTTTGTGACATCATCACAAAACCCATGCACATTCATTTTTCAACCTTCTTTAGAATCAGTAAGTCTGCTGTGATGAAAAAACATATATTCCATATGGAAGCATCAGCTAAGTAATCTTCTTCAGGTCATAAACCACAAAGCAAGCAAAATCCAAGCATGTGATCCCCAGATCAAGTCAAATAGTCCCTTCAAATGCATAAAACGAAACATCAGCCAACTTATCATGGATATTTGCAGCTCAGAAACTATTTAGAAATTACGAGAATCATTAACTCTAACTGCAAAAGTTAACAGTTTCACCTTGCATAACGTATCACAAAATATGAAGTGGATGTTGGCAAAATATACTTTGCGTATCTTGTGCTTATTAGTCAAATATTTGTCATAATTTTTTCTATTTCCTGAAAACAAGTCTAACAGTATAAAATTAAAAATTCTTACAAAAAAGGTCAGCCTAGTATTTTTGTTTGAACATTAGTAACTTCTATATAAAAATTATTCAACAATTGTGACCACACCGACTTCTCCCTTGTCTAAGCTACAGTGAAAAGCATTAACAAAATTGTATTCCATTTTCAAAGTCTGTTTTGCCATCCAGCATCAAACAGTGCTGCACAAAAGCAGATTATACTTCCAGAAATTCTTTATGTTAAATGTGGTAGGAGCACAGGGGAGTTTTATCTAATTAATTTATTGAAAGAATCACTAGCACATAAATTACAAATTCCAGTTTAAGGATTATGGTAGTGTACAGAGAGTGACTGGCTATTCAATCAAAGCTCTCATCTAGTTTTCCTGCAATTGCTTTTCCTCTTGGATCTTATATTCATTGATCTGCCAAGGGACATCTTGCATACCTCCATCATTACTGCTCTCAACTATTTAGCCAAAATAGCATTGCTCCTTTTTTTGAAAGATCACATGAAGGATTCAGAGCTCAGAAATGGTTCTTTCAAAGACCTGTTTTAAATATAGAACACATCTGTTTATCAATCAAGCTATAGTGTAACACAACATTTTTCTTGAGATTCCAAAATCTTTTTCCCTGCTCAAGACATGGATGCTGTGTTCATATAACAAACTGTACTGCAGGTTGCAATCAGCAAATCTGAATTATTTATAATGTCTTACTTCCCTGTTTTTCTGAGTTTAAGCCTTATGTTTTTTTCCTTCCTTCATATTGATTTACAGAGATATATTATTTTACAACTACTTGCATTAGAATTGCCTAAGTCTCAGGTTCATCCATTGCTCCTGATAGAATTCTGATTATATTTCTGAAGGGATTTTTTTTCTCATCCATCACTGACACTCACTCTCAGGCTTCATTTTCAGTCTCTTTCCCCCCTGCTGGACATTGTTCTCAGCATGGCTAGAGAGGTATAAATCCTTTCTTCTTAGAACATGTGAATACTCTACTGCACTGAGTACCTGTCTCATCAAAAAATGTTCATAATTCAGGCTTTTTTTTTTTAATGAGTACAAACCTACTACTTCAAAACCATAAATCATCTACTAGTTCACCATTAGAATTCCATATTGTGCATAGCAAAACCAATTTATCATGCATACTTCTTCAGAGCATTTCAGATATTTAGACACATTTAAATATGGCATTTGTACAGCTTCTTTAGAAAAGTACACATTGGTAAAAACAGGCCTCATGTTCACTTTGTAGAGGTACTTGGTAGCTGCTATCTGGTTAAACAACTATGGGAAGACTATTGTCAGCAGTGGAGTTTGTAGTGTATAAAGTGTGCTCCCCAGAGGGACAGAACCAAAGCAGGCCTGCTCAGTGACACAAGGACCTTACACGTGCCTGCAGTCAGAAGTACCCAAGGTTTTGCTGGATGGAGCTTTGAGTAACACAGTCTACTGGGTGACATCCTTGCCTCTGGCAGGAGGGTTGGAACTAGATAACCTTTAAGGTCCCTCCCAACCCAATTCTGTAATTCTACGAAAAAGGAAGAAAGGGAGAGTGAGTACACACACAGAGACATTCCCCCAACAGCTTATCTTTTGTTGGCCATGCTACATGCCTCTTCTACCACTAATATAACTCCACCAGATAAGCACAATTTCCATTATTCTCTATATTCACAAATAAAGTAGTACACAAATATAATAGTGACTTCAGGCAGAATGTTACTTCAGGTAGACCATTGAATGCCGTTCCTATTCCCAGCAGAACAAATTGAGATGAAAAAAACGTTGTGCCTTCATAAAAATTGCATGAGTTTTTATGCACTGGCAAATGCAAATGATTTTGTTTCCATGACACAACAGCAGTTTTGTACAGAGTTTATGTCTTGTGTGACCCTTGATACACAACGTCCAGCTCAATCCTACAGGTTCACAAATTGATCATACGAGGTAAAGTTAACTCAGCCATTTAAACTGGTCAGTGCTCTTAGTTGTCTAACACGATGCTGAGTTGCTGAACTACCCACTGAAGTCAGCTGAAAGACTGACATGGCTCTCTTATTAGGCCTTAAATCAGAAATGCCACAGCATCCTGTCCTTGTTATAAGTGGAACAGTA
Source organism: Alaudala cheleensis (assembly GCA_013398995.1). Taxonomy (NCBI): domain Eukaryota; kingdom Metazoa; phylum Chordata; class Aves; order Passeriformes; family Alaudidae; genus Alaudala; species Alaudala cheleensis. The sequence goes on along the minus strand of VWYE01027168.1, from coordinate 1,162,310 downwards.
TGTGCATCTATCTATAGACAAACTTTGTGTTATTAGTTTTATGTACCAGATAATTTACTGGTAATGTAACTTTTTTCCTTTTTTTTTTTTAATATCAACTCGATTGAAATTCAAACATTTTTGGATTTGCAATCGCAAGCAAATTATTGTGCATTCTCAAAGTAAAGTAAGACAGCAAAAGGCCTACAGATATGTATACAAATTTATGAATTAGCCCATAAAAACTGTGTGCAAGGCTGTTTAAAGACATTGTTTTTAAATTGTGAATTAAGAAAAAAATTTTATATTTATTAGACTGTCTGAATTGCTATGACTGTCATAATGGTATGAGCTGTATTTGAGAGTTGATACTGGATGTCAGTGGAGGAAATTGAAAATTGTTAAGTTGATAAGATTCTACCTTTAAGAAAACTGTGCTATTAAGAAAATGGTTCTATTGCCTGCAAATGCAGTTAAAGCACTATTAAATGCCTGTACTTTGAGATGTATCCCAAAGCTATTTGATGTTTCTTCCTGCATCTTATTAGCAGTCAAGAAAATTCAGATCACCAAAACATTTTAAAATGCTGCCCAGAGCAGACAAATTTTTATTATCAGCAGAGAGGATTATCAAGTAATCAAGGAACTTTTTTCCACAGGCAAGTCTGAACTGGTCATTTAGTGTTCATGCTGATGAAAATACTCCCTGCAGAGATTCAAAACACATGAAAACTCAATCTCAGAAGCACAATGAAAACCCATCAAGGTTCCTTTAAATAAATCCATCATTTGGAAAATCATTCTTTTAACAAACAGATATTTACTAAGAGGAAAATAAAACATAGCAACTTCTTCACACTGAGATATCAAGAAAAAGTGGAAAGTAAAAGCAGATGCAGAAGGAATGAGACAATTTTCATTCCTCCCTTAAGAAACTCAAGAACCGCTCAGACTTTTAATCTCATCTCTTTTCTTCGTGCACAAACTGCAGTGTTCTTATCCTCTTTAACTACTTGAAACTTTTTTTTCCCTACTATATCCAAGCTTTTTACCATTTAATTTTTTTTTTTTCCAAAGCTAAAACTCATTGGTTTGGGGTCTTTGAGTTGTTTGCTTCTTGTTTGTTTTAAATATCATGGAAGTTCCCTATAAGAACTTGTGATTTCCTCATGGTGTTTGTATCTCATCTCCCTAGCAGGTCCAAAGGACTGTGATAGCACACATTCATTGATCACTGGCTAATTACTACCTCTCTTCTGGTTATACAGTTGTCACTCTACACTTTAAAAAAATTATGCACAACTAGCAATTGTAAATAATCCTTCTTTGAAGACACAATTTCACAGCCAGTGTGAATTATTTACCAATACTAATATGTATTAATACACAATCAAAAATTTAATACTATTTAATAAGTTGCATACACACACCTATTATATACCATGTTTTTGGGTTAAATTATCTCAAAAACTAAGACTTCACCAGTTTTATACACCGACTCAAAGAAGCTGGCTAGGTAACTCAGGCTTCAGCAACTACTGCATTATAAGAAGTGATTCAGAATAAAACCTTAGAATTTACACCACAAAATGAGTCCACTGTGTCCTGATTTTGGCTAGAGTTGAGTTAATTTTCTAAACAACTTCCTGTGGTGTTTAGCTGCCTTCAGGTAAAAACCACAAGGATCAAAATCTCAGAGTATTACAATTCCTTCTACAGACACTGAGATATGAGGTAGATGACAAAGAAAAGTTCAACCTTAAAAAATCATTGACCAAGGACACTTCAAGAAAGACCAAACAGATCCTGCATACCTAATAAAAGAACACTGAAAGGTGTGACAGCAATTTGTCTCAACTGTCACATCTGTCACGTAAGAAGGAAAAAAACCTCAGTGATGCATTTTTCAAAATGCAAAACAAAACAGAACAAGAAAATTGCCTGACTTGGTAAATATCTCTTCTGTATTTTATAACTTTAAATACAAAGGAAGATGGAAGTTTCATATAATAGATGTGTATCCTCTTCAGGAGAGAAAATAAATCCCTCTGAGTCATTCATGCAGAAAAGTTCTCCAAGTTAGGACTGTCTCACAGGGAGCAAAACCCACAAAATATACCTACCCAAAAAATACCAGTCAACTGAGACATAAAATGTTAACAGGAAATGGAATTCCCCGGGAAATCTCTGTCCCTGTGTTCTATAAAAACCAGTATTAGCTCTACTAGAGCCTACACACACTGCTGAACATCCCTATTCTTTCATTACCAATAAGCACAAGAATTTAAGGGAAGAACACAATTCACTTCTCTGGCAATTATAGTAGAGTCTACATTTCAGAGGCCCAAGCTGTTATCCTCAGAGACATATTTTAGGAGCATTTGGAGTGCACACAGTAAAAATTTAATGTTAGGAATGTGCTAATTTAAACTTCAAAACATAGTGGATTTTTGAAATAAGCACATCAAATTGTGTGCTCATCTCAGCATTCAGAAATACTTTTAGAGTGTTCAGAATGAATTGTGCTTTCAATAATCTATGAAAGTCAATTGGTCAAGGTACATTTCATCAAGTTAAGAGAACTTTCCTACTTTGTTGAAATTAGGAAAGCAATAAGTGAGAAATGCAGAAAAAACAATGAGATAATTGTACAGACTTTTTCTTGCACATTGATAACTTTCTGTTTTTCCAACACTTCAGATCAGGAGAGATCTTTATAGCATGTCTGAATACCACTGATCTCCAAAGACTGGAGGCAACAAGACCAGCCAATTCACAGACTGGAGTAGCCAACATTTGTACACCAAGGAAAATGGTGAAATGCCTGTAGGATCAATTTTTACCTATTTATTTTGACAGGAATTCCAGCCTGAAAGCTTCTTTTCTTTGTTGAGTGTTCTTGTCTTTTGTTTTGTTTTGTTGATTGTTTTTGATTTTTTTCAAGGACTGACTCAACTCTTATTTCCATTTTAGTATCTCAGTTTCTCAGTCTTTCAGCAATTTCAAGTAAGTAAAGAGAGGTAAAAATGTTTGCAAATACCTTGGAATATAAAAAATAATAATTTTTTAAAAAATCACACACACTACGGCACTGCAAGTGACCAATCAACCTAGCAGTGTAATGTAAAGCAAAAAGTAAAGAAGTGTAACTTAGAAGAGAAGGTCCAAGTAATTCACCCTATTCTCTCTTCACCAAAACTTGTTTTTCAAAGTTTAGAAAAAGACTTCCATCTTGATTGATCAAAATTGTGATTGTACTATAATAAAATAGAAGATTGTACTATAATACAATACTATAACGTCTACATAATAACTTTTTGCTTTAGTGAAAGAGACAGAATTCTCAACTCTACATACTTGGCTTTTGTAGAGACCTTTTTTTCTTTTTGTGAAACAAGCTTTTCTCTCTCTTTTTTTTTTTTTACAACTTCCTCATAAATAAAGTTTGTAAATAAATTTAAATTGATGTCACTTCTGGGAAGTTACTAGGCTTTATTCTGCATTTTGTGGGGATTAATAATCCTGGCTTTGTACTATTTCATCTACTCAGATGTACACAAAAAAAGCTTTTCCCATTCATTTTCTGCCACTATTAGAATTCAAAAAAAAGAATTGGCATTTAAAATATTTTAACTAAGAATGGAAGAATTTCCCAAGAATATTCCCATTAGTTTTTACTTCCACAGGTAATTTCTGTTACATTTGCATTCAACTCCTTGCAAAATGAAGTTCTCACCTTCACTTTTAATCTTACGTAAAATCACTAGTTTTTACAAGAGAATTAAGATTCTTTATTGTTTGAGTTATCCTGTGTCTTTTAGAAATACTGATACCTTATTCAGTCTTCTGCACTGAAAACTCAAGTCCTTAAATCATGCATTATAAAAGGGTATTTAAATACTGCAAATACCAAAGCTTCATCAGGTGAACTCCACATGAACATTTTGTGTTACCACATTATCACGCACCAACATTCGCATTTTAAAAAATTTCTTTAACTTCAAGCAAGGTCCAGAATGTTTTGTAAAAAATTGTATACAACTCAGGAAAATATAATTAGCACATGTAGACTGAAAATGTCTCTATATTGCATCCTAGTGTCACAGCCCTTTGATCATCTAAACAGTAGCATTGTTCAGGAAAACAACACTTTTTAGTCTACATACCCACGTTTTCATCTTCCAGCAGCAAGTATGCAAAACAGACACCACAGACTGGCCTGAGCTACACATCATTCATGGTAAGAAAAAGAAATACTACAGTGCATGCCCACATCTCATGAGGCTTAAAAATGTCTTCACTGCCACCAGCACCACCGATACTTGCCTACAGAGAAAAACAACTAAAGAAATGAAGCAATAATTTTCTTTTTTTTTTTTCTCAACACTACTTTTGGAGTGAAATGGGAGATTTTTTTAACTGATGTCAAAGTAATTTATGAGTGCATAAGTTGGCTATACAAAGAGGATCTCAAGACTACCCTAATGGATATATATATGGTGCCTAGACTTACGCTTATTTATCTGTGAACTACAAAACTGAGTAAAGTTTGTAAGCTTTTATGACTGGCTATTTGATTTGTACTCCTGGCTTCCTCCATCAGCTGTTCACTCATGACTTAACCTCTTAATGTCTTTCTATCATTGGTATATGTGTTCTTCCTGCTGCCTATAGCAGCAGGACTATGCCCTATTCCATGTCTATTGAGATTAAAATATTAATGAAAACGTCCCTATTTATTTCCTGAGTCCAATAAAAGGAATAGGAAGACCAACAAAAAAACCCAACAAAACAAACAAAGCCCCAAACCATCACAACAAGCACATGAAAAGTCATAGGAGTCTCTTCTGATCTCTCCTTTTCTTCACTTTTTTACAACTACCTATTCTCTACAAGTACTGGATGTAAGCATTGCAAGTCTAACGTTTTCCATGCATACAGAGGAGGTAAACCCCATCCAATATAAGTGAGGAACTGCCACCTGTTGTGATGTTTGCCAAATCAACTGGATTTATGTTTTAGGCAAATCCGGAGATCATTTCAGAACAACATTCAAGTTTACATCACACTATTGATAACAAACAGTGTGTTTTCAACAGGTTTTTCTTCATATTTTGGGTAGAGAGAGAGTGTGTGTGTGTGGTTCTTTGTTTTCTGTTGATTTTTTATGGTTTATTTATTTCAAGCTTCTAACCCACTGTTCTCTCCTTTGGGCTCCCTTTTGCATCTTTCATGCTTGCAATATAACAAATATTCATCAATTGACTGATTTCAATGAACGTAATCTTCATTAGACCCAGTAGAGAGGATTGCATTAAATCCTGAGATTACTAAAATGATAGTGTTAGAGAAACTCCCAGATAAACTAGAAGGTTTTCCCTATCCCACAGTAATCCTCAGCACTCTGGGATTTTTTGGAAATGAAAATCTGAAACACAATTTTTATTTTCCTTTAAGAAATTAATTATAAAAGACTATGGAAATGAAAGAAAGCATTAACATTCTTATATATTGTATGTGTCATTTGTGCTCACTCAACTATCTAATTTATACCAATTTCATGTACTCAGTATTATTAGGGGCTTTTAAATCTTTTACCAGTTTTTTTTCCTACAAGATTTAGCACAGAAATATGTTTTGCCAACTACCATAGCTAAAATGTCTGCTTTAAAACTTCATCATACACTAAAGAAGATAGATATATTCCCAGTGTGGCCATTCACCATCTGCTTAAGCAAATACACTTCAAGATGCTTCTACAATTGTGATAAAGTGACAGCAAATCTAAGAGCACACAGAGCTCATATTCTAAAATGATGATTGTACAACTATAGTTTGCATCATAAGGGACCAATAAAAATCTTTATGTTCTGTTTGAATGGCAAGGACTTGTATAAAAGAGAAGATGGAATAGGAAAATAACAAAGAACTGATCCATTCAGCAGTTGTCTTATATTTAGAAGCACTAATGAAACTTCTTGACCATAATTAGTAGTTAACACCGCAAGGATATTTCCCCCTCTTTCAGGTTTTTTTTTTAGTGATATACAAGGCTTGCCATTTTACTAGATCCCAGGAGTGCTTTTTTCCTCATTTTCCTAGTGGGATTAAGAGTATGGAGTGCTCATGATTAACAACACTTCTGCTAGTCTCCATGCATTTCAATTTTTACTCTTCTAATTATCAAAGTGATGACTGGGAAATGCTAATTCATAGCTTCTTCCTTGCACAGTGAAATATCCTGACAATCAGGCTGAATACTAAGTGAAAACTTGCAGTTTTATTAGTCAATAGCACTTTTTCTATTCTGTACAACAGACACTATTAGACAGATCTCAAATCTATATTAAAACACTGCTAATAGCAAAACTTCAATGCACTGCCTGTTAACCAGGATTTTGAGTAATAGCCCTTTAGCCAACACAGCTAAGAATTCTACTGCTTTAAGGCCAACATCAGCAGTTTTCTTTGGCATAAATACTTTCTCTTGTAGAGATTCAGACTTGGTCTCTAAATGGTGAGAAGAAAAAAAAAAAAGAATGTCCACCATCTGTTCCAGCCCTGAGGGAAACAAACTTTCCTGGCAGTATGTAGTTCAGGATTTAATTGCACCCAGAGCCAATACAAATACATGCAAAAATATAAAACATCACTCTTAGTGAGTGAAAGTTTTGTATAATTTTACTTTAGCTTATTTCTTAGGGCTACAATTTAACTTATTTTTGTTGTAATCTGTTTTCCTTTATTTCTGTTGTTTGTTTTCAACAATTTTAAATTAAATCCACATTATCCTTGCACATAAAGAGAAAGCTAAAGGATCTAATCAGATTTTGTCACCCAGTTAATCAAATTTTATTTACTCTCTGCATGAGTATCAGGAGAAGTACATTTGCTAAGGCCAATGAGAAAGACTAGCTTCTTCATGAAAAGTAAAAACTTCAAATAATACAAATTCTATAAATTTCATATAAATAATCATTAGCAAAGCTCTGGTTACAATGATGGCAAAAGGGAGAAGTTCAGAGTCAAACAAGAAAAATAAATTAGAATGAGGCAAAATTTAACTATTTTGATTTTCTGAAATTCATATTTTAAAATCTGTTTCAGCTGGGGTATTCTTTGGGTCATTCTATTAAAATTTAAGTACAAGCCAAATTTGTTTTATGTCAGGATAAAGTCTGAGAATATAATCTACTTTAATTGCAGTTTATGTCAAAAGGAGTATTGTATAATCAACAATTCCATGACAAAAAATCCTGTAATTGAATCCCTAATTTTAGGTCTCTGTCAAACTTCAAGCTATTATCTTTTGCTTGCAAGGTTTTCTTTTACAGAAGTAACAGTATAAACTCTGGTTATAGTGATATAAATACTTTGGGTTTTTTAACTAAGGTAAATCAAAACTGCCAAGTCCTGGCACTGAATAGAATATATACAACGTTCATCAAAAACATGTTACTTTATTTATTTTATTTACTTGTCTATGACAAAATTGACAGAGTATACTGCCCAAGTCTTCTTCTTTAAAAAGTGCTTGTGGCTACTTATTTTTTGCTTACTTCTAATACTCGTTCATACCATAACTTTAAAAATAAAAAACATAATAACATGGTAGCTGCCATCACAAGCATGGTGGCAGGAAGCTTTCTTTGTTTTGTAGTTACAAGATTCGGCAAATCAAAGGGAAAAACTGGAAGTTATCTAGGTAACAATCTACAAAGAAATGTAATTTGGGAGCATCTGGCTGTTGTATTTCATTACTTATATTCTGCACAACTAGATTCCAAGAAAGTTGAAAAAAATATAGAGTTAAAAAATATTTACAGATAGTGACAATTTGCCTAAACTAGCTACTGTCAACTGAGTAGATTCAGTTTCTTTAGGCCAATTTCATTTCTCAGGGTGCTATATACTAAAAACAAGCAACCCTGAAAAGGCAACGCTGCATTTCTAGTTTCATTTACTGTAAACCACACCTACCATCCCATTTTAAAAAAGAGTAAATGGCAAACCACAAGAGAAAGCTTTTAACTTACAGGTTTCATCCACTGTAAATTTACTTACCCCATCCATTATTAGTGACTAAAGCCAGAAATGGAAATTAAAAATCATTTTTGCATGCCTACTTCTCTTCAAGACATTCAGATTTTGTAAAAGAACATGGCTTTTTTGAAGTTGGTATACCATATACTAGCCAAATTGAATTTCAAATATCATGCCAATGCCTCATATATGTCTCCAATTGCTAATGATTTTTAAAGGCCAACAATATGTTCCATCAGAAACATTTCCCACAAGACTTAATGATAATTCTGATGTTATTTAATTAAAACTTTTTAAAGTTTACATTAGACCAACCAATGTTAAGTAGTTTAAGGCTTTGTACTTTCTCTAAACTTAAAAATTATGTTTCTCACTTAAACGTCTGCCTGAATACAAGGCTTACTTAATTTACTATAAATTTATGAGAAAATTTTTAGTTTTATTTATCATATAATAATTTTCACTAACCCATTAAACCAATTTGATACTAAAAAATAGTTCTTTAATTGCTTTGATGTACAAGCAGCCATTTTGCCGCTGCATTATGCTCTACTGCATAATAACCTGTTTTCTTCCAGTTTTAAAAACATTTGCTATCCTCAATACCAGGCAATGTCAATATTGATTTTAGAATATCACAAAAGAACTTGAGTAGTGGTTTATTTGCCTTATTCCAAAATTTTTATAAAGACTATTTGAGCTCAGAAATTGAGACGTGATTTGAACCATACCTGTACAATCCTTGTACTGCTAGGAGCACATCAACACTTTCTGACAGAACCGAAAAAGCAGGATAGCAAAGAGCATTCTATCCTGTGAGTAGCACTGCCCAATCCACAGGCCCAAGGTACCAGGTTTGAAAGGAGGGCACTAGTAGAACTCTGTCCACTGACTACACTTTGCCAGAACTCTGCTTCAGTTTCTCTTCCTCTGATCTCTCCCATTCTACCTCAAAGTACCAGAAACTACTGTCTGAATTATAGCACCATGAACGACATCCTGTTTCTTCAAAATCAGCCTGAAGGTGTCTTAAGTGTGGATGTTTTTTCAGGGATGCTTTTCTACAGAATGGTTGAGGTAGAAGGAAACCAGAAGAAATCATCTGGTGCTGCTCCCCAGCTCAAGAAGGGCTGCCCAGAGCTGGTGGCCCAGGACCACATCCAGTCAGGTTTTTAATATCTCCAATGAAAACTTCACAATGTTGGTTATCTGATTCAGTGACTTGGCAGAGTCTTGAGAATGCAGCCTTCAGGTTAATACATCTTCTTTGAACAGATTACACATCACTACTGGGAAAAGTTAAAACTCTTAAAACTTTCTACCAGTGGAAAATTTGGGATGTCCATAGACCCACTTCTTTGTGTGGTATCTAACAACAGTGATGACCTTACAAGAAATTTTCAACTTCATTAAGTTTGTACAGAGATAAGCTAGAGAACACTCATTCTTCATCTCTATATCAATGTAGAATACATAATAGGTTAGAGCTGATTAATAGATTTATCACAGCATTGAAGGCATTGATATACAAAGATTGGGACTGCTCCAGACACTGAAAATAAAGGATGTCTTTGCAGTATATCTTAAGCCAGGCAATAAAAGCCAAGCCTATATGCATAACTTTTTTCAGGAGTTGCCCCATTGTCATTGCCCCATCACACATTTTAGAGGTAGGAATTCAATACAAAGGAGGAAAGAGAAAATACAGTTCAAGACTTTAATTGTAAAGAAATACAATATCACCAACAGCAGTGAAGCAGGGAAGGTTGAATGTTTAGTTTTTAAATTAGGCTTCTTTTATGCATGTTCTCATAAATATCTCAAATTTAGCTTCACTCTGCAGATCTAGTAGCAGATATTACATATGTTGGCCTTGCATGACAGTTACTTTAAGCAATTTAAGGCAACATTGGGGAATTTAAGAGTGATATTTGAGACAAATCTTGAACAGATGTTAGAGGAAAACCCACTAGTTTTCCAAATCTCATGAGCAATGGAACTCAGGAAAATGAACTGTGTGAGTAAACATAGAAACAGTGCTAAAAATTAGTATGGTTTCAAAGGGTATTAAAAAGATCCAATTTTCTATTGGTTAGAGCATCACTTTCCAACAAAGTGCTGAAAGAAATAGCACACCTGCCATTAAGAGTGATTTCTACCACCCTGTGAATGTGTAATTACTAATGTTATTTCTGCATGATTTAGGATTTAATATTAATTTCTTAAGTGTCGTACTAAAGTGAAGCTATGTAGATCATAGGCTAGATTATTAATCTAAGTCTAATAATTTCTATGTGCTATCAAATGTTTTAAGATCAAGCAGAAACCCTGAGTTCTGAAAGATTTTTTTCAGTGTTTTTTTCACTGTACTTGTGTTGAACATACTTCAGGAGTGACAGCTGAAGCTGGACACTTTATTGGTAGCAACCTTAAGGGTAATGTTATATGCAGAAATTCAGCCTTTCAGAAAGAGTGTAATAATGATGTTTTTGAGAACTTCAACAGAGAAGCCAACTGATAGCCAAAGTAAAAAATCTAATATGTCTTAGAAAAAAGGTTTTGTACTGAAAACTCTGGATTGATATTCAGATTAACATATTCTGATTTCTTTGGAAAGATGGCTAATGATCAAACTTAAATAAGGTGTTTAAGATTTATATAAAAGACAAGATGAAATATTTCTAGAAGTGAAACTGGTCAGATGACAGAGACCTATATGCTTGCATTTGAAGTATATGAACATCAAAAAAGATTAAATAAACGTCAGTGCTCCTAAATGAACATGCCAGTATCTTAAGAATCAACCTATCACCTAGGGCACAAATCAAACACAAACAAAAATTTTAAAAATTATCATCTTTGAACTAATCCTTTTGAAGTCACTGTAGAGACTAGACATCCTAGATCTAGGCATCCTAGATCTCTTCTGTGTGATTGTTAGTATTTAGTTTACTTTAACTAATTCCCTCAGTCCTGTTTAAAAAGGAAAAGCTTTTAGGCTTTCCCCTATTATTTACAGTTTGTTGCTGAAACCCTATGTAGCTTTTACTTACAAGATCTGTTCCATGTCAAACACTGAAGCTTGCTTTGAATTTGTTCTTGCATTCTTATTTTATAAATTTTATTTCTTTTTCTGGAAAACAGGGTAACCTACTCTTATCCACTCAGCTTGCCCTGATGATTTTGTAAGATGCCTTCATATCTTTTTAAAGCCATTTACTACTTTTGGTCATGTCTTCTGAACTTTTTCAGTTTGCTCATACTTATTTTGAATTTGTCCATAGTCAGTTACTATCTTCTGCCCTGAACAGCTTAATATTGGGAGCAAGCTTTCCAACCCATGTTTCTACTCTGTCTTTCAGGAACAGTCAGGGGAAAAGCAAATGTTGTAGCAGTCTTTAGATATCTAGATGTGTTAGTAATAGGAGTAAGAAATCTGAAGCTCACAGACTTTTTAACAGATGAAAATATTCACCAAATGAAAATGAGACAAAAAAAGAGATTAAAATAATGTTAATATCAGAAGGATGTCCCAGAAGCTACTTATAAGTAAAAAGCTTACATATGAAGTAAACTTTATTTTACGAATATTCAATAAAATTCGAAGTATATAGGAGTATTTGCTACCTTCCTGAAGATTCAAAGCAAATTGCCATTTGTCATAATGGCAGAGTACTGTATGGAAATAAATATAATGTAAAATATACAAGAAGCTCAGGGTACATAGGAAGTACAAGATTAATTTGTAATGGAAAGTTTTTAATCTCTTACTTATATTTACTGACAAGGGTTTAGGAAAATGGAGTAAAAGAAGTGAACACAAAAAAATATAACTGAAGCTTATCTGATGTCCCAAGACTGCCATTCATGACCCAATACATTGTCCCACTGTGTCCAACTGAACTTTATAGAAGCTGAAGAATAATGTTTCCAGCCTTCTAAGTTCTGCACAAAGCCATTAATTTCACAGTGCCACACAGAATAAAGATAAGGGTGGAGACACCAAGTAAAAGAATTCTAGGCCATTTGAATCCCCATCCTTTGGGGCTTGTTAAAGGTATGGCTAGCAAGAGGCAGGGAGGGGTTAGCCAAGAGTCTCAAGCACATTGGGAGTCAGAAGCTGGTCTGAAACACAAAGTGCCTGGCTTGAGAACATCCAGGACCTGGGAAGCAGAGAGCATGCCAAGGTCACCTACCCCCTGCATGCTCCCATGCTCATGCTGTTCATTAACTACTTATTCAGCCAGCATATCAAAAAAGCATATCAGACTTCTCAGCTCATATGGTCAATATCAGATCTAATGAAACTTTGAATTTTGTCATTAATATGTCCTTTAGTTCATCATTAATGTTTCATCTTACACACAATCGCTTAACACACCATTGTGGCATTTGACCATTTTTTTCTTTTTTTTTTTTTTGCTCCTTGATATGAATATCATTCTTTAAAAGTTCCTTAGATCACAGCATCACAATGCATTTTCTAAAAAGTTCTCTTGCTTTATTAGCACAATCATGAATATTTTACATTTTTTAGATTATTCAGGCTTGAGAGCTCCTCTGAAAGTGATTGCAAAATTTTCATTCTCTATCATCCAGTTACAGGACACTGGACTTTACCTGAGGGAAATAGAGGACTCTACAGGTATACAAAATACTTCTAATTTAAATTCATAGAAACAGGGATTATAAATAATTAGCTTCTCTGTAGAATTCATCTTGCCTTTATATGAGAAGAAATTGAGACAGTTTATTGACTAACTCTCAGGGTCACAGTTGGCATCTAAACATCTAACCAAGCCAGTAGGAAAAATCATTCAGTGTCTGATGCATCATGACATGCCAATAAGTAACTGAGGGAGTAATTATAGAAGGATTGGAGGAAAAGTAATTTCTAATTTAGCACAGCTATTATCTTGATCCTTGTGAAAAATGTAACATTTGCATAACTGTCTCAATCATCAAGGAAAAATTTTCAACTTCAATTACTGTTTTGCATGTATTCCACACGTATTTTGAAAAAAGGGTGATTTAATTTCGTATGAAAATATAAAGAAAGCAAGATAAAAGGAATAAATAAAGTAAAAAAGGAAATAGTCCAATGAATCTGGAAATAAGTAAGCTACAATAAAAAGCAGATAATGGATTGGAATTTGATTTTTTCGTTTAAAAAAATAGCATGTCAGCAGAATACAGCTTTGACACAGCTTTCACTACCTCAAAATGTATTTATCAAATGTTTCAGAAATGCCTTTCTGTGAAGGATGCTTTTTGTCTGTGTTCTATGCACATTCTAGCTAAGACACACATTTCTCAGTTATTTTAATGGAGTTTCAACATATAAGCCAAACATCTCTCTCATTTAGCAAGGCAATCTTTAAACTCCGCTTAGCATGTAAGTGCTTAAAAGGGCAATTTTCAAACCATTAAGTAGAACTCATGATGTTTGAGATCAACCATAAATCATTTAGTTACAAGATGTGTTATTCAAATAATTATAGCTACCTAGCTACTATTGTAATGTTAATTGGTTATATAGAACATTAGCTTTTAAAATTTTATTTCCCAGACACAGAATACTAGTGTTTTCTGGTAAGCTTACTCATTTTAATAAGATGTATTTCTCAGCTTCTCTCATCTTGAGCTCCATACCCAATCTAAAATTTAAAATTTCTGCATCAAGAAATATTTTCCCCTGAAGAGGGAAGAACAGACAATCCGGTATGAGGATTTGAAGCACAAATACCTCAAAGCATGACCTTGTTAGAGATAAAATACACAAAAAAAAAAGCAGCTACATCCACAGTAGCTTAGCAATCAACCACATATTAAAAATACCTAATTTCTGCCATAATATAATCATTGTTGACAGTGACTATCATATCATGTTAACAGCATCTTGCAGGCACTCCTTCCCCTCACACCCTGCCTCAGTTCAGACCAGCCTCATCTAAAGGGTTTTGTGAAAATCTAAACAAAATGCTCATCATATTTATTTTCTGATCTTCTTTGAATTTTTATGGCCTCAGAAACAGCTCCTTGAAATGAGATCATTTGTGCTAGAGGATGTCAGCTAAACTAACAAGGAGAACATGTGGCAGTGCCCTTCTGACACCATCAGCAGTGATGGGGTTCACCTTCTCTATCCAGGAGAGGCACTGTTAAGGGCTTTTTCCTATTAGCTTTTTAATATTTTTTCACCTGTAACTGGCAGAACCTTCAGCTTTATTGAAGGCAATCTACTTACTAGTGGTTAGCTTAGAAATGTTTTGTAAAAGACAGAAATCATATAAAAACAGATTGACATCTTCTGCCCCCTTTACCATGTGGATGTTGGAAGACAGTTACAAAAGGCAACAATGTGTTAACAGCACTGTGCTCTACTACAGCAATGAAGCAGGTGAAGTTAACATGGGAGAAACTGACATTGATATGGCCCATATATATGAAATAATATAAAGAAAAATAACTGTCTCCATCATCTGTTTAATATGACTGAAGTCAACATAAGCTGAGAAAGAAGAAGGAAAATGTAATATTTGACAGTATTTTTAGGCATGTAGTTATAGCCCAAATGAGAGAACTTTAATATCTTGATAGATAAGTTTTCAGAAGGCGTCTCAGACAAAGTCACTCAGACACCCTAGTTCTTTACTGAAGACTGACATTGACTAAAGAAAAAACACACGTTTTCAATTTGTTAATCCAGCATCTAAATTCGATGTCTGAAGCTGAACACCATTCAGATACTCCATTGTCCACAACAATGTGAAAGCATGGTGAATTTAAAAGATAAAGATGAGCTACCAAAACCTTTGGATTATATTTCTACATGAAGTACTGTCTCATTTCCATAAATAAATCTCTCTTTTTCCAAGGGGAAAAATGTAGCAATGCTATAATTTTTCCCACACATGCTCTGAAACTACTTTATCCACCATACTAAAGAACTGAAATTAGCCCCATAAATTTAACTATTCTGTGGTGTTCTACTGTCACTTCTTCTATCAGAGTACTGCATCATCAGAGTTTTTAAAAAAGAGATGGTGATTGTTAGGATGGAAGCATTCATATTTTGTTGTTATTGCACAAACCATTTCCTACAAGCCCTATATGTTATAGAATCCTATTTTAATTTTCCACTACCTCAGAACACATGCTATGTACTTAAAGCCTATTTATTGTGATGATATATCAATTTTATACAGTGTCCACAGTTAGTTTTGAACAAAGTTAAACTTTTCCTGTTACTTATATGTCTATTCCTTTTAGAAGATTTCCACACCCCCAGTTTAACCTCTGGATACCTGTACCTCAGCAATTTTGATGAAGTTGCTGAGCTTATCATGTTTTCAGGAAGTGCCAGAAAGACTAATTAAAAAGGGCCTTAAGAAAACCCACCTGCCAAAGCCCTCCAACTTTTTTTAACCCATGAAAACATTCTCAAAATCTGTCAAAGTAGTCACAAATATGCAAAGTCTCCATTGACAGAGTTCCAGCAACCTGCAAGGTGTGCTCAAATGATACAAAAAAAAGAGCACCTTGCAATTGTTGACATTGTCATCATAAAACGCTTTGCATAAGTTGTATCACTCAGAATTCAGGCTGGCATCTCTTAGCATTCAGAAGATTAAAAACTAACTAATCTTGTATGCTTTGATGAGTACACAAGTAAACTTTTCATTATCCAAATTCAAAGCAAGAAAGACCCATTTAGCCATGAACAAGCTGCTGATCTACCAACTTCGACACCAAATATGAGCACAGGTTCTGCAAACCCTCCAAAACCCTGCTGAAATCCTAAATTCTGTTTTTCCTGCAACAAAGATTAATATCCTTCAGGCTTTGGGATATAAGTACATTTAGATGAATGAGGCCAGCAACCACATTTGTGAGGCAAGCAGCCATAGATTAGTTTCTAAGAGACAGCTGGTTTATTCAGGTTAAGAAGGGGTGATTGCCCAGAGCATTGAGTATAAACAAAAGGAAAAAAAAATCCATAAGGTATCTCTGGTGTGCAATACTTACTGTAATAATTTTTCAAGTGATTTATTCACTGTACACTCAGTGCAGATCCTACAGAGATTTAATTGAACAGCTTGAAAACACACACCCGACAGCAATGTTCCAGATATTGTTCAGCCATGCTTACCTTTAAAGAAACAATCTTCATTGTGTACAATGGTGATCTTTAGCTTTTTCAAACAGGCAGCTCTGTGCACTTCACAGTGGTTTTCATAGAATTCTCCATCAGACCCACACACAGGTTTGTAATGAGGCTTGCAGTGCTCCATGCACAGACACTCAGCTTGCCCAGTCTTCCCATTCACCACACAGTGTCTGCCCAGACCACAGTACTTGTTTTCACATGATCCAAAATGGCCTTCCTGACCAAGATACCCTTCGAAAAAGGAAAAAGAAGGAGTTTTTATTTAATAATTACATTTTGCTTAATTGCATGCAAGATACAGGAAGGATTGGTTTGAGTAAATTAAGTGAGACTACGTCTTTTCTTACATCCTTGACTAATATTAAACATAGTTCAGCCCGATGTTAAAAAATTTAGTCTCTTACCATGACTTTTTTAGTTTTAATCATTGTCAGACACAACTGTAATTTAGAGCAAGATCTAGTAACAAGAGTTACTAATCATCAAAAAATTCATAGTAAATCATGACTTTTTAAATGTATATTGAAGTTTATCACCTTAAGATTGCTATAATGTTGCATGTAATAGAACAATGTATTCTCTAGAATTGAGACCATAGGATGCCTCAAATTGAAAGGGACCCAGAAGGACTGAATCTAACTCTGTGGTCCTTGCGGGGCTACCTGAACCTAAACCATGTGATTAATAGCATCTTCCAGAAGCTCCATGAACTCTGACAGGCAGATAAAATAGCATTCACACACTGAGACTGATCCATGAGAATAACTAGAGCAGAATCAGTGCTCTGAATAAATATGGAGAATTTAAAAACAAAAAATAACAAAACCTCTGTGGTGGCATTATAATGACATTTCAGGAAACAGAGCATGGAAGAGCACTGCTATGTCAAGGGAATGATGGTTAGAAGGAGTCACATGAACCTCTAGTGGTATTTCAATGATGACAAATGTGATTTAGATAGCAAACAGAGTTTTAAGAGAGCTGCAGTAGAAATAGAGGAGTTTCTGCTGGCCACAGCCTTCAGCTCCTTCTGCTCCTAAAATAAGGAAATGGATTGTGTACATGAGGCTACCAAAGCCATCTGTCTGCTTTCTATCCTATCTGTGCTGCTGCCTCCATGTAAGATAAGCACTGTTGTCAGTAGCAGATCTCTTGGTGAAAGGAGAAGTTCTGTATCCAGTAATATTTCCTTACTATATCCCCAGTTTCTATTTTGACTGCCATAGAACTAAATATGGCTTCTTGGCAAGAGAAAGTATATGATGTGAAAACAATGAGAAAATGAGAGCGGAATTGTCAATTGCAATTACCAATAAATAGGTTTTCTAATAACATAATTGTGTCATAATATATGTATAAAAATACTAAAATCTCTCCAAATGTGGGAATAGACACTGCCCTTCACAGTTACTTAATTTTAATATCTCGCTTCATACTTCTAAAATCCAGAACAAACACCTGCTACTCTAATTCCTTGCCATACTTTCCTCATCCTCACATCCTAGCTGAGTTCATCCTTGGCTAACCCATGTAAAAATAGCATGAAGAAGCAAATCACAAGGCATAATTTGGTAGTAATTCAGTTGTATTATATTCATTTTCTACAGTGAACTGCTAACATGTCAATACCATAGCTTAATATACATTTCTCCAAGCCACTGAGAATTTATGTTCTTCACTTCAGTGGCAGAAATAAAATCTCACCAATTTTTTTCTGAAGCCTACGGGTCCGTTAGACAACCACGCTTTGGTTTCTTGCTTTCTCACACAGCACAAATTTTCTAGACAGACGTGCTACAGAAAGCACAAAACCATGAAATTTGGCTCTAATGACACGCTTTCACTATATTACTTGATAACAATTTCAGCACAAAGTTGAGAGGACTACATATGCACCCCAGGTGTTGTATGGCTGATATTACTAAGACACAGTGATTTTTACACATTTGTAAAGGCCAGACTGATGGTGGGTTTAACATGCACCAAAATGACTTGAAACAGGAAAACCCAATTCAACAGTGAAATTTTCCCATAAGTTTTTTAAAGTTTTCCTCCGTTTGCCAATGTATCACCACATGAGCAACAGACATTAACTGACAGTAATTAATGCAAACCTAATCTCCCTGCTTCCTTATACTAAATAATACTCAAATAAAGCTTTGCATTATCCAAGAGTGCTTTACAGCACAGGTCATGTATTCATGTTACAGAATCTAAGAACTCCTCTGAAGTGATGGAATTGTTAAGTTTGAGGACAAAGTACCAAAACCATTATTATTTACGCTTTCTGAGTAGAAGATAAAGATCTCAGATCTCCATCTGACAACTGCTCTGAATTATTGCGAAGTGTGTGATGACTCAAAGATGTACTGTGCTGTATATGTTATGAAAATAGAACTCATTTAAAACTTCACTTGGGACTTCATCTTAGTACTATAATTGAATCTGATGCTTGAATGCAAAATACCTTTCAGATAAGGCAGAATAATTTACATTATATATATTGATATTTATAATACCGGTATTTGTCAACATATTCCAATTATGCACAACAATAAACAAGCAACTTTTCTGCCCTAATGAAAAACTATTTATCATGAGATTTTTATATATGTCTTCATTTTACACCATTAACTATTCTAAAACAATACATAAATTTGAATACATCACTGCGTGTGCAAATCCTTCAGTTGAAGCCTGTGGTAAAATTCCCATTGACCTCAGGAGAAGCAGGATTCTTTCCCCAGATACAATCTGAAGCCTTCAGTCAGTGTTAAATTATAGCCTTAAGTTTTAGCATGTTTAATGGGAATTGTTCTGCGCTGAGAAGGAGCAGCTACATAGTGTTTCCAGTGGTTTATAGTACATATTTAAGAAAAAGAAGTTAGAAGTGCACTCTGATAGAGTCCACCAAACTGCAGATTACCGGATCACTCACAGCAAAGAAATAAATAAGTTCCAAAACAGGTGACAAAATGCTCACAGCCGTAATTTTGACTAAAAATGCACCAAATTATGAAAATGTAAACAAATAAATCACTCTAAAGAACTAAAAAGAAATACCAAGAAATGGATTTAGATATAAGTTTAAAAAACTAATGAACAACTAAAACCCAGCTTAAGTAAAACCAGCTTCTGTTGTTTTTCACTGCTCAAGTCCAAATTGCAAAAATCACTGTATTTGGCAAATCCTTCATTTTATTTTTTGTTTCCAAAATAGGTACTTCCATAATTTTAATCTTGGCATAGTACTGGTTCCAAGCCACAGGAACAGCCATTACAAAAGAGAAACCACATTTTAAACTCCTACGGGCTGTGACATGCAGCCCATTCATGAATGTCTGCATATTTCATTAACCATCCAGAAACTGACACTTTTCATTCCTCGATTTATTATTATTAGAGGCATAGTTTTGATACCTTGATAATGCATGAGGGTTTTTTCAGTTTGTTGGGGTTTTTTAGAGTATTTTTCTGATTGTTTGGTTGGGTTTCTTAAATGTCAGTGTGGCTAAATGTCTTGGGATGAAATCGCATAGGGTGCACCACCCATTCAGGAGACCTTCATCATCACAATGAGTTTTTCAGAAGGCTGTTGTTCTATCTAAGCACTTAGTTTTAGAAACTAAATTAGCCTGAGAAGAACTTAAGATGCCATGTTTAGATAATTTAGTTGAGAAGTTAAGCAGTACAGCATATTCAATATTAAGAGACTGAAAGCCAGTAAATTGGGATGACAAATAATCTAGCCATGAATACAAATATTTTTCCAGCAACTGCTATTGCTTATGTGATGATAAGCAAGTCTACATTTGTCAAATGCCACAACACAAAAACAGGAAAGTGGGTACCCATATGAGCTATTTAGTCTAAATTATTCAGCTAAAAAAGGTACAATATTTACGCATTTTGAGAGGATCTACAGTACTACAGGAAAAAAAAAATGTACTTTGTTCCATCTTCAAGTAAGTCAGGAAACACTCAAATTATCACAGCCTTAAGTTAAAAAAAAAATCGCACCTTAAGAACTATCACTAAAAATGTGTTACACCCAAAACAGTCAAAGCAGTCACATAGATTTTTCCAATTCTCTTGAAATTTAAAACCCTAACCAGATATCAAATGGAAGGGCAGAAGTTTGTTTTTTTTTAATTTTTATACAGTAGAGAAAGTAAAATTGTTTTAACTTTTAAGAAAAATTAGTAAATCAGTTTCAAGTTGTCAGTTGGGATTCCTCATACAGGTTTTCTATTTAAAGGCTACTTCAACAGCACCCATAGCTGAGCAAGCTGTAGGTCACAGTTTGATTCATTTACATCTGGGGATTAAGCTGATGCTTTAGAATGTAAAAGACCCACAGAAATGCACACAGATACTTTATTATTTATCTAATCAGTTTAAAGAAACGTTGCACAGTGAAACTTTGGAAATTCATGAGTATGAATCACCATGTTCTACAGTTGGCCCTGGGCTGGAACACGCACACACATACAGAGGCTTTCTGTATGCTGAGCTTTTTCTCACAAAGACTGTTTTCTTTTTTCCTTAACAACGTAATTTACATTCATGGCTTCTATCCTAACTTGCTGCATCACCCACATGTCATGTAAAACAAAGTGGTAGCTATTTTTCAAAACAATGCACGGATATTTTGTGTGTGACCAACTAATGGTAATTTCTGGGGTCAAAAGACTTGTGGTCCCATTTCCTCCTCTTCTATTTAAAACCATTCTGTAAATGACAATTCCACCTCTACATCTGTATCTTTGCTTAATACGCTAGCTATGAAAGTCCCAACCAAGACTGTAATCCTTGTGTTCAGTCTAGTCTCAGGTTTTAGTAGCAAATAAGATTGATCACCACCTACCACTAGCACTTGCAGGGCATTAACCCATACATGCAGGGCATGACCCCAGCATGAACTGTGGGAATCTGCTCATAAATATTAAAGCTCCAGACTGTTTCTATTTTTGAACTGTAATATTTTAGCAAGAGTTCTTTAACAATCTTTTATTTCACTAGCCAGAAAAAGCTTGTAAATACATTGACTGAACATGACACTAAATCTGCACTACTCATTATCCAGAACTCTTGGTATATAAAATTTTTCAGAAATTAAGACTTTTTTTTTTTTTAATTTTGGTTAAAATATTTTGGGCAGAAGAAAAAATGCAAAGAAAAGAGTAGATTATTTGAGAGCAAATAAAAAATTTCCAAAAATGTGTCAATATAATGACTATAATAATTAATTTCCACCACATAAGGGCACATATCTTAAAAAACTAAAGAGAACTAGTGGTTTAAAGATGAGAGAGAGGAAAACAAGGACACAGCCATGCAGGAGCAGGATGAGGACCTTCAGTTGAGCCCATGGCCCTCTGAAACAGCCCCTTGCAGCTCACTCCCTTCAGCCCTGCCCCTACCTGCAGGAGTGAAGGAAAATCAAACACATGGCTCACCATTATCTTGTTGTGTCATGGTTTTTTCTTTCAGCACCAGCAAAGTAAGCTTTATACAAAACTTATTCTGCTTGTGTGTAAAAGAAGCTTTTGGCTGGGTCTTGTACTATCTTCTCCTTTCTTCCCTGCCCCCTCTGCCCTCAGACACACACCTCCCTTTGCTCCCCCTCCCTCCTCCTTTGTAGGGGCACTGGAAGTACTGTAAAGATTTACACCTCCACAGAACTCAATTGAGATCTTCTGGTGGGCTCAGTATTTATCAGAGGACCAACTAACAGAAATTACCTAGCTATTGACCTGAAATATTGAAACATCCCATAGAAGTGCATCTGTCAGCCAGATACAGTCAGGTTAGCATCTTTACCCATGCAAATTTGTTTTTCTTGCCAGCACTTAGAAGTCATCTTCAGCAGAATTCACAGAATTTAGTTTCCTCAGAAAAGAGAAAAATCAAATCATACCTCCTTTGCTTGAATGAAATTGAAGACCAGGAAAAAACCACCACATAAGAAAATGAGGAGAAATTACAATGCAACCTGAACTACACAAAAAAAAAAAAAAAAAAAAAAAAAAAAAATACACCTCTTTTGGTTATCAGGTAANATGAGGAGAAATTACAATGCAACCAGAACTACACAAAAAAAAAAATTGCCTCTTTTGATTATCAGGTTGAAACTCTTCCCCCTTTCCAAAGCCTTCACCTGCTCCTCTCTCATCCTCATAGCAATCCCTTAATAAGCTCACTCCTCTCCAGGTGCCCACATCAGGGGGCTCAGCAGCTGTTTGGCCCCACCCTTCTGCAAGTACAAAGGCTTTCTATGTGTTCCTGCCTCTGCAAACTGTATTGCTCACTAACAGGCCTGTTAAACACCTGTTTGATATCAGAGCAAACACTCTGCAGACAACCCCACTACAGAGCCTTTCCCCCAGATAGGTGCCTGTTCAGATTTCTGCCTGTATCAAATTCAGTTTCACCACCCCAGTGGTGCTGAGCAGTGCTCTGGCCCTGTGCCCAGGGCCCACACAGCAAGGTCCTGTGTGCCACCTCACAGCCCAGGGCCCTGCCAGCTCCCTCAGATGACATTAGTGTCCTAGCAAGGATGTTTCTCAGGCTCATGGGAACCAAGGAGGAGTTGCCCAATGCTCCTTCAGTGCTAGGAGGTGATTCTTGGGCACAGTACTAAACCTTGTAAAAAACTCCTTCATTAATCACCCTCCTTATATTTGACCAGTGACCATTAAATTTATAGGATGGTCTGTGGGCTCCAGGCATGCTACTTGCCTTACATGGGGGGAATGGAAAATGCACACAGGTCTGACACAAACAGCTGAATAGATTTGGATTAAGAGCACTGCTGGCTCCAAGTGTAAATATAGATTGATGTCCTTTAAGCGGTTTCAAGCCAGCAATTCATTACTTTTAATTAAATCCTTAGCTCTGATTAGTATTAGCTGTGTTTGTCTTTCTCACATATTATCTTAATCTTTTGAAAAATGTTTATAATTCATTTAACATCAAACCAGAGGCAAAGAGAGTTTCTTTAACACAAAGCAGGAAACAAATTACACGTTTGCCTCATCACAGATACATGGACCTTTATTCAAATGGTTGATTGCTTTTCAATTGCAGCACAGCAGGCAATCCTCTATTCTGCCAAACACATCACCCAATGTCACCAAGAGCAGGAAATGTGCATCATAGCGACAGCAGTTTTGAAAAGGTCATAGTCTGAACAACCTTTCACACATTTTAATGTGTATTTGAAATAAGGCTTTATGAATATCACAAAGGGCTAGCTTACTTCTCAGTAAGACAAAACAACTTTTTTTTTTGTGTGTGTTATTCAAAAGCCAAACTGATTAGTTTTAGCAACAATGATCAAAACAATCGAAAGTTTGAGTAAATTATTGACTACATTTTTCCTTTTACTTAGTTAAAATTGGGAAGGCTGTTAGGATTTGGTTTCAAGAAGTAAGGTTTAACTGCTGTCCCACACAATAATATTAACTGCTCCTCCACAATAATATTAACTTTTCACATGAAGAACACATATGTCCATTTTGAGCTAATAGTATAGTAAAAAGCTATTGTTTCCTTGATAGGTATATATAGCTTTCCCTGGAATTAAATATGCTTCTGTATGAAACAACATTATAAAGAAAGTTTAACTCATCCCTGATCAAGTAGCTGTCATGAAATAGTTAATTCAGTTATCTGTGGTGAAAACTAGCATACCATAATCCAGATATTATTCAATTCCTGTGTTAGACATTGAAACAACACTGTTCTGTTGGACTGTTTAACTTCAAAGCCCTCCTTACAAATAAATCTGTGATGTCTTTCTGCTACCTTCCCCAAGGACCTGTACTAGAAAAAGTAGTGCACACATTGAGCAGCATTTAAACCATATGGTTAAAGTGCAGCATCATTTCTGTTCAAGGAAAGCTAAAAAGGAAATGTCAAGTATTTTCAGTTTTACTGATGTGAAACATTTGCTCCTAGAAAATTTTACATTGTCCCTTTTTTTCCCCATTGTTACTAAGGAGCTGCGGTGGGTTGACCCACCCAGTCACTTGCTCACTGTCACTGGGATTCAGAAGGAATTCTATAAGGAATTTTCTCACTAATTTCCACTGGCAGGCAGATATCCCCCATCTTCTGGAAAACAGAAGAAGTAACAGGGCCATGTCTTAACCACCAATATTCCCCCCACCCCATCCTCCTCCTTTTGCCCAGCTGTTATCATGGAGCAGAATGTTTCAGGGAATGGGCTGCCCCTTTGGCCAGTTTGGGCCAGCTCCACCAGCCATGTCTTCTCCCAATTTCCTCCTCCTAGAGGGGCAGAATGGAAACAGAAAAGACCTTTATACTATTCAAGAATGTTCAGTGTAGCTGCCCACTGCTCGTGGGGCTCAGCCACAATTCGCAGGGATCTTTGGGTGCTCCGAGTGACAGCCTTCGACACCCCCTTCGGTCAGCGGTGAAATGAGAAACGAGACGGGTCCTTATCCAGGAGAGTCTGAGAGTCTATTTATTGTGTATAGCTCACAGACGCCACGAGACAAGGACCAAGACAATGGTGAGACAGCAGGTTTTAAAGGGTACATATAGGGCGTGGCTTACAGCCAGGCTCCAACCACCACCGGAGCAGGGGCTGTATGCCTCCTCCCCTCAGCCTGGAGTGTGGCAGGAGCCACAGTTCAGTGTTTGAAACTCAGCACTACTGTGGTCACCAATGAGAGTATTATGTGGGCTGCTTTCATGACAGAAAGACCCAGTACAGGAACACTGTGGGAGCTTTGAGAAATTTTCAGGCATTAATAATCCAGCAAAGGGCATGTGGGTGTGTGTGTTGTAATCTAAACTGTTAATCAGTGGCACATTCTAGAAAAGAATATGTTTGGAAGAATATCACAGTATTTTTGTTATATGGAACTTCTCATACAATTTCTTCTACAAAAGCAGAAAGATACTAATAATTTCCATGTCCTTTACATGTGTGAAACATAAACACATTAAATTTAATGGTGTAAAGATTATTAATGTGAGATATGATTGTTACAAACCCTTCAGAAATAACAGCAAAACACTACACACTTGTATATATGAGTATAGCTCTCAGAGACACTTAGCTAACAAACTTTGACACCAATGGCCCATGTGCGGATTTTTGAAAGGAAAACAAAAAAAAAAAACAAACCCAACAGGCCAAAAAAACCTGCAAAAGCCCCCAAAAACTAACCTAGGTAAAGATTTTAGAGACAATAAGAGTATGTTTTAAAAATAATGTTTCCATAAATAATATTACCCTCTGGAATTTGCTAAAAGAAAATAATCTTATTTATGCTTGAAATTTCCTGACTTAATGTTGCCATTTAAAGTCAGCTAAAAGTGATACAGAGCCCCATGCACTGTGTATATATCTACTATAACTTTTTTTTTCAGAGCAAGACTGATCTGATCTGCTCCATATCAGCAAAGCTGCGAGTTTTTTCTACAGATGTTAGAATTAACCCGAAATACCTAGAAATATGAAAAATCACCCAAAACTAGGCAGTATTAACACAAAAAGGAAAAATGCTATTCCAGACCTCTTTAAGAAGAGAATTTTGCTCTATGAAAAGAAAAAAATATGAAGTATTATGAAGTAATACGAAGTGAAGTATCAAAAATCTTTATATCTTGACATATGAGAATAGTCTACCTAAACAGTCCATTTAGAATTATTTATACATCTATGTGTGTCTATTAATAAATACCTGCTAAAGCAGACATATCCACTCAAATAAGTGATTACTTTCACAGAAAATAATGCCTGAGATGATTCAGTCAAGTAATGTGACTTCTGAATTTTTTTTGTGCTTAGACCAAAGATATTTTCTGTGAAATATAATTCCTACAGAAAGAAAAGAATGAATTCCTGCTAAACCTGAGTAACAATGTCAATTATAAAACCAGTAGTCTTTATAGAAATAGTTTGCCATAGTATTGATTGTTCTCTGCCAATAAACATGTAAAAGCAAACTGAAGTCAAAATACAAAATGTCACCAACTTCATGGAAAATCAATGTTATGAGAAAAGTATATCTATCTTTACGAATGAAAAAACATTTAGCTTTCAACAGTAAAAAGAAACCTAGATATTTCAACTGTCACTTTTTTGTATTAGTTGATACAACTTCTGTCTAGTGACAAATTGCCCTTCTAAATATGGAAAAAATACTATTTTCACAGATAATATTAGAATTTGATAAAACCTACCAGCATTCTACATAAGAATTATGCTAGCATTTAAAAAATACAAGCTACAAAACTAATTGCACAAAACCATAAAATACCATTTTAAACTACTATCCAATACAGTGCTGTCTACCAGAACATTTCTGGTGATGCATAACTTCCACGCACCTGGTTCAGCGGTTGCATCTCTTCCCACCAGAAAAAGGCAGAAAGTTTAACTGAAACTTATGGTCACCACAGCTACCAAATCCCTGTCTGTTGTTTCAGTGTTTGGCTACTGCAGTGCAGAGATGTTTCAAAGGAAGGAAAGTGAAAATCCTGTTATATCTGTGGTATACACAGTTTCTAAAAGCAAGACTGCCTTTCACGCCCATTTATAAAACCAAAGAGTTTGCTACGTGTCATACTTTCTGAGGTAATTTCAAGAAATCTACAATATGAGACACACAGATATAAATTTACTCTTTATAACTACAGAAATAAAGATTCAAATGGGAATAACTATTTTGAGCTACTATTTTTTTATTTATTTAACTGAACTGAAAGTCATTTCAGGTCACCAAAGCCTGTTTATGCTTGGCAACCCTAAATTATTCATTGAAGCAGAAATAAATATTTCATCACAAATCCTTTGAAAGTAGCAATGCATTTGTAACTAAATTTTTACAGTTGTTTTACTCATAAACAGGTTAGTTGAATGACTGAAATTATAATCCACAATATATTTTCCTCCATTCTTAAAGGCTGCCTTTACAGCATTTTGAAAACTATCAAACCAACCTATCTGAGATCTGTGTGAAATGACTCATTAATTCAAAGTTGCTGGAATGACCCAGATAAGTTGCTTTGTTTGCCATAAAACAGTTACCTCTTGACACTATACATTTATTCTTATGCACAAGCATGACTGAGTTATAACTGCATGATTTTCTTTTCAACACTACATTGTAAGGTAACATTCATATAATCCATTTTAAATCATGGCAGAACTCATTTTACTGTCTTAATTTCATTTTGTATGCAGATGAAGTAGCACAGTACTACAGTCTAGGGGAAAAAAAAGTACAAGTAGGAATAGGAATGACTTTTAAGCAGTTTAATCCATAAACTGCCATAGCTATTTCTGAAGAATTTGAGCATTAGTGTACTTCCAGTCATACCGGTTAAGACAAACTTCTTGTTGAGTCTTTAAACTTATTCATTACTTCACAAAGAATTTAACCTGCATCACTTTTTGAATGTTCAGCTAACGCTGAAAGACATTTTAACAGCATTGCTACACATGTATTTGTAAATGAATTTCACAGAATTCTGTTAGCACTACAATTTCTAGAAAACAGAAAAATTATGTATAATGTATTTGTAAAGATTTCTGTCGCTCTTGGACCTTTTTTGAAAAAGGGGTGGAAAGCCCAGTACCTTGAAAAAATGCTACATATTTCCTTTATAGTTATTTCTAATTTTCCTCCTGAATTTAATAGACAGTTTCAACAATATTCATCAATATATATGGCCTAATTTTTTTTTTTTTTCAACATAACTTTATTTTGTGTGGGCATGTAAGCTTGACAATGTGCAGGTACTGATCTTCTATCTTCCTCTCTGTTCCTCATTTCCACAAGATTTATATGACTTGCCTTCCTGCATTTCCCTTCTTCACAAACTTTTTTGAATAGACAGAAGTCTTGACAGTAATATTCCACTCACAGGGATACTGCAGGAGCACCACAAATTAACTCAGCAAGGAAAAAAAAAAAAGTTCTTTGGATTCTGCATTGCACTCAAGTCAAACTGTTTTTTTCAGAGAGATGCACACTTTCCTGTCACTTTATACCTGTGTGCTATGATAAAAGAGAAACTGAAATTTCCAAGGCAGTGATGCCAGCTGAAACAGATAAAAATGTGCAAATGATTTAGCAAAGTGTTAAGTGCACCATCTGAAGTTGTGTCAGTACCTTGAAATTCCTGCAGCTAACACAGAAAGCATTCCAAGTGCTAATGACTAAACTCTTCAGACTTTCAAGGTCTCCATTTTATTTGGTTTGTTTCAGCTCCTTTTCTTCCCCCTTTAAGTGGACCATTTGCCATTCTATTTTGGCATTTGCTTGAGTACAGTAAAAATGAGAAGTCATGCTGTCATACTGAGCAAATGTATAAAAAAAAACAACTAATGAAAAGCATTTTTAAATAGAGTGATTTTTCTGACATTATTATCTATTAACATTGTGTTTTAATAAAAAGGAAACATCCTTCTTGTAAATTTCTCAGGGATTATTTAGTGTATTTTATTTTAAAACAATATACAATCTCATAGCAATAACTAACAGGCACCTTAAAAGACAGTACACACCATTGGAAATAGCAGATGAATAAAGTACTCCTTTTTTTCCAAATTTTCCATTCAGTCCCTAGAACCTAATGGTCATCAGCAACGGCCACACTCCTATTCTCACATCTAAATTCATATTTAAGATCTTTCTGGCTACCTTTACTTTAAATACTTTATTCCAATATGTGAGAGGGAGGAAGAATCTTCATTCCAGTTTAGACTCCTAGAGGGATAATCGCCAGCTTAGGAAAAACAGTCAGTGTAGAGCTTTTAAAAACCAATTTGGCATAGAACCATTGAATCATGAAGGATACAAAATACCTTTAGGATCATTGAGTCCCCACTGTTAACCCTGCAGTGCCATCTTCACCAATGAACCATGTCCTCAAGTGCCACATCTACAAGTTTTTTGAACACTTTCAGGCATGGTGACACTACCACCTCGCTGGACAGCTTGTTCCAATGACCACTCTTTTCAGTGAAGTAATTTTTCCTATAATCCAATCTAACACACCCACACTGATGTAACATGAAGCCTTTTCCTCTTTTCTATTGTTTTTTACTTGGAAGAAACCAATCCCACTTAGAACATTCTTTTGGGCAGTTGTAGGGATAGCCATAAGGTCCCCTCTGAATCTCCTTTTCTCCAGGCTAAACAACCCCAGCTCCCATCAGATTTGCACTCCATTGCCCTTTTCTGGACACACTGCAGAACCTTAAAGTCTTTCTTGTCGTGAGGAGCTCAAAACTAAAGACAGGATTTGAGGTGTGACCTCCCCAGTTCTGAATCCAGGGAGATGATCACTGTCCTGGTCCTGCTGACCACACTATTCTTGATACAAGCCAAGGTGCCACTGCCCTTCTTGGCCACCTGGGCACATGCTGGCTCATGTTTCGCTGGGAATCAACCACCACCCCCAGGTCTTTTTTCCGCCATTCTGCCACAAGCCTGCAGCACTGCATGGGGCTGTTGTGACACAAGCACAGGACCCAGCCCGTGGCCTTTTTGAGTCTCTGCCCATACGATTGGCTTCTGTAGAGCCTTCCTGCCCCCCAACAGATCAATACTCCATCCACCTTGGTGCCATCTGCAAACTGGCTGAGGGTGTACTCAGTGCTCTCATCTTGATCATCAATAAAGATAGTATTGGTCTGGGCCAAATACTGAGCTCTGGGGAATCCCACTAGTGGCCAATCCACCAACTGGCTGCAACTCCATTCACCATCACTCTCCAGGCCTGGCCATCCTGACAGTTTATTACCCAGTGAAGAATACAGCTGCCCAAGCCATGGGAAGACAGTTCTTCAATCATGAACTTAGATTTGATGGAAGACACAAAGACAGGAAAAAAAATTGATGAAAAATCTTCAGCATGTGATTTTGGTTCCTAAGTTCACATGTAAGGAAATACACAAAACACAGCTAAAAATAGTAAATCTTC
Organism: Alaudala cheleensis; assembly: GCA_013398995.1. NCBI lineage: Eukaryota > Metazoa > Chordata > Aves > Passeriformes > Alaudidae > Alaudala > Alaudala cheleensis. The sequence goes on along the minus strand of VWYE01027168.1, from coordinate 1,132,147 downwards.
ACATTTCATTTGTTTACTTGATTCAGCCAAAGCATTTGGAAAAAAGACATGTCTGTGATATGATCTCAAATGTGGTAATAATACGTATGTCCACGGTTACTTGTTTTGGAAATGGTTTCCAATGATAAGAACATCCCTCTATGCATATGACATAGCATTTCTTTGCCAATAACTTAAACATAAGAAAGGGGAAACAACTGAAGATGAAAACACCAACCATTTATATTTTAAACTGCTGTTATTTCAAACATTTATCTGTTCTAGACTTCAATTGAATTCTCCATTTTGGTTTGTGTTATTCATTACTTCTGTGTGGACTTGATTTAAGCATTCAGCAATCATGCAGAAAAAATTCAACTTCTGAAAGGTAACTGGTTTTCAAAACAAAATAAAACCCAGAACCCTGGTATTGAACAATAGGGTTTTTTCTCTTTCAGTACCTAAACAAATAAACAGATAAATTTTCCAGCTTAAAGGAAAGCAAGGATGTGTGCTCTTAATTGCTTCTCCACAAGAGCTTTATTTTACATAGCTTCCCTAATATAGTCCATGAAAATCCAATGTGGCATTTTTTCAGTCAGGTATAAGTTCTGGGCCTTGAATAGCCTGAATTCCTACACTAAGTTTAAAAAAAAAAAAAAGGAAACCATAAGAGATTTGGAGACAGCAGGAAGAATACTTTCTTGAAATCAAACATGGTAGTTCTTAAAAAAACACTAGTGACTAGGACCAGAATATGACTATCATTTCTACATTCCCTCTAGAATAAGAGCAACATTAGAAAATAGTCATCTAAACAAACTCACTGTTTATTTTTCTGCTACTACTGTTGAACTATTCTGAAACAATCTTATCGAAAAAGTAGTTTCCCTGAAGAACAGGTATAAAAACAAAGCAGAAAAGCTGACTGTTACAGGCCTGTGAAGAAATGGGAGGAAAATAGGTTTATAGACCTTAAGCTGAAGTAGAAAACAGTAGAACACCCCAAGGCCATCACAATTCAAGTGTTAAATAAACCTATGAAATGAAATAAAATGAAATCTAAACTCTAAAAAGACAGCTTTACAAGTATGCATAAAATAATGCATAATTCATCTTCTATAATGTCTCAGAAAATGAATTCAAATAGCATTAAAACCTAGATTTACTTTAATGCTGATGCTGACACAGACTTTCAAGGATAAACATCAATAAATTTTCAGGCTAAACTAAAAAAATGCCTTTTATGAATAGGTCTGATAACATCTACAAACAGGCATTTACCTCTGCTATGGTGTATCCCTATGCTAGTATGCACATCTGTTTATAAAAACTGTGAATTCCAAGCTATCACACAACTGAATTTATGAAATATTGGCATACACTACATCCTGAGTACAGAATATATGGCAATGCATGTAAGTCTGAAGAAGAGAAAACAAAGGCAAGTACATGAAGTGAAAAGGGCTGTTATTGACAGCTATTTTTCAAGAATGTTATAATATCATATACTTGGCTTGTCATTAAACAGGGAAGCATAAAGATCAAAGGACACTTGCATTCTTCTCTGTAATGGAAAAAGTAATATGCTATTCTGGAACTCTCTAATTGCTTTTCCTAATACTGCTATATTTTCTGAAAAAAAAAATGGATATGTAGCAAGGTAAAAAGAACTTATTTTCCTCTCATTCCTCAAGAAAAAGCTACATTATTGCTGCGACTCTCACCCATTCTTACAGTTGAAAAAACAGATAGAGGATCTTTTAGGGGCAAGAAGGTATTCTCGCTTAAATTTCCTTTTTCTTCCCTCCAAAAGCTTTCTTTCCTTTCTACTGTCTTNAAAAGTAAGATGCTCTTCTCGAACTCTCTGATTGCTTTTCCTAATACTGCTATACTTTCTGAAAAAAATAAAATGGAGATGTAGCAGGGTAAAAAGAACTTATTTCCCTCTCACTCCTCAAGAAAAAGCTACATTATTGCTGCGACTCTCACCCATTCTTATAGTTGTAAAAACAGTGGATCTTTTGGGGGCAATAAGGTATTCTGGCTTAAATTTCCTTTTTCTTCCCCTCCAAAAACTTTCTTTCCTTTCCACTGTCTCCTCATTTGTTCCAATGACAGAGAAAAGAAAATTCTCTCTTTTTGAGATTCGCCATTTACACCTTTATACTTAGTCAATCAAAGTTTGTTTCATGTGAAAAGCTTTGGCAGGTAGCTTTATTATTCTGTATTTATTTCTTTGTAGCTCTCTGGTAGAACAATAATGAAAACAGTTATTATGTGATTCTGGAAGCTGCAACAGAAAGTCATGCTTCTATTGGAGTCCATGTAGGCCAACCTATCTGACTTACCCTCTGACAAACAATGCATGATAGGATGAACTTTGAAATACGTTTTGTATTCCTGCTATGTGAGAAATGAATAGTTTGTAAACATCATATGCATAAGAACTATATGAAGATGAGAAACAGGCTATCACATCTCTAAAAACTAAAAAGTGGTGTGCAACAAAGCAGGATGCTTATGGATTTCTTCGAAAGAAGATTAGCTTCAGAATGAGCTGATCATCTGGAGATGAGTCAAATAATCTATTCACAGAGAGAGGGAACATTCAAACTTAATAAAAATTACTATTTTTCTGTACAAAACTCCAATTTAAAACTGTATATTTATACATTTAAATTGCAATCAGATTCAGTTTCCTTTTTAAGTAGAATATTTCAGAGGGATCAAAAGGAAAACTGCAAAACAACACTAGACAACACTAATGTCAACAGTTAACATGGACAAAGCACACACCACTGATCATTAAATAGTTCCTGAGAATAAAGGCAATTTTAAATATACAGAACACAAAGATCTCTTCAAGAAATAGTGAGCAGATTTTTCATGGAAATCTTTGTTTCTATGAAATGGGCACAAATTTGGGGGAAGGTGTCATCTATTCCAGTTCAAGAAGAAACCTTGCCAAAATTCTCCCTGAAAAATCCGAGTGAGATACAAGGACTGTGCAAAAGGAGGGTGCATCCACCCTGGCAAATACTCCTACTGCAAATCCAGTTCACTTCCTTTTCACAAATATTGTTCTAATTTTGATCAAAAGTTCATCCTACCTAAATCATCATTTTGAAATCTAAATATTAGACTAAATGATACAAATGTTCTCGTGGGCATATCAAAGGCACTTCAAAAAAATCCAGTGTTTCTGTCACTACAAAGAAGATCTAAAATTTTTCACATGTTTGATTATTGAGTCGAGAATTCCAACACTTTTTGTTGGGACATAAAATGCTGCTGTAAACTTTGTGATGTAACAAAACTAGAAAAAAAAAGTTAAGTGATATTTTAGCATTAAAAAAAAAACCCATCCCCCAGTAATATCTAAATTATTCCTTTGCACATTAGGGTCTTTTTCTCGTTATTTAGTCAACCTTTTTGACACTACTTGACAAATAATCATAGATTTTTCTTTAAGCCAGAAGGAAGGAAGCATCATATTTCACCAAATTATATTAGTTTGTATCAGGCAAATCCAATCTCCAAATAATAATGCTGCTTTCAAGTGAGTAACATGGCAAAGGTACCTAAAGATTAAATGTAAATAATACCTAAATATTAAAACCAAAGTAGTTGTAAGTTGTCAACAAGGTATTGATAATCTTTTTAACTATTTTGCCACATACATGGTATGATAATCCTGTGAACAATTCTATGCATAAGAGGTCAATTATAGAATAATTATTAATAAAATTATCAATTTCTCAATATGAAAAAAGAGTATAAGAAAATGATGTAAAAAGATAAGTAACTAAAAAGGTAAGGAAGAAGAAAATCTGTTATTTAAAAAGGCTCAATCACATCTTTAATAGTAAAGCTCAATATTTCATAAGGGCAAGTCAATCTGTCACATACAAAATATTTTGTTGTACCACAATTGTCCTCATGCTTTGTTTGCTAGGAATCTTATGCGTCAGGTCTACGTAATATATGGCAGGTGATTCCAAAAAATCAAAATTGAACTTGTAATGAAGATCTATATTGCACTCAGCAACATGAGGGAATTACCAAACTCTGTCTAAAAACCAACTCTTCCTTTTCATAAGTATTCTGATAAAGAACATAACAAAAATCATTATGTTGTTTTATGCTTTTGTCAACTATTTTATAGAATCAAAGGAAATTACCTAAATTATTAAGGAATAAAGACTCTTGGTGAGCAGATAAGGATAAAAACAGTTCTCTGCTAGAGAGAACTTTACCTTCAGATTTTAAAGTCACACTGCAAGCTTTCCTGCATGTGATAAAAACACAAAATACTGCAAAAGTCATCTCAGTTGCTTTCTTTACTATTCAGTGCACTTTAGGGTCACAGATGAGTTTAAAATGCAGTAGAGTAAGCATTTTGATACCAAGGATCCTGAGAGAATAACGATCATATGGAATGAAGCTGACTGGAAACACTGTTCTAGCAAGAATCAGATAATGTTACATAGATTTTTATTAGAAAATATAAAATTGTTGGAAAAAATTCTCCATGGGAAGATATTCACTTGAAAAAATTGACCAGGTAAAGTGGTTGAGACTGTAATAGACAGTAGCCTGATTTTTGCTGAGGGCACAGGATACTAACACAGCTCACATTTAAAATACTTGAAAGCAATAAAATTTACTGAAGGTAAAAAAGCCCCTTGGCTTTAAACAAATTGCAATTCTGAGAAGTCTCAGTTCACTGTCACTAAAAAATTTTGATTCACTTCTGAAACAGAAGAACACCATCAACTTCAGTCAAAAATTTGTCTAAGTTTGAGTATACTTTTGATTTACCCCATATTGGGAAAGTCTTCACCATATGCCTCTGATATAGTGCAGTACTGCACTGTAAAGTAAAAAAGTTCCCTTCACAGCTCACTTTTCATCAATGCTATTCACTGTAACGGTACTCAGTAGTATAAAGCTTCTTAACCCACTGAGAGTTAAGATTTAGCTATATAAAAATCTGACAGCACATAACAGAGCACAGAAGTCTCAATCTGTTCAGAGACCTCAGCTCTTCCATCCTCATGGAGTGAAATGAGTATTCTTTCTGGTGTAATTTCAGAAAAGGAAAGTTATGGATACTACTCATTCTGCACTTATACTCAGGTGCATCTCTCTACTATCATTTGCACTAAAACACTTTAAAACAGAATTTTGTCTTGTTACTCATAAAGTACAGAATGTAGAACTTCTTTCTTTTCTCTTTTTCTCCATTTTTACTACTGCAGCTTTAAATAATTATATCTTCTGAATGCCTCCTGCTGTTTCTTCTGAGATTAAGTTTTTAAAAAGTTCAAAATGCCCTCAGTCATCCAAGGATAATTCTAGTAAAGCTAAGAAGGAATTGTAATAATTTTGTTCTCCACAGAATACCATATGACTGGAGCTGTTTTTATACAGCAGTGCTCCTATAAGCAACACATTAATGCCACAGAATAACAGAGATGCCTCATAAACAATATAGTGTTATTACAAAGGCACTGTATGCAAACCTACATGGGATGACTTTCTAAAAATTTTATTTAATATAGCCAAGCTCCATTTAATATAAACCAGTGAGAGGACTGAATTAAGCCATGTTAATACAAACTTCTCATAATACTAGGCACTCCCCTGGTCACTGTGGGGAAACAAAGCTGTTCACACCACTTTGTGCATAACAGAATAGTCCATTTAGGTCACTCATTGATCCAAGGAAGAGGTGGAAGCCAAAGGGGAAAGACAGGCATTTTAAACCCTGTTGGCTGAATGAAAAATTTGAATCAGGTGTTCAAAGCCCACAGTATTCAGTCTTGAGATAGATAAACAAAACTGAGTGTTAGGCTCCACATATTTACTTGCATAAGGGTTAAGATTCGATGTCTCAGACACTCTTCTGTTTAAATCCTGAGGACCCTACACCACATCTGCAGAAGACACTCAGCCCTCCCTCTGCAGAAAAATGTTATGATCAACTATGCTTTCTTCCATGTCTTTTATGAGCTTACATAATTTTCTAACTGAGGAAATTACAATCATTTGGTTATATCTAGTAAGAACTAAAACTAAAGAGTACAGATTGGTCTGTGAGCCATCAGCCTAATGAAACTTGTTTTCTCCCTGACTTCTGTTTCTCAGCACTGCCTGTGCATTTTTCTTTTCCTTGCCCCAAAATTTTCCATGTAAAATCCATGTCTCCTATAACATGCTACCAGATAACAGTCACCATACAGTGAATAGACAAACCAACTGACATGCCAGCATTTATATGGAGGTTAGCCTGACATTACTTACATGCAGCACATCTTGACAACATCATCTTTTCCCTCTGTGAGATACTAATTAATCAGTTAATTTTGAAAAGTTGTTAACTAGGATAAAAATGGTAGAAAGTATTTCTAAAACTACAATTTCTGTTTCCAAGTTGACTCACCCTGATCAAAACTCTTAAAGAATTATTATAAGGACACTGACAGGAGAAAAAAAGGAAAAGATGACTCATATGACTCTATTAGTCTCCTTTTCTAAATAACCCAGACCATAAAAGAAGAAAAAGAAAAATATAAGTAATGAAATGGCAACTAATAAATAGTTAATTATGTACTAAGAAGTATTTAAATTACCTTTGGACAGAGCTGATGGCTAAAGTAAGAAAACTTACATAAAGTAGAACAACCACCAGGAGATTTATTAGAGTGATTCAAAATAATTTTCATGTTACCTAAAATTCATCCAGCAGTTAAACTCCTTGTGCTAGGTCTATAAAACATCTTGTAAGCAAACACATTCCTGATGCTATTAAACAGTTTCACTGGAGTCATCAAAGGCAGTCAGCATCTTATAAATGCAAGATGAGTTAACTTTGTCACTGGATTTGTTTGCCTATTTGATTGTCAGCTGTATTCACTTGTGCATAAATTTTCTTGTCACTTTTCTCAATATTAATCACCAACAATATCTTTTAAATAGACCCAAATTCCATATTAAAAAAAAATTTTACAGACATTTATACACCTGCTCACTTCAACTGTGAGAAGGTCAGAATTACAAAACTACAATCCTCTTAAATATGCAATCCTCTAAAAATCTATTTCTGTCTGTAATTTGTACTTGAATCACAGACGACTTCTATGTCAATATTCATTTTATATATGTTAATATGACAGTGGAGGAACATGAAGAGTTCATGTTCTAAACACTAACATCAAAATTTTGAAGCATGAAATTGCAGATAGGTTAACTTTGCTGAAAGCTGTACTAAAAGCTGTCCTGAAATCTCCTTCATCCCATCTTCAGATTCCTCAGCACACTAACAGAAAACTTAGGGGTGGCTCTCTGCTCTGTAATCACAGTGGAATTAACACCCTAATTACATAAAGACACAGAAGCAAATCCAGAGTTATCAGGGTAAATCACAGAACACAGAGATGTTACAGCTAAAATATTGTTTCAGTGATGTGAAAAAACGCCAATGCTCTGTTTTCCTTCCTTTCATTCTTAATTTTGTTAGATTTTCCCAGAAAATCTGGTAGCAGTCAGACTTTTCAGACTGCTGCCTATAGTTGTGAGATGCATGAGTGCCCTGAACACTTCAAGTAAATCACCATCAACATCACAGTAGCCACGTCACTGAGGAATATAAGCTCCTTTTGTTCCTAATAACGAGGATAAATTTTTGCTGCATAGTATCTTGGAATGACTACTGCTACACAAAGGCTCAGTGGATTTTGGAAATGAGAATGTTTTCTTTGTTAGTTGCAATTTCATATTTCAAATGTCTTAACTTACAAATACTAAGCACATGTTTGTGTTGAAAACTCATCTAAAGAAATCCCAGTATGTGTTAAGGAAGCTCCAGTTCTCAAGTTTCAGGGACTTTAAAATCAACCTAATTTTTTTTTCTGCAGTGAGGAAATAATGTGAAAATGGTTTTTTATTCTTCTTTTTTGGTTTTATGTCATTTAGTTTTAAGTATTTGTACTTTTTGTTATACAGTTAACACACATTTTCACATTAAGGAAAAAAAAAATCATAAGGCAAACATTTTATAAAAAAAACCAGTTCTGACTCTCAAGGTATATACCTCTTAAATAATTTTGTCTTCCATGGACAGTGTAGATAGATGGGGAATGGAAGGAAAACGACTTCTGGCATAGCAGATAAAGCATAAAATTCCTATTAACTAGAAATTGTGGCATAGAAAGTTCATTTCCTATCTTGGTGGATAATGTGACCAGCTCCAAGAAAAAAAAAGGGGAATTAGTACCATATAAACACACATTAACTATCGAAATGAAAGTTGTTATTATCTGCACAATATCCAATCCAATTTTAGCTGTAAGAAATTAAATGAGATTTGGAAAAGAAATCACTGCTCTCATATCTTCAGTTTTTCCCACTGTTTCTCATACGACAAAAACATTGAATACACATCAGTATTATCCATATATTATAGACATGCTTCAGACACCAGGTTGTCCAAAGGTGTGAGGTTGGAGTTAAGCCAACAGGAGTATTCCCCTCGTTGTGCTAACATGCTCTGCATTCACTAAACCAACACATGCTATGTGTTGTGAAAATAATTGCTTGTCATTTCTTTTAGCTGTCTCCCTAAACTCAAGAACATAATGATAAATTGCTAGAAATATAGTGATATTAAAAACACCTGAGATAGAATGCCAATGTTCAGAATACAAGTTCCTTATTAGACTCTTAGCACAGCTTTGTGTCAGTATCATTATTGTATCTATAAGAATGCCTGTACTTTTCTAAGTCATTCCTCCCTTGCCTGTGCCCTCTACTGCAGTTGATAGTAGTATTGTTTTTGGGATTTCTTTTTTGATGTATATAAATTCACTTCATACAAAAAACTAAACTCTGAAAGAGGGGGACTAACAAAGGCTTGTTGTCTGATTGTTAACAGAGAAATTCACATCAGAATTTGAATGGTGATCAGCCTGAGTTATAATGTCTTGCAGTAGAATTCCAATTTTACCTATAGATGGTTGGGGGATACGTAAAAAATTCCCTCCCTTCTCTATCATAGAGTGCCACATTCCAGAACAACAGAAGTATTAAAATAGATTGCTGCTACAGAAATAAAAAATAAAAAAATATGAGATTCAATTCATCAAGTTGAAGAGTGTTTATCATGTTAGGCAACCTCAATATGAATGCAATCATCTTCCTGCCTATTGGCATAAATCTAATTCTTCTTTTGCATATTCATCTGTAGATTGAACACTAGATTTGTGAAAACGTAATACCTTAAGCATGTAGTCTTGATTCCCTAAGTTTTTGAACATCTGTTTGTGTTCCTAAATCTCCAATGTTCCTTTTTTTTCCTGTCAAGCAGAAACCAGTGATCTGCAGGCAAAATTATAAATAATTTCATCAAATAATTTAACTTGTACCATTCACAGGCATCTAAAGCTGTCATATAAATGTTTAACAATAGCACAAGCAATTTCAATTAGACACTTCAGCCCTGTTCAGCTGAGCCAAGTAAGACAATTTTAAGTAACTAGAGATGTCTTCCTCAAGATCAAACATAGATTTTTAAAATAGCCTTTTTTTTTTCTAAATAATAAGCATGAGACTACTGCAGCTTTAGACTCTACATGGGTTTATTCATGATAGTTTGATTATTCAATGATTAATTTTTATCTTGTGTATTATTTTTGTTCTGTGTATCTTAACATTGTTTCCTCCAAATAAGGAAACATTAAACAGAATTGCCACCCAGTAGGCTTGCCCTAGATAAACAACAGAAAATCCCTGAACAGATCAGTGGTTTACAAATGCTTTAATGGTTTCCCTCTGAGACAAAAGTCTGGATGCCTTTAATGCAAGCAAGGATTACAAATGTAATCTCATACTGGGGGCTAGCTCTCCAGTTCAAAAATTCTGCTACCAAACCACCTGTTAGGTACAGAAGAATGTGACTTGTGACTTACCTTGTGTAGAGTGCTTTTGTATATTCTATACATATGAGGAAATATATGTATTTCCATGAGAAAAGTTGAGAGAAAAAACTACAGAAGTCCTCAGTCCTTAAAGCTCTGCAGGATGTACAGTCAAGGTCTGTGCAGTTATATCATTTTTTCAGAGATATAAGATTTCTCTATGAAATCTATTTTGATGTGCTTCATGTACAATATGTATAGTCATTTAGTGCTAAAAATGAAGACATAGAAAGTCTGTAACTTTAGTAGAATCCTTGAATTATGAAGCAGCTACAGAAGAGTACTAAATGGGCTAAACCAAATTCTGCATTTTTGACTAAGTACACAGATATTTGTGGAATGCTATAACTTGATATCATCTGCATCAGCCAAATGAGTTAGCATTCAAGAGAGTATTAAACTAGAGGAATTAAATTAATTGTGGCAGCTCATTGGTATGAAAGAAGCTCAGTGGTTGTTCTGCTGCCTGAAAAATTTTTTGTTGTTTTTTTGTGGTATTTTTTTAAGGGTACAGGATGGCAGCTGCCAAAACACAAAATATTTGTAGTGGCTTCACGAACTCAACACCGCAGGCTTTACAGTAAGTTCTGATCAGGCCTTGTTGGTAAAATAAGTCATCTAAGGTTGAGTTAAAACAAAAAAGCATCTGCTAAACTACAGGGTCAAATTGTCTCTCACAGTCTTGCCCATCTTGTTTAGCTCTGTTATGATCTAACTTCAAAAGTGAAATCAGTAGGATCTGACTCAAACTTTGATCTGTCACATCCTAGAAGAGCATATTAACCTTTACATGACAAACATGAGAGTGCAGCCTTCATTTCAGAAAGTGACTCCTGCCCAGTGCTGGTCGGGGCTGGGGGTGGCAAAGTCATGCTGAGTAAGCCACTCAAAACCTCCAGCTGTAGCCATTGATGGGCCTGAGTCTTTGTTTTTATTGCCAGACTATATAATCAGATTTTATAATTTTTAAATTACAAGCATAAAATTAATCTTTTCTAATCAGATTAATCAGATTTTTACTTACCTGTGGATTGTTTGCAATTCTCATATGCACTTATCTCTCTCACTGATGTTTTATTCTATAAATATTTTTGGTCTGTCACTGCTGCTCCCCAACTGGTTGCTATATTTTGACATCATAAATCTAAGACATGAAAATATTTCAAGCCCAGCCAAACTGGAAAGATTTTTCATTCAAGCAACTATTGTAGTGAAAAAGATATAAGTATTTTTCAAAATACACAAAAATAATTGTGATGACTACTTGATGTCCTGTTCCAATTTTAAGCAATTTTTTCATAAGTTTAGTTCTATTTTTAAGAAATAAAAGTAAATCTTTGATGCATATTATACTCTCCTACTAGTATGTACAGTGATTTGTACACACACACAATTTTAGCTCACTGAAAATACAGCATTTGTTATTAGGTCTTTTCTGGAAGCCTTTGAAAAGTTATGCTACACAAGGCACCAAAATAGACCTAAACCACATTATTTGCTCAGTGCTCTTACAGAGATTTTAAAAATTGAGTATTACAGATAAAAATTCCTTTGAGCACCATTGATAACTTCCCCCTACCAGCAATTTAGATCTTAGCATTTGCTTTTGAAATGTTGCAGCAAAGGAAGATACTTTCTTTTCCTGAATAGGTTTTACATACAAAGAATATAAACATCAGGTCAACTCTTTTTAGATGCTTGAAAATCTAAATGCACAGACGTTTTCCTCAGAAAGCTTCCACAGGAACATAAATTATATATCCCCTGTAAATCTCTTTCACACTTACAGGAAGATAACTTTTGTTTAAGTCTCCTTAGGAATGCAATCCTGTAACCTTGGTCTCATCTATTAAAAACCATGTTTCCTTGTCATTTGGTATTTTTTTTGATTTGTAACACTGTGCCAAAAGCATTAGACAAATGCTTTGATACAAAACTGTCTTTCACAGCAGTGTCAATAGGGGTGTAAGTTCACCAGTCATTTAGCATCTGAAAAGTAGCTTCTACACATTCTAATCTCTCTTTAAGTTTCCCATTCCCTTAACATTGAAATTATTGTACTTTATATAAAATTTATGTGCCCAAACAATATACTCAGAAAACCAAGTTACAATAATTAAATTCAAATGCATCATTTCCTTAACTTGAATATCTATTGAAACATTTATTTTGCTAGTCTGTTAGTCAGCTATTACAACACTTTTCTACAACTGTTAAAAATAGGAAAGGGAGGGAGGGAGGGAGAAAAGGAAGTTTGGCTCGCCCGGCATATAATTGTGAGGTTCTGCATTTCTTATAGTACAAGATCTTCACTGCAATGGACAAATTTTCTTTTATATTCATTTTCCTATTTTAGATTAATAAAATTATTACTTATATAGGAAAAAACACAAATCTATCAAAAAGGTAGAAGTGCTACCAATTTTAGCTCATAGGTTCATCCAAAAATTTATGTCATTTGTATTAAGCTGCAACCATTTTGGTAATAAAGTGACTTTTGAGGTTCTTAGAACATATGAGATATGAACAACAGAAGTACAAAACACATTTTTGATGCACTGCACAATTTATGCCAAATCTCTTCAGTGTGGTAACACACTAGAAAAGCTTAGTCAAAATTCCATCTTGAAAGTCACAACTGAAGCACACACAACACTTATTTTAAGCACAACTACTATAAAAGAGAACGTCAAGCATTTTTGATATCCCCTTAAGACATTTGTATGTAAATTTGCACATCAAACACATGGCTTTCTGTCAAAGCCAGCATATGGTGGTATGTGCAAACTGGAATCAAGGTAAACAATTATCACTAGAAAGGTAAGGTAGTGTTATTCCACATATCAAATACAGATCTCTTATCAAAATACAAGCAGAAAATATATTTGTAGTACCAAGGAATTAGCTGATACAGTTTTATCTTTGAAGAAATACCAGTTACTATTCAGACTACCTTTTAAGCAAAAAGTTTGTAAAAAACTGTTACTCCATTGAAAGCCAAAAAAATACACTTTGACTTTCTAATACCCAATTTGTAACATAGATATTTCTGGGTTTCAAAGTGAACAGATAAAACAGATTCTGCTAAACCTTGTAGTTGTATAGCTGAAGGGAAGAAGCAGATCAATCCAAACATATTGCATATTTTCTGTTACCTGAATAATGTAAAGCCTACAAACTAGTTATCAATTTTTCAGATGACATAAAATAGAATGGCTTATTTTTTCACTATATGAATTTCATTATTTAGTAGAAGAAAATGACTACTCCATTATTTATCATTTGCTGCTTATTTATTTAGTTTGGGGTAGCCAAACATTTTTGACCCAACAGCCAAAAAATCAGTTTGATACTGTTCAAGATTATATTCTTTCTTACTACAGAAAAACATGTCAAAAGTGAACAAAAAAAAAGAATAAGACATATTGTTCTCCTGCTCTCAGGACAACAAAATAGAATCAATCAAACAGTTCCCACATGGAAACAAATATTATGAAAATACGGAACAATTACTAGTGAGAAAATAGTTATGAGAGGAATGCATCAAAATTAAGTCATTTCTATGTGCTTGGTAAAGCTGAGTGGGAAAATTCTACTTATCTAAAATATTTCTGATTTTCCATTGTGAAACTGGCTTTCAGTTTCTGTTTTACACATGACATGATAAAGTTTCAGAAATCAATACAATGTGTATTTCAAGCTCTTAGTCATGAATCTCTGTGGAAAGACTAATAGACAAAAAGACTGTATCAAATTCAATTCATGCAATGGGAACTTCAGTTCCTGCTTCTGAAAGGCCCAGCTTATCCCACAGAATTCTCAGGAATGAAAGAAACACTAATGACTGGTGACATACAGATACTACAAATAAAGGTCATTTTCAGTAGCTGGCTGTATTGCAACGTGCTCCATAACTTTGATAGAACCAAATATTAGCATGGCGTGATTATTCCTTCAAATTACAGGATGTATGCCCTAAAGACAGTTTTAAATTTGACATTATTCTCGCAGATTGTGCTCTTGTATGTTGTGGCTGATAAACTGCTCTTGTTTATTTTTCATTTAGCAAATAACATCATATTTAGCCCTAGGTTCTCCTGCTCACTGAATTATAGAAGAGCTTTCCTCTCTGTCTATTTCTTAAGTGGAAAATCTTACATTTCGCACAGTGGTGCTACCACAGTCCGCCCTGCAACAAAAGTCAGCTTCTCTAGGCCTCCACACCATCTCCAGTTAGAAAACATTCAGGACAGAATAAATAGTTAGTATCTGCTAACTTTCTTTGTATGCATAAAGTGATTCACCCACTTGATCTAATGCTCACTAAAGCTCACAAGTCCTGAGTCAAGGACCAAGGAAAAATTAAGACACAATCAACTAAATTGGTTCACTGGTATCCAGTTTTCCTCTCTTGTTTTGAGAATGGTGATAGAAGTGGCCAGGCCTCCCTCTTACTACCTTAAAACACTTCCCTGCTTGCTCTGATGTCCAGCTCCACCCTCTACAGATACTGCCTTTGATAAGCAGAGGCACGATTGAAGTGGCTGGTCAAAATTATGTTTAACAGAGGGGTATTCTCTTCAAAAGAAAACTTTAAAATGCATTGTTTGTATCTGTTGTTGGAAGATGACAGGATTTTTTTGGTCCCTGTTTTTGTGTTAACACAACCCTCCTCTTCTACCTCAATTTAATCAATTAATTTAGAATTTTTCTGTACGAAGAAAGTAAGAGCATTTTAATTAATTGAATCACTCTGAAGAGTAATATAAATTTCTAAATTACTGACCTCTGCCCAATATTTCCCAAAACATAAGGGAGCAATTTTGTAAATGTATTGCTAAGATACTTTGATGGCACTCCAGAAAGGATTTTTTTTCTGCATTTCAAATCTGTCAGAATTATGTGCTCTGATTTACATCTCTGCCATCAAAATCAAGCACACCTGCAGATTCCCACTGAAGTCAATCAAATTCCCTGTATGTATATAAGAATCTACCAGCAGAGAATGTTTTTGACTCTATGGCCTACAAAAGGTGATTGCACACAAGTTAAGAAAATTGTCATGTTCAGATGATGAATTTTTTTCAATTCCATCAAGTCATTTTAGGCCATTTAAAAATCATTAATCTATTTTGCACTAAACAGTAGTTTGCAGGGAAAACAATATTTCTCAGCAACCAGCGTGATTCAAAAGTTCTTTAAAAAGTGATGCATTAACACAATATGAACTAAAATGGCTTCTCTGTGTACACTTAACATTCCATGAGTTAAAGCATTTTTTGACATTTTTCTTCAAGTTGTCCTTCCAGTGCCCTATCTGAAATTAAAGAACAAAAAATGCTAAGCCTGTTTAATTTAGAATAGCAATGAATTAATCTTAATAATGAAATAACTTCAATACAACGTTGTCTTTGAATCATTAGAGGATTGGCAGATAGTATCTTGTGAATGCAAACAAGATAATCATACAAGCACAGCTAGCAAATAACCCTTTTTCCAAACACTGGTGGGCATGCATATTCAACAAAATGCAAATATTGACTTTTCTGACAGCAACTAGATCAGATTGCTAAGGTGCCTGATGAGACATTGCAATCCCAGTGAGGGGAAACAGCACTGACCTTCATGCTCCGCATGGCAAGCTGTAGCTTGCTTGCATTTATGATTCCCCTAAACTCGGAGCATTTGCCACAACTGCAAGAATAAAGTAGACATGTGGAAAAGGGCAATCTCAGTCACTACAGAAGAGCTTGAAAGAAAGTAAACAGGTTTCATGTCTCGTAATACCTCTCCAGAGAGACACGTAAAGGGAGAAATGCAATTTGCAATTGACTGCTTATGAAGATAAACAGGGACATAAAAAGACTTTTTTTGTAATAATCCAGGAAAGGGGATAACAGGTCACACACCTTGCACATTCAGTCATCAGTATGTCCAGCAAGTGTATTAAAATACAAACCTATGAAAAATGCTAATGCTTCAAAGAGCATTTATCCAGAATGAATGCATAGTCACACAGACTCATGTGACATGCTTTACCAAAAACCTCCCCAAACACTCTATAAAAACCCAAATTTGAAAGAAGAAATATCTATAATACTGTATATTTGAATTTGAGTGTTTTAATCATGAACTACATTACACTTCCTAGTTCTGTGTAATCCAATACTCCAATTTGAAGTGGAAATTAAAAGAAATTAATGGGACAAAGTTCAGCATTTCCTGTTACTTTTATTACACTTGCTATAGCTGACATGAAACCTCAAAATGTTTATGTAAAATATGTAATTAAAGGCTATTAAAGACTCAAAAGAAATCCTTTTTTCCCTAGAATCTCATTTCTGTTCTGAGATCTTCCTTCTACATACTTTTTTATTGTATGTCTGTCTTGATGTTTTATCTGTATGTCTGTGAACATACAGACATATTTCAATGTTTATTAATATATATTTACACAGGAGTATGTTGAACCACCTCAGAAAGACTATGTTTAACCAATACAAACACATTCTCTTTAGCTTTCATCACTCTGCATTATTCCTGACTCCAAATATTGCTTTTATTTTGTGATGTCAGTTACAATTACAGAAAGTAACAAGATTTTTCAATGTTTCTGGTACTACTGCTAAATAGACCAAAGTGCAACCTACATATATGATCCTTTGAGCATAGAAATTATTATTATGATACCAGAATGTTTTAATTGGATTTCTTTCCCTCCATTTGTAATGTATTTTTAGTGAGCAATTATCCTTAAGGCCACGAAATCACAGCTTTTACATTTTATGAGGAAGAATCAGTGTGTGCTTACTAGAAACTTGGTGGCACTTATAATACAAATGGGAATTTTGTATGCCTTTCTATTTGCAAAAATTCTCTAATCTTTCCTTCCTTCTGATGGCTTTAATTTAATCAGCTCTATGCAGGACTATAAAAAGCTAAGAAAAATGCTTGTTTCATTATTCTCGGATTTATTTATTTCTGAGATAATGAAATACTTTTTAAAATTTCCATTAAAGTAATGCTGCCATGGATTTTTATAGCCTTTTAAAAGAACAAAAACATCAAAATTTGACTGATTATTGCTAGTGGGCCAGCATTCCCAAAAGTATATCTATTTTTTGTGCATAATTTAAATAGAGAGTAATTTGAACATTATTATTGAGAATTTTTGTTTTGAGATCCTGCCAGCATAGCAATCTAAGCCTATGCTTAGGTTAAGTCTAGACAGGACACCAAATGCTAGAGAAACAAAAATTTATAGCCTGGGCACCATATGTGCCAGTAAATTCTACGTGCTACAGAGATCAGTGAGCACAAAGAGAAGAAAGAATCCCACTCTATCACATTGCCACTGAATACAAAGACACTCACTTACAGAATGGTGTTTATCTGTGTAACCATTCGTGTCAAATCTTTTCGATTATTTAACCAACAATCAGCCATTACTTTATCAACCATGGATTTACCTTTTAACCAAAACCTGTCCAAGAAAATTCTGGTAAGAGTATGGACAAAAATCTATCCCACTGTATTTCTTTCCCAAGCTGGGGACTCTGATAAACAGCTTTTTGATCGATAACTGTTTTCTAAACAGCTAAAGGCCTTGTCTTATGTAATTATGCAGGGCCACACAGAATTACAGTTTGTTGCTGTGATTGCAATGATACCATATGGATATCCTTTCCATAGCTGAGTAAAACAAAATCTGGCAAACCTTATTGCCAACTTTTACAATTTTGAAAGACAAACTTTTTCTGACAGTTATCTACACATCATATAAACTTAAAAAAATCTTTAAGAATCAGTCAAAATTTACCCTATTATGATTTCAGATAACATTTTAAAAAACAGAAAATATTTGAATCCCTAATAAAATATTTCTTTATTTGAATCATTAATAAAATACAATTATTTCTTGAAGATTCACCAGGCCCTCCAAGGTGATGAAAGAATAGGTCAATTTACAAAAAGTAAGCCTGTAAAGACATGATCCAAACTGAATGTCCACCTTAACTGTTTTCACTCAGACCCATAAAGTTCACTCCTTTTCACAATCTGAAACTGAAAACTGTGTGCCCTATGGCTATGAAGAAAGTTAGAAGTTACTACAAATACTTAATCTCTAAAAACCTTTGAAAGTTCAAAGGCATATGCTACCCTTCCATATTCAAGGGTGGTTACATTTTAAGCTTTACACCTATTCTCCCCTGAGAGCAAAGATTATTTTCTGCCATGCCAAATCTTGAAAGATGTGAATGGCTGGTATGAAAAGGGAGATAGAGCTTATGCAAAATGGGGCACAGGTGGGAGAGAACATGGAAAAAGAAGGCTTTAGAGAAAATTATTCAGGCCATGGGTGCACAAATTTACACACGTATGTAAAGGCAAAAAACCAGAGCATTTCATCATAACCCATAAAATGAAACATTTTACCTTGCCCTATGAACAGAACACTTCAAGAATAGTCTTCCAGATAAGAGAAATCTTGCTTCAGTTTAAAGGAGAAGCTGAGTGACTCCTTCTACCATCTCTCTCAGGCAATTTCCTGAGGTTTTTCTTTCATTAATGCACCACTTTGCATGAACTCAAATAAATTTGTGTACAGGTAAACCAAATCTCTTTCTTAGTTTCACAGAACCAGGGAAAATCCTCTTGAATGAGGTTTCACTCAATTTTTGCTTTATAATTTGCACATGATCACACATAGCCTTTTTAATGTCATATTAATTCACGCAAAGAAGGAAAAACTACACACAGAGAAATATCTTGCTGCATGCAAGGAGTATTGCCTCTTGTTTAAAATTATTATAATCTACCTAAATTTTCATTTCAGGTGTTCCATGCTTTCTTCAAGCATTTGTATCAATATGCTTTCAAAGTATCCCATTCTGCTGGGAAAAAAAATTGTGTTCTTGAGTTCTGCTCAAAAATACTGTCTGATCAGTAGAGTAACTCTTCGCTTTATTTGCTTATGATTAAACCAAATTCAATCTAAAACCTCAATTACTTCAGTAGTATATTCAGATGATCTATATTTTAGTAACTCTATTGCCAAGTCTTGACAAATCTGAAGTCTCCTTTTTTTTCTTCCCAGGTTGCTGTTACATGATTTAAAGTATAGAAAAAAAATCCCAAATGACCACCTTCTTAAAATAATAGTAAATTAAGTTTTACGTTTCAGGAAATATTTAAATATTTAAAGATTTTAAAAAATATTTAAAATATTGAAAAAATGACCAGAAATTTTATTATTAGGAAGAAAGGGTAGAACGCTGTATTCATTTGCTAAAGATGTAATCAACTGCATAATCAAAAATTTTTGTATGTTTTTGTACTAATAATCACTTAAGCAGCTACAATATAAACATAATTTTCAATTTTACTCTCTTGAATTACATTTTAAGCTGTAAGATACCTATTCATTGTTTTAATAGAATTAAAATATTTTATTTAAATAGCTAAGTTCCTTGTTCTAACTTGTGTCATATATATATGAGTAGGTCTATTTTTAATATTTGATGCATTTTAGTTTACAGCTCATTCATTTAAGGAATTAGCTTTTCAGGTCTTGGGGAGCTACTTTAATGATTAAAAAAGAAACTTATGAAAAATCTATTATATGTATACATGCATGAAACAAGGAGCAGAAAGACATTTGAGTGACTGCAACCTCTGGTTTTGATCCCTTTAGAATAAGGTGTAATAATTACCCACATTTAAACTGCTAGTTAAAATGGATGCATTCATTCCTTGCAATGTTTCCTTAGAAACACTAGACTCTTAAGCATAATCTAAACAGACAGCTGGGTCCACCCTCTATGACAATATGCCAGGCAGCTTTATTAATCTGACCTTTGGAAACAAATGAGAGATTTTATACTGCCCCACCATAATTGTTAGTGGCAGGCATTTTAGCAGTCTGTAATTTGCACTTCACCATAACATCTCCTTTCAGTTATGATGTAAACCTTAACAGGATCTGACACCATCAATCATCTTCTGGTGTCTAAGGCAAGTGACAAAAGAGTGTGCTTGGAGTAAACTAGAACACGACCTTAATGATAATGAAACACTTCAACCCTTGCTATTCAAAGATAAAGGCAAAAAATGAATAGGTAATTGTATCAACCAGCATCTGAATTATATACAGCACTGCAATAAGTGGGAGTGAGAGTTGAGGTGGAAATTATGTTCAACAGACTCATTTTTCAAGTTTATATAAGTTCTGATTTTCTTTTAAGTTGATAGGAGAAAATAAGTTTTTAATATATAATCAATAGTATTCTGAAAAACACTATATGAATGCATAAAGTAATTCTGTTTAAGATGGCACGAGTATGGATTTTTTTTCTATCTAACACAAATGTGTCAGTTATTTTCTGCATAGGTGTTCTTAAAAGTTCATGGCTTATAAACAGCACAGAAAACTTATATGCAAGTTATATTGATTGCTATCAGTGTTATAAATATGCAATTAAAAACCAGTGGCCTCATACCTGAGTGAAAAAGATACCTATTAATAGGTATTTATTTAAAAAAAAATATAAAAAAAATAACTTATTTCTGAAATACCATTATGGATACCGATCTTTGGATTCTGAATGTTATGTATTCCTTCTCAACTTCATGTTTTCTTTTATGACAATCCTTTCTCAACTTTAAATGCTTCTGTACGAATGGTCTAATTGAACTATAACCAACATCAGATTTAAAGTTCATATCTAAAAAAATTATTGTAGAGCATGTAAAGACCCATTGTAGTGGGCTTTTAAAATTGTTTCTATGTATATCTTTTTCAGTGATATAAATATTGTAGCCTCCTTTCTGTTCAGTCACTAGGTACCACAGCAGACTATTTTATATAAACATATTGAGATAAGACAGATCTACTGATAAAGCAAGGGTTATGCTATAGGCAAATAAAATCCAATACCAGAAGTGCTTTTCCAAAAATTCTAGTATACATTTTCTAGCTATGACGTGGTATACTTTTTATTTACTCATAAAACACAAGTTTTTCATTTAATAGCATTAGGACAGTTTCTGGCATGCACTTTGCTTTTTGAAAATCTATTCTAAAAGGAAAATTTCAGGCTGTTCAGATAGGGAGATTATCTTGCTTCTACAGACTGTTACACAAAATGTGAGCTGCATTTTCTATCATTCTCATTTGTTTATTTTTGGCCATAACAATTGCCAGCTACATCACAACTCGTGTGAAATAGCCTGCTCCACCTGGCCAATATATGCCACTCTTAACTAAGATAGCTGTGCTATTGATACACATAATATTTTGCTCTTCATTCTGAGAATGAAGGTTTTGCAAAAGAGTAGGGTACACAGAAGAGGCAGATAATATTTTAAACCAGCTAAGCTTCAGAGGAAATGACCCATTTTACATTTAGATTTATATTGTTAGTGCAATCAAAGGAATATTCACTACATGCAAGCAACATGGCATGCATGGCCTGCAGACACTGCACTAATGTATATATGTCTGTATTAAAGGATCTAAATATACTTTTTCTGTGAATTTACCTTCAGTGCTCAAGAGCTAATTTAAATCACCTCATACAGCCATCTGTGGCTTGTGCACCACTTTTGAGATGTAAGAGGTAAACCAAAGCCATTATTAAAAATATGCATGGTCTTAAGCACAAAGAAGAATCTTAACACATAAAACTACAAAGCTTTCAGCATCAATTTTTAACTTTAAAACCTCAACATTATTAATAATAAAAGAATAGACTAACTTAGTCAAGTCATGTTCATTAACTCTTCTCAGCCTACTCCTGAAACAACACAAGAAATTACCCAAAACATTTTCACTATAACATTCAAGTTAAACAGTAACTACTCTTATATGGAAGCTTTAAAAAGAAATTTACATTAAAAAAAAAAAAAATCAAACTGTATTGCTATTCAAAGTCTTTGCAAGTCACACAACATTAAAATTCAGATAACAAATACATTTAAATAACCAAAATGCTACATTCATCCTCTGAGTGACTTCTTTAAAGCTAGTAAAAGTCTTAATAGGAATGAATATGTATTCCAGTCAATATACAGCACTCCCCTCCCCTGCCAGTGCTGCATCTCTTCTCCACTGTATCTGTTCATATTAAGTGTTTGTGCATTATAGAGAGAAACTTCATGAATACCACTGAACTTATTCTCTCTTGTCAAGTTCTCAATGTCTACTTTGAAATAGATTTAATAATTTAACAGAATGCAACCTAAATTTTAGGAGGACACAGATGAATTGAAAAAAAAAAAAAAGGTAGGGATACCACTCTCTTCTGTTAGCTCTACTATGCTACTACATGCAGAAATAACCATTGTATCTCTTGTTAGAATAGATATACCAATTTGGAGAAGAGTTCTTGCCTGGAATTTTGACATAGACCATCTTTTTCCCTTCCAAGTTTCTGAATACCATGAATATTACATATGAGAAGAAAACCAAACTCAGATGTACATTTTTCTGCTGTAAAGAAAATCCAAAGAAGAAAGAAATTCTTCATATGTATGATTCCTAAAGCTGCTAACAAGCCAGACACAAAGAAATTCATCCTTTTATGAATGCAGTAGAGCACACTTGTAGAATATTTTTGCTTTCATATATTTGACACTATTGTTATATATACATTATTACATAGTGCATATAGGATCACATATATAAATTGTCATATAATACATATAATTATACAGAATATATATCTGTACTTATTTTTGTAGTAGTTTTTGTAGTTATCAGAATATATGTACATCCCCCCCACACTGTTTTAAAAAGTGGCAGAAATAATGGATGTGCATTGAAGAAAAATTAAAAATCCATCTGATTATTCAAACTGATTTTTTGAATATACACTGACAGCTGTGAATTTTTGTATAATTTACATAAACTTTTTAGTCTCTTTTGGTTTTTAATTATCTTTTTGTATATATATTTGCTCATACCAAAAATAGACTTGGGAAGCGGCTTAAAGTTGGAAATAACTCTTCTGTGAAAATGTAGACATGATTTGTGACAAAACACTCAAGAAATTCTGTGTGATACTGCTCCTCCCCTGACACTAACACAATAAAACTGCAGACAATTTTTCACTGGTATGGAATGTAGGTCTGGAATTTAGCTTAAGGTAAGTGCAGCAATTCTGCAAAATATATGCACCATGTTGTTTTCATTTGTTATTACTTTAGCATTTTAAATTAACTTCTTGACTAAGATAAATTGTGTTTACCTCAAGACAACAACTGGTGAGACCATATTTGTGCAGTGGACACTGTTTATGTCCATGCCATTACACTGGTAGCAGGTCTGACTTGGTTACTATACAAATACTGTGCTGTATAGACAGATATCAAAATTGAGTTTCAGCATTGTCAAATAATGCTTTGTTTAAAAGAAATAAGAAAACATTTTCATAAATCTGCACATACAGAAGAGACCTTGCTCTTAATGTATACTTTCTATGTTGGATAATCACACTGTTATCAAAGGTTATACCCCAAACTGATGTCTGACACAGATTCACACACTTTACTTTCTCAAAATGAGCTTCAAGCCTGCTGAAAATAAATTCTAAGATTAACTGTTAAACTAAAATTATTTTCACACATGAAGATATTTGTTTCTTTTAAATGCATTTCATAATCTGACTCTGAATTGATTCAGACCTTAGCATTATAGTTTCTATAAATGTTAATCATAATAAAGCCATTCCAGTTTAATAATAAAGAAAGAACACTCCAAAGCATTCAGTTAATAAGACTATATCTGTAAGTCTTTTGTAAGAAAGAGAAAAGAGAATTATTCAGGTGTAAAACAAAATTCTGTTTCTTATGACAATTTTTAAGTAACAGAAGAGATTTGAATTTCAGTTCAGTAGGCCTTGAAGGAGAAAGGAACAGGAAAAAAGGGATAATATTTGGCCTACTTAATTCAAAAATCCTCATACCAACTCTTAAAAGTTTATTCACTCAGGTAAATTGGAACATAATGACAAAGAACTGTAAAACAAACACTGTAGGTCAGATTGGACAAGTATTTACCAACCTTTTGCTGCTACACATATTCTCTAAAATGTGTTTCTGAAATGTACTGATCTAGTAGAGAAGCTACTACAGCATAACAAACTAAAACAATGGTTCAGTCCAGGAAGCTTGCATTCAGATTCTAACCATACACAATTAATACAGGTCCGTTGAAAAACAAATTAAAATCATTTGTTGGAATTGCTGCACACATTACAGAATGTAGTGAACTGTATTTTTTGCCACAGTTAAAGGTTTTAACATGACAACAGATGCTGATATCATGTCTTCTGCATCAGAATATGCATAGCTTTGTCCATTATCAAAAGTAATAACAGCCAGACTTACTGCAGGATAGACCCAACAGTTTGTTCACCCTCTGGCATCTGAGAGGACCTCCAGACACAATTTAACTTTTTAAAGTTATTACTCAAATAAGGCCTCACTGATTTTGTTCCTTAAATAATTTAAATTTTGAAATTTCTTAAGATTTTTTTTTTGCTTCTTCTTGTCTTACATTCATCAGTGCATAGAAAAAGATTACACCAATCTGGGATTTCAGAAAGGAACAGGAATGTTGTGAGGATATGGTAACTATTTAAAGAGTAAAAAGCAAGTAAGATATGCAGGTGATGCCTATATGATTTCCTCTCTAATTTTGCTAGATAAAGATTATAAAAGAACAGATGTTTGTTAATGATATCAGAAGAGTCTGGCAATATGTTCATATTCATAGAGAATGATGTTTTTGAAACTAATCTGAGAGTCAACAGTGGTTTTACATCCAGATTATTAAGGTAAGCATAAAATATGGAGCATTAAGTACAATTAGAAACTCAAGTTGTAATTAAAATTATGTCAGTTAAAATTCTCTAAATGGTTTAATTTTGAGTTTTAGTGATGTTCAAAGCTCAGTTCAATGTAGCTACCAAACATTTTAAAAGCATCCTATACATTTGGTACTGAAGTGCTCTTAACTAAAGCAAAGAACTCTTCAAGTTAATATAATCAAAATTATTTGGATGCACATTTTGAAAATGCTATGAAAAGTGTGTATTTTCCAAATCTTAGATGGAACACTTTTTCTATCTTTCAAAAGGTGTTCTTTAAGTTGCTAAAACTAATAGGCAAAATTACACTGTCATATTATTGTTCAATATCACCACAACAACCACCTTACTCTCAGCCTAAATTCAGACATTTTTTTTCACTGATTTTACTGGGTTTTTTTAGAAAGATATTTCATGTTGTTTATCTATACTGAAATCAATTTTTCAATTCTCAAAAAAGAAAATTATGGTACTGCAATTCAAACTAAGCTTAGGGGCTGGTCTGAAATGCTGCCAGTTAACTGAAATGTTTTTGTGGCTGGTCATTTCCTGTGTGCCAGTGTTTTCCTGTGAAAAGGAATTGAGATGCCTTTCAGGTTTGGCAGAAAGTTGATATGTGTCATTAGTCGACCTTCTGGTACTTCAGAAGTAAAAGTTTTTCAAAAGAATATTGTCAGAAACTATTTCTACTTCAAAGTTTGTAATGTTATTTATTAAAAGCACACTAATGTCTTCAAAGTCAAGCATAGGCTAGGAAGAAAATTCCTCACATAGCTTAAATGTAACACAATTTCTGATGTTTTCAAATCATCACAAAAAAACTCTATCTTCCACTCTAGATTTGGAATAAAACATTCTTTTGTCTGAAGGAGCTAACACTGGAAAAGAAAGGTAAGGAAGGTCAAGTAGGACTTCAAGCCAGCAATTAAAAGTTAGCAAGGTTTAGTTAGTAATTGCCTTGTTATTTCTTTCATATTACAGAAGTGTTATAAAACTAATTTCATTTGTATTTCCCCCTGGTGATAATAATTTTCACATGCAAAAAGCTTCTAAGAAGCAGAAGTGTTTACTAACATACATTAAAATGGTAAATTGTTCACATAATGTTTTACATAAAAGCAGTGTTTCTTTTCTCAAACAGTGTACAAAAATATATGTTACCTGTTAAGTAAAACAAGAAAAAGAATATCCCAGATCAGAAAGAAATGGTATTAGTGTCAGAGTGGGGTGTGTTTGAATAGTGGCTTCTATTCTGGTGCGATTGACTCAAGAGGCTGAAAACAGAAGTAACAGATGGGAAAAACAAGCAGGCAGGTCAGAAATGTATCAGGAGGAAAAAGTCCTTACTAAAATCCTTACTAAAAATAGGAATCAGATGTATTTTATAGCACTTTTTTACAAATAAGGTAAACTAAAAAATTACTAGGTATTTATAACATAATAAAAGATACAGAATGCTCCTTTATACTAATGTATTGATCCTGCTGAAGTCAAAAAACATTTTGACTTGAATTCTGCTGCAATATCCTCCCCTCTTAAAAAATACAACCTAAGAAATTGTAAATAAAAATTAGACTGGGTATTATTGACTTCAATAATAATTCAATAGAATTTATAAGGCACAACAGAGATGGCAGAATTTCACTTGGTAAGGATGACCTGTAATTGTCTTCTGAATTAAGAGGACAACATTGCTTCTGAAAGTGTCAGAACTGTTAAGAAACCACAAAAAAACATTTTGTCCTTTTATCAAATGAAGTGGAAGAAACCACAAGAGTGTAAGAAGCATGGTTAGAAACCCATCCCAAGAACTTGAGGAAAATTTACCTATCTCAGAACAACATATTGCAGAGCACAAAACATTTAAATATTGCATGTGAACTGCAGTTGCTCACTGACAAGACAAAAATGCTTATGCTGAAACATTAATTAGTCTTGTTTCATTTGAGCCAACCAGTATTTTAAGTGGAAAGAGTTTTAGGATTTTTTATGCTGTAAGTGAAATGAAAAAATCTTTCTGAAACTTTGCAATCACATGGATAAATAACAGATGAAAACAAATAAATTTAAAGAATATGAAAAGAGAACACCTCTAAAAAATCCCAGTAATAAACCCACCTCAAAATAGCATTATGCACTAAAGTATATCTGCAGATACACACATGTTTCAGAGACTACTCTATACATGATTAGTTTTTCAGACCACTGAAATCTTCCAAGTTGAATTGTCTGTTTAGGCAGAGACAAATACATATTGCAGGAAGTTTAGTAGGTTAAATATTTCCTCAAGTGATGTAAAGATACAATCACAACAAATTTTGTGCAGCTGAGCACCAATATCACTGTCTATTTGGAGAAAATGGATACCTCCCTTCAAGTACAGTTTAAGGGGTTCTTTTATT
This sequence comes from Alaudala cheleensis, assembly GCA_013398995.1. Taxonomy (NCBI): domain Eukaryota; kingdom Metazoa; phylum Chordata; class Aves; order Passeriformes; family Alaudidae; genus Alaudala; species Alaudala cheleensis. The sequence goes on along the minus strand of VWYE01027168.1, from coordinate 1,104,916 downwards.
TGTAGTTGTGGCTGATAATTTATAATCCTTTGAAAATTATTTCTATGGTTGGTTAACTAAACTAATTAATAAGATGGCCACTCCCATCCAGGTCATTAGTTTGTTCCTACTTTTACTTGTTTCTCACATTCATACCATAATGACCATTAGCAAGAAAGACTGTCAAACATCATATATAACTGACATAAATCATAAAAATCCACAAAGAATGGCCCATTTAAGAATCCTTCAGTATTCACAAATAATTTTTGCCTGTAATCTAATCTGAGCTTTCAGTCTTTTTTACAAACTGTATTAAATCATAAGACAGGAAAGTGTTTTGAACAACACATCATGGACACACTCACTACATCTAGAGAAGATTCACCGTTCTATTGTATTACCTCTGAAAAGAAAATAATAAATCACAAATTGTTTGAAAATTAAGGGGATTTTCTGGTTCAATTATTTTTCTCATGCACACTCTTCAAAGGAAGGACCATAGGTCATTCAGATGATGTAAATTATCATATCATCATAAACAATGTCATTGTCCTGACACAACTCCAATCAACCAGCAGTTTAGCTTGCCTTCAGATACTTCTGTTTAGCCTCCATGTGACAGAAAGCAAGAAAATTGAGATGAATGAGTACTGAGATACATAAATAACTGAATAAAGAACAGCTAACTCAGGTGATATGATTACACATTGCTTTCTAAGGAAATAAAAAATATATAGGTTCGTTTGTCACTTAATTCCCTCCTCTCTTTGCAACATTTAACTGGCCCTCACTCTTTCTCCTATCCTCCCTTTGTTTCCCTTTTAAAGTATCTCATATCCTATCTAAAAAACTAAAACACCAAGAGAACAATCTTTGCCACCACTGGGAATTTTGCTTTTCATTGCTTGCTTAGCAATTTTTAATGAAGAGGTTTGGATGTTTGGTCTCCTAAAAGACTTTATGTTAGGAAAAAAAGAGGTGTGAAATCCACCTTTGAGTTTTGGAAGACTTAATATTCTTGATAAAATGTTGTTTCTTTAACCTGGATATTCTATTTCACGTAGTGTTTAGCCACTGGCACAGAGTAATGTGCAGTGGAATTTTGTGTATGCAAAAACCACCCACAACAGTCATTTTGCAAGGCAACCTATTAAGGACATGATTAATTTGTGCACAAATTGGAATCACACCTGGTTTCTGATTTACTGACTGGAAAGGAAGAAGCTAAATTGATGGTACTGTTGTTTCATGGAAGTATAATAACCAGCCATAGTCAAGGACACAAACTTTTTGAAAAGCTGTGCAGCAATCAGTCTTGTTGATCTCAGAGTTCCAAAAATAGTAGCTAATTTTCCCTTTCCTAGATATAGTTTTGTAATTTCAATTTGTAAAACACTTAGCAAACAATCAATCTGGATGTTTTCTACCAAAAATGAATGTTACATTTGTGGTAATTATAAGAATGTCCACATTTTGAAAATAATTGGCACTTACCTCTGTTTCTTGAGCTTTCATGATTCTTTTCCTGCTGCAATTAAAAGCAGAAAAATATATTAATCGTAGCCTTACTTATCACAAAAATCATAGCATCATAGGCATAAATGATCCAAATGAGACAGGGTAGTTCCTCCTCCATCCTGCTCCAAAGTAAAATCAACTACACTTTGTTTGATGACTAAAGAGTCCTATATATTTCATTTTTAAACTCCTCTAGTATTTTTTCCTTTTCTTTTTTTTTCCTCTCACAATGACTGGAATAAAGTGCTGGAACACATTAACCAATAGGTTCCTGCAGTCTCTGTCATTTGACAGAGATGTCTTGGGATATGCTCAAAATTCAACTGCACAAGTCCCTGTAAAACTGGGACTTTTCCCCTGATGCAATTTGAAATATGGAAACTTACTCAAGGCAGTAGTCTATCAAACTTTCAAACTTTGATTTTACACAATATTTGCTCAAAATGATGCTCCTTATTTTGGGTATTGCAATTCTTCAAATATTTGCTGCTATATACATTTATGTCAGTAAAAATAGCATTGGGAATAGGCTAAATGCAAAACAATTTTAAATTTTGTTCCATTACAAGACAGCTTTTCTTTTGTAATTTTAACAGAAAAAGGGAATTACGTAACTTTTTTTCTTTTGCTGCAATTTTTAATGGGCATTTTTAAGCATTTTAACTTTTGATAGCAAAGAAAGTGTACTGATAACCCTTCAGTACTAATTGCACTGTTTTGTTTTATCTAAATACACCAAGGATTTGTAATTATTGTGCTCATAACAGGTTCATTTAGTCTTAAAGGTATCCAGATTGTACATCGAAATCTATAGAAAGAAGTTAATACCTCTACACCAATACATATGTCCTTTAACAGTATATCTGTTAATATTTTCAAATTCACAGGGACATAGAAATGTTTGGCTACCATTAACTTCAGCACAAGGCCATCTTATCATCACGCAACTAAAACATACTGTTACAACTTCTTTAATCTTTTTAAATAATAAATAATATGGCTAGTGATGCAATATCTTTGTTGTTCCCTGCAAGCCAATTTTACTAATATAAGCCAGTGACTCTTTCCTTGGTTTTTTTTTCAAACAAATAAGTATGTCAAAACTTGAATGTATCTGGAAAATATGTTTTCAAATTTCTCCATAACTACATTAGAAACAATAGTAAGTTATTTTAAAAATTAATTATCAGTAAAATGCAATGTACTAGATACATTTTTGATATGTCTTAAACACCCATAATGGTATTTCCAGATATGATGTGCTGAATTTACCAGTATCTATAACATGAAAATCAGAATGGCATGAAAAAACTAAATTTAAACAATAGTTTTAGCATTACTTAATTTATTTCACCTTTCATTCACTACTGTCAACATTTGGTCTAGAGGATCTGTATAGTGCTTTCTTCTGGTCTTCCAAAAGAAAATTTGCTTTTAATTTTTATTTTATATATCTTTAGAAGTCACGGAGTGAAACTTAGCCTCTAATACACCAGTGTAAACTCAAATATCAGCCAACCACCAATATTTAGACTCAAGATGTAGTCAAGTTGTGTTAGCATTCAGATAGTGCAATTTTATGGGCTCCACAGACACTGTTCAGTTCCACAAAACTCACTAGTTTTTTCTGCCTTCTTTAGTCTGAAATCAGAAGAATGGAATTTTTTGCCAACAAAGCTGCAATAGATTCTAAAGACTTAATCCAACAATTGATTACCTATCAGAGTAGCTTTGCAGGAAAGCAATATAAAAAGTCAAATATTGATATCAAAGAAGAAGAGAAACACTAATTAGGATGACAATTACTTTTTAGGGAGAAGAGAGTGCAACAAACTTGGCAAAGTTTAGAGTAGAAACAAAATTATTTAGAAGAATATTTAAAATTAAAAAAAAATAGTGCAGGGTTTTTCAAATGAGATGTGTTAGGATATCAAACAAAGGAGGCATTAACTGAAAATATCTTTTCAGACCTATTCTTTCTAATATCTTTATTTTCTTTCATTTCACCTGAAGATTGTGGAACAAATTTTCATGGCTTAGCTTTCTCAAAATACTCAAATTTTAATTTTAAGCTGCCATTCAAACTAGAAAGAAAATACTTTCTTAGCAGATCACAGACCAACCTCAGTGTGATATCACTTGGGCTGAGATTCTTGGTAGCAGAGAGTATCCACATAGAAAGTGTCTTCACCTCAAGTCATTTCAAAATTAACCAGTGATTAGACTGGGTGTAACATCTCTGAACTCAGAAAATAGCTTTCTCCCTAAAGAAATCTTGCTAGATTAGACTTTTCAACAGAAAACACAAGAGTTAAAAAATGCAGACAAGTTTGTACTGAGGGTGAATTAAATACAGATTCCTCCTAAATATTGAAAGATAAATTATGTGAAATATTTTCTATAGGATATCACTAAGAAGCAATGAATTATGCTACTGAGCCAACTCTATAAGCACCTATAACTTAGGAAAATTAATTTCAGATGCTCAGGGAAATAGGAACTGCTCATCCTGATGGGAAGCACACAAAATTCTCAGGGTGTTGGGATGTGAGAGAGGTAAACAAACTTTTTAAACTTTCAGTAAATTAATTGTTCATAACAACATTTATTTCCATCTGCATTTGTGCAGTGTGCTAAGGCTTTTAATGCTAGTTGGACTGAAAATAACAAAATTCTACCCATATATTATTAGAAATATGTGAATGTGCAAGCATCACAGTATTAGGTAAAATGCACTTCTGTATAAACACTTGTGTGGAGAACTTTATAAACCCACTATTACACGTATTTCTCTTATTTTTCTCCTGTATTGCATTACGATATATAAACAAAATATTTTTAGCTAACGTGTTCACCATCAAAAATGATATATAAAAATTTAAAAAAAAACATTTATATATATACATACACACATATATATATATGTCTTCATTCATGTAATTATTCTGGACATATATATCCAGAATTATTACATGAACCACAATATTATGATGATACCTATTGATATGAGCCATCTGTAAAGAGAACAAACTATTTTGCATCCTAGGATATTTTTTTCAGCATAAAAACAGCAAAATACTTTTGAATTTAACACTCTCCAAACAAATTAATCAGACAGGTTGCATGGCATTTATGGCTTTGTGTTGCATTACAGTGTATCAGCCTGATGAAATGTATCAATGCAGAACATATTAGAACTGTAAAGAAACCTTTCCTGGGTGCCCAAAAAAGCTGAATTTAAAGCGAACCTTTTGTGGAGATTTTCAGGTTTTCTGTTATGTTTGTGAACGGAAAAAGATCACAGATGGTTGACCATAAAAATTACTATTCCAAATCGTAAGTTAGAAACTATTTCCAATATAAATAAAATGAGGTTCTGCAAAAAAACTTATTTAAAGATACCCAAATGTTTTTCCAAGTTTTAAAAGCTCCTTTTCTAGAGCTATTTTCTTTTTTGTCTTAATACACAAACACTATCAACAGCTCTTAAAAATTTTGATAACATCATAATTCAGAAATGTCATGTTTGCTAAATAAGGTTGGCATAGTACCAAGTCTTATTTAGAAAGGCTTCATATTAGCAAAAAGGGGTGTAGAGAAGGATGGTCAAAGGGACTCTTAATTTACCAAAGAAGATACAAAATTATTTACAAAAAAGACCAGAGCTGATCTGCAAAGGTAGATTACAGTCTAGGAATAAGAAAATACACCGACCACTTAAAAAACAATAAAGCTCATTTCTTAGCCTCACTTAAATATATATCATGTGAATTTTGTTTGTTTTTTCCCTTTTTGAAAAGAAAATATTGTTTATAAAGCTTGGATGTTGCACACAGAAGCATTCTGACTGCCACTTAATTCTGTGTTTTTAAAAGGCAAACTACATAACTGTATTTCATACAGAACCCTAATTATGGCTCTCTGAATCATCTGCTGAGGGTCTGGGTATGTGTCTGCCAGAGTGGGCTACTGATAAAGAAGAGGAACCTTATTTTGTCTTTGGAAAACTCAGACAAAGCCTTCTTTACTATGCTGGCTCCATTTAAAAAGTAGCTGCTGAATTAATCAAATTCCTAAAATAAAAAAAAGTACTAATTAGTGTAAAACATATGGTAGATTGTCCTTGACATGTGATAAACATTTAAATAATTTAATAAACATACACCATTAATTACAGAAGCTGATGAAAAAGAGAGTGCAAAGCTACTTGCTTTTCTAACATTTTATAATGAAAAGTTACCATTAGATATATAATATAGTTAAAATATAGAAAATCAGTTTTGTGTTCATCACCTTTATGGCTAATTCTGCAGTAGGGTTACTATATAAATAACACTAATACTAATATTAATAATAACAATAATATAATTTATATTAAAGAAAATAATTCATTAAGAGAGGTACCAGAATAGTTATTATTGTTAAAGCACATATGAGCTATACTGGCTGAATTAACAATATATTCACTTATATTAATACAGCAACTTTAAATACAAGAAATCTGAATTACAAATGTACAGAAACATTTCATTCATGGGTGAAATAGCAGCATGGTCACAGCCAGGGAGTACAAGCACACATACTGCACAAAGCAATCTGGTAAACTATTCTCAGACCCAATTTGATCAATGACACTAGGCTGAACATTTGTGTTTCAAAGAAGTTTTACAGAATCAGAATTCAGCAGACTCTTAGCAACTGCAGTACAATTGCAATTTAAACTAAAAATGCATGCAAAGCAGAAGCAGTGGCATTTACATTTGTAAAGCTGTTCTGTTAAGCAGCAGCAAGCAAGGCCTTGCTTACTATGGTAAGTAAGAAAGAATGTGCAAAAAGTGAACCATTTTCCTCTTGCTCTTGTCAGAACACTATTTACTGCAGAAAGCTTTTTAGTTTAATGGTTGCAGCAGGATTCTTGAGCTGGTATTCTGCATACACAGCCCAGTCTTCTTAGAGATTGCCACCATTTATAGCAGCAAATTCTGAGAAAATATTATGTCACAGGTTGTTCTGGTATTGATTAAGGCATCACATGAATCTGAGATTGTGTGAAGAAAACAAGATGTGAAGCAAGGTTGCTAGGCAAAAATAAGGTAATATATAAAGCTGTTGAAGTTTTCAGAATTAATGGTGTCCCCAGGAATATTACTAAATATTACAGTGTTAAGAGTAAACCTTACAGGCCTGCTCTTGAATTCATTAATCTCTGTGAAAGCAGACCAACAGTATTTGGGGAGCCTCGACATAAGAGTGAAACGATTGCCATGAAAACCAAAACCAAACCAAGAAAAGCCCAGCCACAGAGATGGGAAGGACAAATTGTGAAATACACTGATTTGGTTCTTGGTTTGCTGATTTAGGTCCCCGAGGAACATGAAGAACAATCATGGCAGACCCAGGAAGATGAGTTTGAAGTAGTTGTTCCTCTCAACATGCAGATCACAATCCCTTAAAAGCAAAGGGGAAGCAGAGAAGAAATAAAGGTATGAAAAAGCTCAACATCACCTTGTCTACGTCTATATACCCTGAAGGAAAACTATCTCTGCATCAAGCTTCAATGAAGTGTTTGATTTCTATGGATGAAAAATGGACAGGAGAAGTTCTACACAATGATCCACAGGTTTTTCTATTCAGGTCTGTCTGACATAAAAGCAAATAACCTAGAAGGTTACAAGGGCATATATAATTCTTAAAGGCAGCCTTGGATCATATAAAGCAAAGCAGACAAAGCCTTTGCCCTCAACGTGAAATAGTTCTGGGCTAAAGTTACTGTCTAAATCCCACTGTTTCTTCAGTACCAACTGAATTGAAGCAGCTTCCTGCTAATGACACTGGTTATACCAAATTGCATTCTACGAAATAACATTTATTTTTTAAGATAGGCAGAGTCAGTCAGTTCAGTACATTTTAAAAGCAACAATTCCTTCTGGAAGGATTAGATATATAGAATACTGACACATTTACAAAACAATGAGTCCTAGTGTAAAAAGACCTGTGTGCAGCAGGCTGCAGGTCTGAGAGAAATAGGCACCCTATAGAGCCTATAAACCCTGCTTACTCTTGAAAAGCAGCTGACTAGTCATTTAGGGTTTTATCTTTAATTTCAAGGATTCTTATTTCACTAAATTGTTCGCGTTTAGTAGTCCTATAAAAATTCCTTTATTTCTTTTTCCAGTGTAAGACCTTGTCCAAGAGGAATCCTAATGATGCTACAGGCCCAATGAAACTGTTGTGAAAGGCCAAATATATATTCCTTCATTTTAATGAAGCAGAGGAAGGCCTGTTTTCCATACCTTGTCATTTTTCCACAATGAAAAAAAAATCTAATAAGACCTACATGCTGGCTTTAAGGATTAATTCTTCCATAGGCTGGTACCCTTCCCTCCATACACCTCATTATCATCAATTGTCCTAGAACAGGTCACAGTTCTGCACTGAACAGGAAAAATATTCCAATAGAACATGCACAAAAGGTTACTCTGCATAGATTTCTTAGGCCGCTCACTCATATATATATTATATATTATTATATATAAATATATATATAATGTAACTATGGCTTCTTTAATATGTCTTCATACTTTGTTCTTTGATGGCAGACCACATATGATCAGAATTTATTGGCAGTTTCACAGCACATGACAAAAATATTCTACCAATTTCATACTGCTGTGCTGTGTTGCTGTTTTTGTAACACTTTAAGCATTAAAATGCTTAATGCATGGTTTAAACAGCAAAAGTGTATACTCCTGCATTAAAACATGTACTACTATGAACAAAACCACTTACATACTGAAGATGTTACAATCCAATTTATTTAGCTAAATCCAGGCTGCAGTTCTCCCTAGCTAAGTAGGAGGAGCTATGTAAATAATGACTTCACAGAAATAATTACTGCTATTTGTGCATATTTTGTGTTAAAGTTCATATGCTCATACACTCAGTGTAGTATTACTTTCCCATGCATGGACAACATAAGATGCAGTTTCTTCAAGCCTACCAAGAAAGAAATGCAGTAACACAGGAGGTGTTAGTGATGGGCTGTAGATGAATTTACTTCTCTGATATAACTCACAATCATATTCAGTGTATATCTATATATATAGATACATATATAGATTTTGCAATTATCTGAGAACACTCTATATTGGAATAGGCAAAGAAGGGGGAAAGAGATCTCCAAGAAGCAACACTTTAGCATATTGAATTATCCCTGGAGGATAGAGTATTTAAGGGGTATTCTTCCCCTTTACATGAGTTCCTGAAGCTCCAGGTGCCCTCACAATTATTGAGCAGTAGTGCATTTCCTGACAATATGGTGCTACTTAAAAAAAAAAAAAAGACATTAACAGAAGTAATTTGCCTAAAATCTCTATTCATTTTTCTTTTTAAATTTCAGAGGTGGTTTTAAGTGTAATTTTCTAAAATCACATCATGTATTTTGCTTTTTTTTATTATTCAGTCTGAGGCTCATTCAGAACTTATTTTTCCTCTTGGCAGATTTTTGTACAGCTAGAAGAAAATCTACAGGAAGAATGACTATTAGGAATATAGACAAGAGAGCATAGAAATCAATTCCTTCTTACAAAACAGGAATGCAAATAATATTTAGTCTGCATTAGGAGATAATTATGGGTAAAATTGTACTATATCTACCAGTATTGATTAAGACCAGTTAGGTTGTTTCTACCATTCCTCTTATAAGGGCAGGTAAGATAGTGTAGCAAATAAAAAGAGAAGTTCATGATATGAATATTAATCAATTGCAACTGCCCTTTTGTAAAGTGTTCAACTCTGTGTTTGAGGAATACATTCATTTAAACCAAAGATTTGATGAAAGGTTATATCATATTACCTACTGTGTGACATTTAGGAAACTAGAAAGTAAAATTAGGATCCTATTTTCTTCTACAGAATCTTAGAAAATTCAGGATTAACTCAGTATTGGATTGGTGAATTTCAACTTATTTTTCAAAAGTAATTATAAAGTGCAGCTATATACTCTGCAGATGTACTAACAATTGGTAACAGCTTTCCTACTGTGCAAGTAGGCAACGTACTGTAAAGCTTTGAGTTATTTTCTCTTGGCATTCATGTTAGAAACAATTAGATTAAAAAAAAAAGGTTGCATAGAGCTGAAATAACAATCTAGTAAATAGCTGAAGTTCTAAGCTAATTGATAATATTGCATTTTTAATTACATTTCCTTTTTATAAATATATATATGAAATATCTTTTTCTTCCCTTAGACTGATACAAGTAAACAAAACAAAATAGGGTTTCTTATGAATAACAAACTTCAAATAATGTCTTGCAAATATTTCCTTGTACCAAACCAATGAGTTCGAATTTATATTTATTCCTCCTAATGGTGGAGAGGGTCCCAGGAAGCAGCCACTGGCAAAACAAGACCAATGTATCCAAATGGTAAACTCCATTCTTTGCTAATTGCTAATAATAAACCATCAAATGAAATTTTTGAAAATATGAAGGTATAGAAAATATTTGAACATTCAGTAGTTCCTTTGAAAGGCATGCTTTACTCATGCCTCACTTAGAGTAGGAATGAAGGAACAATGAAATAAATAGGTGAGCATTACATGGAAAGTCAGACTGACCAATGCAATGGTTCCTCAGACTTTTATAAAAATACCACTGTTTGTTGCAGTGGGATTAGTCCTTGACAGTTTTGGGGATCAGCTTATTGCAATACATTAAATACTATTAATTTCAGAATTGTAGCATCAAATTCTGCAATACCAAATAATGACACATATACCAACAAGTGAATAAATTATATTAAGACAGCACAATATTAGTGCTTTATTACTTACATTGATGTAGACAGTAATCCTCAGGTAATAGTAATAGAAAGTAATGGCATTTTCATGAAACATTAGTGAAATAAAAATTCCCCTGATGCCTCAAGAGAGTGATAGGCCTTACTTGTCCCTAGAAAATAGGCCTGAATTGTGGACTGTTTATTCCAGCTTACATAACCAGAGTTATAAGCAATAAATGAAACAAATTAATAATAATATTTGTTTGGTTAGTTTTCATTGGAGGAAGGGGCACAGAATAAGCTTGTTAAAGTATTCTTACTTCAAATACTATTTTGTTAGAAAGCATTGGGCAGGGGAATTCAATTCCATAAAGTTGTTTTTTAGGACTGACCGTGAACATTAAGTAGATGCTATTAATATTATGCAATGTTATAGAAATATTTATTGCTATTCAACTTAGTTCACATAAATGCACTGTTCATACACTGCATGGTTTATACATTGTGTTCATTTATATTAATAGTATAAATGCAGTTGAGCATAGTTAACGAAGTACATTGAATGAAAACTTTAAAACTACAAAAAACTAAAAAAACATGTCCAGTGAAACAAAAATGTATTACTCATCTCTTGCCTCTCATGAGACCTCACCTCAAGTTTGGTGTTCAGCTCTGGGATCCCCAGCATACATCCATGGACCCACTGGAGTGAGTTCAGGGAAGGGCCACAAAGATGCTCAGAGGACTTAAGCACCTCTCCTATGAAGACAGGCTGAGAGACTTGGGGTTCTTCAGCCCACAGAAGAAAAGGCAGGGGGTCACTGCTAGCTGATCTTTAAGATCTCATTCAAGCCCAAACCATTCTATGATTCTGTGAGCAATTTTAATGAAGTCAAATAGCAACATTTTTGTATTAGTAAAGTTAGTGAGAGCTTTGTTTCAACTGTTGTGTTTTAGGCAATAAGCTTCCATGTTCTTAACACTATGGTTATTTAACCATGGTTGTATCGATGCATAATAATAAAAAAAGATGTCATTAGACATCTTTTCATTAGGCTGTCATAGCCCTCTCCATTTTCTTTGGTTTCTTTGTGCCAGGCCTAGTCACAGATACCAAAGCCTTTAATGTTTTCAGTGGGTATCCTATCCTTTAGCCTCATTTTTTTAAAAGAAGACTGAGGTTTGTTTTTGTTACTAATGATGCTGTTTGGGTTTTCTTCATAATGGAAAAAAAATCTGAAACTGAGAGACATCACATTCCCTTAGCTCATGGCTGAAGGGATTTGAATATTCTGATGGATGTAGTGTTCTTGTCTGGTATGATTTACCATGGAACCAGCTCTCAGAAAAAAAATACAATGCCCTGAGCAAGACTATTTCTAGGATCCCACCAACAATTATAAAAGAGAAAAAATAATATGTCATAATAACTACTGTAATGTGGCAGTCACCTTACCCAGAACTGAAAGCATTTTAAGGTAAGCATAGCCTGTTTCAGTAAGCTCACAAGGTAAGAGAACTTTCTTACTGCTATTTTGCTTTATAAACAATGGAGTTGAAGTCACAGAGCATTCCAGTTACAGAGTTCTCAAAAGGAAAGGCTGCTGATGAAAGCCAAGTCAAATACTCCTAAACCCAATATAAACACAGAGCAATATTTCTTACCATGCCTCCTTGAAAAGATTTCAAATGAACAAAATTAAATCAATCAGATAATAAATGCTAAGAAATGGCTTATATATTGCGATGGAAAATATTTCCATTGCAAGACTACAAAAGCCATGGTTCACAGTAAGTACAGATGGGTTGTTTAACCAGACATCTGGTAGCATAAAATCAGAACAGTGGCTACTGTAAAAGAAAAAAAGAAAAAGGTATAGTATTATTTCATTAAGTACGGTTTTGTCTAAAAAATACCAATTTGTGCTTCCACTGCACATCACACACTTAGTAAAATTATCATAGTTCAAAATGACAACTGAAAATATAGTTAGAAAAAAGTAAGTAATGAAGAAGAAAGAGTTCAAAATAGTGATATATTTTCCCAGTCCTAAAAGGAGATAATTTATTCTGAACTTTTTTTTCTACCTCACAAACTATAGGAATAAAAGCATTAAGGATGTTTTAAAATATGGATATTGAAAAGAAACATGGATGCAAAATTTAATATTTAGCCAATCTAATTGGGGCCAATTTAAAAGGAGTCCAGTAGTGCACAAATATTGTGATTTGATTTTATATTAAAGCCCAATATAAGAAAGACATCTTTCTTTCTTTTATTGCTGTATACCAGAATTGCACTTCCTCAGCTGGGAATACATCACTGTGTACTAATGTTTAAAATAGAAGTGGGTTGACCATGGCTGGATGTCATCACCACCAAAGCTGCTCTATCACTCCCCTCCACAAGTGGAGAGCTGGGAGAAAATATAATGAAAGGTTCATGAGTTAAGGACTGGGAGAGATCACTCACCAAATACAGGCAAAACAGACTAGAATTAGATATATTAACTGAATTTTTTGCTAACAAAATTGGAGCAGGATAACCAGAAGTAAAATAAGACCTTAAAAACACCTTTCCCCCACTCCTCCCTCCCTCCTGAGTTCTCTCTGTTCTGCCCCAGTAGTGCAGGGAGATCGGGAGTGAGGGGTTTTGCTCAGTTCATCTCACACTGTTCCTGCCAGTGCTCAGGGAGAAGAACTGTTCACCTGCTCCAGCATGGAGTCCTCCCCTGGGAGACAGTCCTTCATGAAGTTCTCCAACCTGAATCCATCCCTTCTGCAACAGTTCTCCACACAATGTTGCTATTGTAACGAGGGTCACTCTTCCACAGGGTGCAGTCCCTCAAAAGGCACAGACTGCTGCAACATGGGTTCCCCACAGGGTCACAAGTCCCACCAGGAAGCCTGCTCCAACATGGGCTCCTCTCTCCATGGGTCTGCAGGTCCCTGCTAGCCTCCTTTCAAGCACCCACCTGCTTTGGTGTGGGTCTCCTTCATGGGCTGCAGGTGTATCTGTGCATCCCCTGGCCCTCCCTCCTGGGGAGCAAATCAATTTCACCAAGGGCTGCAGGAGAATCTCTGCTGGAGCACCTGGAACACCTCCTCCCTCTCCTTCTGCACAGACATTGGTGTTTGCAGGGCTGTTCTTCTCACTTATTTTTATTCTGCTCTTTGCTTAGTGCAGTTTTATCTGCACATAACATTTCTTCCTTCCTAAATATCTTATCACAGGGGTTAGCACCCTTTCTGATTGGCTCAGCCTTGCTCAGCAGTGAGTCCATCCTGGAACCAGCTGATACTGGCTGTATTGGACTGGAAGGAAGCCACCCTTGCAGCCCCCTGCTACAAAAACCCAACACAAAAGCCAATGCTTAAACAACATAATTATTTTCATTTAAAAACAGAATTTAAATAGATAACTGGAATAAGAAGTGAAAAATAAACCATGGAATAAGTTGATCATTATTTAGTTAAAAAAAAAAATCTGGGATACAGTCCCGTTTGTCTACATACCAACAAAACTGTTATACACCATATTTATTATTTAATATAATTTTATATAGACTTCTGCATATTATTTCTCACCTTATAAGCATTGTCTATGCTACAGGATATCACTTTCATTGTAAAAAACCAAGACAATAAAGGTTAATATAGACAATAAAAGTCCACATCTTCTAGGTATTAAATCCTCGAGGAAAATGATTGAGAAAAAGAAGCAGTGAAAAAGAATAAAATAAAGCATTTTTCCAATAGAAAAAAAAAAATAAAGGCATGGAATTAAATTACAGAGTAGTCTTGAGGACCTGAAGAATAAGAGGCAACAAGGAAGCTATGGAAAAGAAACAGATTTCATAAACACACACTTCAAGTATTTGGCCTCTTCCATGATTTAGAAATCCAAACTACAAAAATTTAAACAGAAGCAAATCACCTCAAGCAATATATGAAGACAATATGGCTTTGTTCTGCTACTACTGCAATTGCAATTTGTGATGACAATTTGCCATCACAATAGAATATGAAAAAACATGCTAATCAAGAATCTGAAATTATAGCTGATACCAATTGTGTTTGCATTGGATCCCAAATACCAGAAAAGTAAAAATCATTTCTCATCTATACAGAGGAAACCCTTCTCCTAGGGTTCAATGTGAGAAGGCCAAGCTGACTGCTGGAGAAGATAATTACATTATAGCCTCCATAAACCACCATGTTATATTTTATTCTTTTTTGCCAACCTGGCATGTGAAAGTAAAAAAACAATGTTATCAAAAGATAGATAATACATGTGAATCTCATCAGCCATCAAAATATTTGGTTGAGATTAATCTTTTCCGCAGTGATGATGATCAGTAGCAAGAATAAATAAGATAGGTACAGCAAAAGGTTCATCCCAGTAGTTAAGATGTACCTTTGCTCCCTGACTGCCCCTCTTGATCTGACTACAAGTTTATAGATAGTCATTGCTAATGAGTATCAGCAGGCATCTTGAAAGGAGGAATCAGCCTTGCCTTAAGTCCCGATTTTGAGACTCCACCCCTCAGTGACTGAGTGGTTGGAGGAAGGATTATAGAAGAAATTCTACAGGGAGATTTTGGAAACAACTTTCCTATGACTTAAAAAATGCTTTGAGCATGTAGTGAGAGATAGCAAAAAATAAAATGTTTAATTGATATTAGCTTATGAATGCACAGTGATTGTAATGGGATTTTAAAAAATTACCCATGCCTTTTCAATGCTGTTGCCCACAGAAAAAATCAGATTAGACTGCAGAATTCCCCTCCTTTGCTGAGAAAATGAAAATAAAATAAAAATAAAAACAAAATAAAACAAAATAAGAACAACAGCAAAAACCCCACAAAGACTTCTTGACTATGCTTACAAGTGATTAAGGGGGAAAAAATTAAAATTGAGTCTTGCTACTTCTAATCCTAGAATTTGCATAGGACATAGATACTGTGCTCATGGAACTTCAGAAGGAAGAAAACTCTCATGTAACTGCAGAGCTGCAAATAGGACTGACATGACAGGAAAAGCTCTTAGTCTTCAGGATTCACTGCTCATCTTCAATAGATTTTTTTTCCCCTTCTCTCTCTCTAGGACAGAGGATATTAGAGGATCAAATTTTATGACTTCTTAGATCCTGCAAGCAAACAGATTTTCCAGATAGACACTGTGAACTATAAATCTCAGGTTGTTTAGAAACCAGACAACACAGGGAAAGCACAGGCTATTTTTGAATCCTAGAATACTATTTTCTGAGCATTTCTTTCTTGGCCATGACACCCTAAATGACAGTAAAATCATTGAACACTCAGCCTGTCTATATTTTACAGGCATTTCAGTGCTCTTAGTAGAGAGAGAACAGTTTATAGGATTTGGGAAAAAATCCTAAAAGTCAAACCCGGGTTTTTTCTGTCCTTTTTGCTTATGTATTCAAATTTGCTTTTAATAACCTGGGACAAAAGCTTAATTGTTCTCTTGCTTTGTTTAATTCAGACAAAGTCCTTACTGCTTAAATACTTCTAAACTGGATCTAATTCTAATGTAACCTAAACTGACTCAGTCCTGAGCTCTAATTTAATGTGAATCAAGGTTGAACTGATTAATTTAGCAGCAAATGGCAACAGTAAGAAGGGAAGGAGAGAGGAAGAAGGGAGAGAGGCAGGTTTTTTACAAGAAGTTAAAAGGAGTATTTTAGTCTGGAGAAATACTGCAGACAAGAGTGAGGATTGCACAGCTGAGTCACTTCATCTTAGCCCTTTGGTAAAAAAAAAGATGAAATCAGGACAAGGCTGGAACGAAGTTTGAATCAATAGATCAGCAGAAGTCAGTGAAAGCTGGCACTGCCCCTTTGCTGTATCCTCCATATGCTCCTGCTCAGCTGGACAGCAGAAGCTTTTTTTCTGATGGAGCATCCTGCACAGGCCAAGGTTAAGGCTGAGGCTCAGGCTGAACTCTGACTACCCTGGATTCTCCTCTCTCTGTTCCCAGGCTCCCCCGAGCCCATCCCTACCCATGCTGTCAGGGCAGTTCTTGCTCTCAGTGAGAGGCTAGCCCTGACTATTGGGAATGTTTATTCTCCTAACCTCAAAAGTTCAGCACTGGGCCAAAGTAAAAGGAGTCCAGGGGACAAGCACTGTTACATCTTCACCGACTGAGACTGAACTGCTCCCCACCCATGATGGGATCATTGTCAACAAGGCACTGTCACCAGTATTATTCCCTCCTAAACCATGCAAACCACCTGGCTTGCCAAGGAGGGTTGTGGGTGCACGTGTTAGATAGGCAGAGTTGGCATGCTCTGGAGTATCCATATGGATGTACAGGCTACATTCCAGATTTCTCAGCATCTGACAGAGAATCGGCAGCCAACTGTTGCCATTCTGTTGGCTGCCACCTGCTTGTTTATACCTGGAAATCTCAGAGCCTACACTCTCTCACTGAAGACATTGCATAAACATTGGTCTCTGTCAGAAGCATGCAAATGACAAGGAGAAAATTCATTAGGATGCTAAAAATATTTCCTAACAATATCAGGTGGGAGCCTAGATATTAACAAATTGCTCACAATACTTCAGCAGCAATGCAAGAAGACTCCCAAATGGAAAGTACCTTACAAACTTTTCCAGTGTTTTGACAAATGAAGAACCAAGGATTACCTAGTTTAACAAGAAATTCACACGCTGTTCAGACCCAGCCTAGTAATTTTCAGCGTAACCACATATATGTAAGCTGTGACAGTTAAACAAGGGCAGGGGACTGAAAACAACTTAGGGGAGTGCTGTGTAATAATCTTTCTCAGTTCTGGTTCAAGAGAACTCAGTTCTTCCTGGGTTTGAATATTTCATATATAAACAATGCAGTCAAACAGTTGATCTTCATTACCATTATAATGGCCATGATAATGAGCATTACAATTGTAATGAAGTAATTAATGCTGTATTATGATGAAGTATAGAATCAAAGAATGTAATGACCTTCAGAGGTCACCCTGTCACATCTCCCTGCTCAAGCATGCTCACCTGCAAAAGGCTGTCCTGGACCATGTCTGGACAGTTTTTACTTTTTTTTAAAGATCAAGACTCAACAAGCTCTCTCGGCAATCAGTTTCAGTGCTCCAAGTAAAATAATGTTTTCTTATGCATAATTGGTTTTCTCTATTTATATACCTTTTTTTCCATAGAAATGCTACTATTGTGCTCTCAGATTATCACATCTATAGACTAAATTCCTACTTTTAATTTATATGCATGAGAAGCAGAAATCATTCATAATCCCTTTTAAAACAACACAGCCTTTATGATATGAATGCTTGTTTCCACCACAAACACAATCATTATTTCAAGATAATACCTAAGAACCTAAAACAGGATTGTTTTTCCCTGCAGGTTGACATTTAAAGTTGCTCTGATTGGACTATTGTTCAAGATAGATAAATTCCCTTTAACAGAGCAAGAGTGATTAATCTTTTTTTTTTTTGATCTTTGCACACATAAACTTGCATACATATTGCCTGATCAAAGCAAATATAACTGCATATATTCATTATCATCTGTTTGTAGTATTCCATCAGCATAACTTAATCTAAGCACTTGATTTATTAAGGGTTTGATTGAAGCAGAAAGTTCGTTTTACCATATTATTTACATTTTGAGTATGCATATCTGTGCCAAAGTACTTTTTAAAATTTTACTTTAGAAAAGTTTTACGTTCCTAGGATTTTTAATAGAAATAAGTCTCTAATACCAGAAACTATATCAAATACTAAAACACCTTTTATCTAAACATATTACCTAAGAAAAAACCCACCATATTTTTCAATATATTTTATATCAATTTTAATTATTGTGTTGTTTGCATATGTTTATGTGTGATTCCCCAATACTAAACTTGAAAAGTTTATGACAGCCTGTTCCAGGAATTATATGAGAGTTATAAGTGTATTAAAAGTATAAATAAAAAACACCAACACATGAATACTTCCACATACATTCATTAAGACCAGAGACTAACCCCAGAAATAATGCTAATCATGCCCCATATTTTGTCTTTCACTGTTCTCAAAGTCTTCATGTTTTTATGTTGGGGTGTTTTTGCACATGTGATTTCTCTCTCACATGATTAATTCCATGGTTTCATTACTAGTTGCTCTCTTCCTTCTAGATTTCAAAGTACTTTTCTTGTGCTATTCTGGTTTAGTTTGCTTACAGCTGTCAAATGGAAATAAAGTGATGAGACAAAGTTTTGAATAATAATCAGCATAAAAACCTGCGTGCTGATACAGTTATTTATTTCCTTGACTGTGGCCTGATTCATTCGTTATTCTGATAGAGAACATTCCCTAGAGGGTGCAGAGTTGTATAATTTTAAGATTTTATTTTCCATCTGTTAAGAAACTTTTTGTATATAATCGACACAGCATACATTAATTAGATAATAGGCAAGTGTTTTACTTTTTTGAGAATTTATGTTGTCAGTTCTTCCTTATATGCTGAGATAGAATCACACAATACTGGGTCTTTTTATTTAACTGAGGAGCAAAAAGAAATATTTTTAATACTTTACAAAAGGTATTGAGAAATAAAATTAGCAGTATCTTGAAACATTAATAGAAACTAACATTTAGAATTTCTGGCTAGAATTTAGATCTTTTACTTGTAGCACAAAAATTCAGAAGGGTGAAATTTTGTTGTCATCTCTGTTGGCCTGACTGTAGAGGTCTTAGAGCGCCTCAGATGCTGCTCCCATGACTTCCATGCCAAGAAAGAATTAAGAAAATCAGATCGATGCTAACTGTAGACAGCCCTTTTCCTTGTTTTACAGAACCATCACAGAAGTTTCCCTTTTAGCTACCAGAAGAAGGGTAGGATTTGTTAGCTGAGGATTGTTTTGGGAGTCCTGGATTCATGACGAACAAGCATCAGGTGGGTAAAATTTAAATGGCAGGTAGCAGTTGAATATGGGAACCATGTAACTCAGAAAACATCTACTCTATGCTGTGGTCCAAAACTGCTCAATTCAGCAAGCACTGGGATCATCTACCTCTTGCAAACAAGTTTCTATTCATCAGTTAACTTTGGCACCATTCTTCCTGGATGGGCAGTTTCCCTGTTTGCTGCTTGGACTGAAATTCACTGAGGACTGGGACAAGTCATTGCCTTAAGCAGATGCTGACAGTTGCTTTTAGAGAGAGCCTCTCCTGGCTCTCCCTTTGAGTTTCTGTTGATATAACTAATCTCTACTTTTTGAAGTTAAAACAGATCTTATCTCATTCTCTTTGAAAAAGTTAATTTCTGAACATTACTCCAATAAACACAAAAAAGACAAAGCTGGAGTGTAATTTATCCCTTGACCCTGGAAGAAAAGGAAGAACTATTAGAAAGCAATGCATACCTTGTGTCGTAATCTTACTAGGGGCTGATAGGGCCTAAAGCTGTATCCTTCCTTGGCTGGCCACCCGTCTGCTCCCAGCAAAATGCATCCAAGAAATAAAGCAGCAGACCACCACATAAACATCTTTACAGGTCTGTTTCTGTGAAAATAAAATGTGCAAGTTCAGAGATGCAATATTACTTTAGTGTGAGCCATATAGTAAAGGTTTACAATACTGATAATCCAATTGTGGACTTGAATAAATACAGTAGATATAGGACAGTGCATCAGCAGTATCAATTGAGTTGTGCTGAACTGAGAATTATTTTATCACTATTCAATACTCATATAAGGGACTCACTGAGGAAACAACCAAGTGCATGAAAAGACAGAACATAAGAGAAAAGACCTGGTGAAAAATGCAATATTTTTTCACAGATGAAAGAAAAAAATTATCATCAATCACATCTGCATCAACTTGTTACTTTAAATGCGGTCTCTTGTGATGCACTATTCACAACCTAAAAGCTTACAATAATCATACTCACAGATTTATAGATACATATGGCACCAGAGTTACCTTATATGGTTCCTAATGGATGTACACATGTACATTACATAAGTGGTTTCAGAAGGTATTAGAGATATGCAATGTTTATTATCAATATTCAGCATTTGTGTTGAAACTATCATGTTAACCATCAGTTAACACAGCAAACTAATCTTCATTACTTCAAAATACTCCCAAGTCAGTCTGCTTAGTCTATATTATTTAGTCCTGCATTATGGGACAGAGATGAGCTACTTTCATGCATGAGTGGGTTTTTTTTCCCCTTTCTACTTTGCTTTTAGTTCACCTACCCTGCCAATGTAGAAACCTCTGATAAGAATCAAGATCTACAGGAATAAGTACAAAACATCATAAGCATGCCCTAGGAGCCCAGACTGTGCACTGAATTTTCAAGTCCTGCCTGACATTTTCTTTTCTATGAGAAATCATCTGAGCATAAAATGTGAACAAATTGGGGATCACTTATTATCCTGTATCATTTACAGTCATGCTCCTGGCAATACTGTTACACAAACTGTGGGTTTGATTCCTATCATTTTTCACATAGCAGTAGTCTTCACAGTCACCTGAAGGCAGAGAGACTGAACAGAACTAATTCTTGTGGAGATATTAAATGTAGTAAATGGACTCTACTGTTACCTCTATTCCCAGCCTCAGTAACAGATCGTAGCTAAGTCTGCAACCTTTCTTTGGGGACTACTCTACCAAATTTGGTAAAACCATTTGAAGATCTGTTTCATCCCCACTCCAGTGGATTTTTACCAGTCTGCCTTGCCTTCACACTTGTAATTCAAATAAAAGCTCGACATTAATATACCATATTACTTTGACATCACTTACCTTTTATTCCACCAAACCCAATCTCATTCTGGGTCTCCCTATTAATCAAACTTAACATTTCATCTCATTTATCATTACTTATTCCAACAGTTTCCACTTCAATTACCTTTCTTTGGTGCTCCAGCTTTCCTAATATACATAGTAGAAGCATTTCTCTTAGGAGAGCTTGCACAGAATACATTAAGCAGAGAATTATTTGAAACACAGAAAACAAGCTCAATTACATAGCGATATTTTACATAAATAACTTGAGGCTTTTTCTTTTACACCCTTAAAGTAACATGATATTATAGTGAGTATAAGAAATGACAGTGAAATTTTCTTCTTGAAATCCCCTCGCACCTCCACCTAAACATAAGGGCTAATCAGATGTTCTGGTGGACCTTTTCTATGGGATTATTACAAATAATCCAGTTTACTGACCAGAAACACCAAAAAAAAAAAATTGTTTCAGAGCTCTGCAGATTCAAGTACATTATGGTATGGCATTTTCCTTCACTGATTCTGTATTAGTTCTCAATATCACTGTCACTGGAAAAGTAAGTCCATTAAAAGAAAAAAAAAACAGAACAAAAGAAATATGAAAAATCAGAATCTTGATTTTTAATCTCAAAGAAAACATCTCTTTGTGTTTGTTGAAAAAAAATTTAAATACTTAATTGTTGACTTTCGAGGTCAGAATCAGATTAGTTTAGCACTTGTGCATGATAAGACTAACTATGTATGGTTGAACCTTTGTCCCCTTTGTGCACTTCTGGAATACCTCTCTGTACTATGAAAGTTTGGTTGGAAAACAGTCATTTCACAGAAGGTTGTAAGAGCTGCCACATTCTATCACCCTCCCACAAATGGAATATATTTTAGTCTCATGTGGTGTAAAAGAATAGAGTCCTTGTAGTTTGGAAAATTGTTTGACCTTGAAAGTCTTATGCTTTTTACTTGTACAGAAGAAGAGAAAATTATTATATGCTCAGTTTCTGGCTTCATTCTGATACTTGAATGAACACTTACAACACAAATTTAAAAGGTAAGCTTTCTGGACAGATGCCACCTAAAATCCTAAAAGTCTGCAGGGTCTCTGCAATTATTATTTGCCTCTTTGGAATTTAAAATATTAACTTTTTTCTTTTAAGTAAAATACATTCTCTATTGAATCAATTGGATATCTTAAAATGATATTTTATTTCAAAATTACTACCAAAACCACAGTTCTCCTTAGTACAGTACTATAATCAAGCCTTTATTTTAACAAAAAATATGATCTGTCCTAAAGACTTACATTACTGAAGAGTTGAACTAAGAGTAGGAATAAAAATGACTTTTCAAAGCTTCATTACAACTCCAGATTTTGGTGCTGCATATAGCCAAACAGAAAGAAATAAAATACCAAGACTATATATTCATGTTACCTAAAATTGCTTCTGTCTTATTTCTACTTGAAGGTACAGCCCAAATTATAAGCAAAGAGGGTGTTTCCTTTTCTTTTAATATTGTATTATCAAGAAATCAGAAATTGTGTTTTGAAATAATTGTTATATCATGCATTATGGGGCAAAATTACATATTTCTCAACTCAAATTTGCATTAATGAGGTATTCTCTCTACTCATTAATTATAATCTGGCAGAACGTGATGTTTCAGTTTTTAGATAACATTCTTCTGTATTTTTAGCTTAATTAATTTCATATTTGTAAAGTAATGGTTTATAGGTTATTATTATACGTCTACTTTCATTTTCACTGAAGGCTGTTGCTTCTTTATATTCACACAGCCATGTTTGGAAATCTGATGAATTTACTTGGTTTACCCTCTCTTTAAGCAGACACAAGTCCATATGTCTGCCTTTTCCTGTTTCTTTCTGTCCTAGGGTGACTGTATGATGTTTCTATCTTCCTCCCAGATTTACCCTAAACCAGGACATTTTCTCTGCACATTTCTCACTTATAATATAGATTGTAGGCTAAAATGCAAAGAAAAATTTAAAAATTATAAAATATTCCAGTACACATTTTATTTTATAAATATATGACTTGTCTGCCAGTAAACACTGAACTGAAATTCTTAAACAACTACTAGCAATAACTCCATACCTTCTGCCCTGTTAATACAAACAGTTAATTTACAACTACTCATTACATGTAAATAATTAGGGGGTGGAGTTTCCCCCCTCCATGCACACAAATAAGTAGGGTGTTAAGCTTATTTCCTCAATGTGGCATAACAAGTAAATAATTTATTTATTAACAATGAGCTTAATGCACTATTTTAGCACCAAATTGATCTATGTTGTAGGAGCCTTATGTGTTTTTTGTTATCCTTAGATTTGCCTCCTGAGCTGAGGAGGAATAGAGCAGAGGATGTCCAACAGATAATGGTTGCTCCTTATTTCTCAATGTACAATAATTTTGTCAGTATCAAATTTAGATTTTCCTTTCTGATTCTCAGAAGGCTCTGTCATTTCACTTTTTAGCCCATTTCCAAAGGATTCATGAATCTGATGTACTGAGAAGTTTTCTCACTATTGATTTCTTTCCATTTCAGTTACTTCTGAAATTTTTTTATAAATTATTATCTGTAAGAGGATTCTTTGATTCTGTGTCAAGTTTATACCTTAAAACTCTTGCATGAGAAGCAATGCTAGAAGAGCTAGAGCCTCCAAACTGACAGAAATACCTTACCCTATCCAACTTGCCTTATTTAGGTAAGTGGGACTCTTAAATAATTTTCAGGGATTTTCCTTTTTTTTTAGCAAAGAAAACTACATGAAAAGTTCACAGAGTTTCCACCACCACCCTGATGATCAGGTAGTCACCACTGAGTTAGAGACTGTTTCTTTTAATTCTTAAGAAAATGTAATGCAAACCTGTATCTCCCTTTTCTCTCCTGCTAGTGCTTTTCACCCTTGCAAGTCCAATATTTTGTGGAAAACAAACTAAATCCCAACTCTGACAGCTTACATATTAATATCTTATAATGATTAACATATTCTACAATCCAACAATGAGCGTTTCCTCTCAAAGCTATTATGATTTCTGAATCATCTCAGCAGTTCATTGGTAATATAAATTTTGTTCTTTGCCTAACTTTTTCTTGTTGGACTAGGAAAGAGGTAGGTACTATGAGAGTTTAGCAAATGTGTAATAAGCACTCCTTTACCTGTCCCCATGCTGTAATCTTCACAGAGAAGATTGAAATGATTTCGTACTTTACATAACCAGTCCCAAATGTGATAATGTATATTTACAGTGTACTGAAAAAATCTAATTAACTTTCCTTGGCTTACCCAGAGTTTTTATAGAGTTAAAATGTATACCCAGTTACAAGAATGCACTATTTTAAAATGTATACATATTTATAATTAAGAACTTTGCCATTTTCAAAGCTCTTTATTCTTTTCCAGAATTCCTCAGCTGTTATGCTCTGTTCTGTGTTGATAAATGGTGACTAGCCAGGATATTTGGCATTAAAAATGGAGATATAATTAATTTGAAAATGTAAATATTCAAGAAACTGATCTGATCAACTTAATGCCCCTACAAAGTATAATTAATGAAATCTTAAATACCGGCCCAATCACTGCATTCCTCCTGCCTTTAAAAGAAAAGATATATCAGATATTAACCTGGCATTATATAAAAGGTCAGTTTAAACATATCAAGGAGTAGTACTGTAAGCCCTCAAGAAATGTCAGTCTCTGTCTTTTACATATTATTAATCTGGAAAAAAGGAATGAAATTAATTGTCTATTTTGTGGGGATCAGAAAAAGACCATAAGATATGTCACCAAATTCATTGTTATTAATAGGTTTATAATACAGCCACTGTAATAAATATAAACCATGCTTCATTGCCTGTGACTTTGAGGATTTCATTGGATATAATGATGGACACAAATAACCAGCCATGAAAGAATACACTGCTACCATTTCTTAAGATGTTTTTGTCTACTCTTATGGTTTTGTAACAGAAAGGTAACAGCAAAGTATTTCCTTTTGTAGAGACTATTATACTGCATTAACTTTGAATGTATAGCAGAAGTTTTAGCTAAAACCATGTCTTTTCCCATGAGTCTGCCTCTACCCTAGTGCCCCACAGCTTCCCACACAGCCTGCCTTCAAAAACCTTACAACAGTAATCTTTACACCAAAAAGGAGGTTCTTACAAAGTAGTTAAAGTATCATATTTTCTTATGAATGCAGCAGTTATCCATACCTAGCCATGTTTCTCCTTGTCAAAATGCAACGTGGAAAGCAGATCACAGTGTCGTGGGGGCAGCTCTCACCCCTACAACTTCCTGACAGCTTTTGAACACTGCACACTTCATGCTGTCACCTTCCAGTCCTCCTCCAGAAGTGGCAGCCACCCTCTGAACCAGAGTTGTTAGGTCACCTTAACTATGTACAGCAGGCTGGGGCTTGCAACAGTGAAGTGCAGGGCTGCCACGGCAGCCAACAGCTCGTACATCTGCGCGCCAATCTGTTCTGTCTATCAGCTGCGACTTTACATGGCTACAGCCACTCACTGTGCAGGCACATGCTCTTCATCCTTCACCCACCAAAACAGGCTGGCAAGTCATTTTGGAACAGCCAGCAATGCTACTGACAGCTCATGTGCTGGAACACACAGAATGAGAAATAATTTTTTTTTTTTTAAATCTCACAAAAGAGCCCTGGTCATGCCAGATGGATCCTACCTTCTGCTGACTCCTGTCCATCTCTGCCTTGCTCCTTTCCTGATTTAAAATGTAAAACCATCACCCTGCATAAGCAGAAGGTGGAGTGCAGGCCCTTGAACTCCTGTACTACTGCACTTAATCTTTGTGCAGACATTACAACATCAGGTGGCTCCAAGGCAGGTACACCCAGGCACCACCATGGTGAGCAGCCAGCACAAGGGCAAGACATTCCTGCCTTTTTCTCTATCTCTCTGCCCTCCCACCAATTGCACTGCCAGGTGCTGGTGGGTAAGAGCAACAGCCCAGGCAGCACATCACACCTCTGTGGGGGGATGCAAGCAAGATCCATTTGCCCAGAGCTTTTCTAGAAGGGCTTCTTTGGAACTGGCCCTAAAGATTTACAGTGGCTCATGTGAACCTCTACACAAGTGGCCTGATCTTGCCAGGGCCATTTCTGAAAGGTCAAAACACCTGAAATGCAGATGTAGCAAAGACACTTATCTTTGCTGCTAAATTCATGCTCTTAATTTGATCTTACCATTTTCAGTATATTTATTTACATGAAGGATGGCATCCAGATGCCTTAGTGCTAATTACCCCAGTTTCAATGAATTATAACAAAATGAGAAATAGCAATTTTAAACCTTTCTTATAAATTCTTCACACAGTCTCACAATTTCTTTAATATTTCAGAAAGAAGAACAAAATGAGGATACTATAGTTCACATATCTCAGAGGAGCTTTGTTTAATGGATTCAGGTTTGTGTGTATTGATCTACTATTCTCCCAAGACTTCAGTATCAACCTCAGGGTGGTTTTAGCATCATTGATATATGCAAGTGCTGGTTTGTGGAGGTTAAACTGTTAGGGAGGTGGTCTCTTTCTTCCCTCATATAGAAAACATGTCACAACTGGTTCCTCAATATCCTAGAGGATTAATGTTTACCATCATAGCAGTATTTGAACTGATGGGAATTCAAACATTTTTATGTTATGTAACCAAAAACAGAAAACCTGCCAGCTCAGAACTCTGGTGAATAGCTTGGTACTGTTAATATTTTACAAAATTTGTAAATTGACAACTAGTATAGCATTGTGTAGCTGTGTCCTTTGCACATGCTAGAAAAGATAAATATTTTTGTTTACAAGTTTTTAATGTTTTTCTTCTACAATAAAACACCACTAACATTAACTAAATGTAAGAAGAAACAACAGCTGTTGGCACTTCCATAGTAAATCGTTAAGAGTAGGTTTGGGAAAAGATGTTATCCTAGAGAAAGCAAAATGGCCACTTCAGATACAACTTCTTTTTAAACATGTGAGCTGCTAAAGACTAAAATTCTCCATATTTGCTGTGATATACTCATCTACCACCCTTACTTCTCTCTTTTGTTATTCAAGAACATAGTGAGGTTTGGTATAACAGTAGTTACCAACAAAACCATTGAAACCTTTGTGTTCTTGAACTCCTTGGATGAATGCTAAACCATGATATGTCTATTGTTAGTTCAAACAGCCATGATAATTTAGAGAATCACTTTCTATTGAGTATTCTGGTTAATGTTATGATTTTATCCCTTTACATCTATGAAACTCTTGGCATTGAAGTGCTGTAGCCAACAGAGATTGATCCCATCTTTTTTACCCAGTGAAATAGATTCTTCAATAACTCAGCTGGTTTAAACTCAACCCACCTGAAGATCGTTCCTCAAGATTACCATGAAAATGGCAGACTGGAACAGACAAGTTTAAATTTTTTGCCTCTAATTGGATTTAAAGTAACAAAAGAAATATAAAGTACTACAGAAGGAAATCAAGTCCTAAACCACAAAAATGTAAAGAGAGAAGGTAGTTAGGAGGACAGGGGAAGTAGCATGTCAGCAGTCTTCATAGGATGGGAAGATTATGAGAGTGCATATCAGAAAGAGATGTGACATGGGAAACTCTATGATATAAAAGAAACACTCCTGAATGCAGAAGGACATGGATGCAACTCCACTGTGATGGAAAGGAGCATACACAGCAGTACAAACACTGACAGGAAATGTGAAATTATCAAACTGCAGAGAATAAAGATGCATGTGGATTTTGGTAAAATTGGATTGAAGCACAGTTCAATCAGTAAACAAAAGGCCTGATGAATGCTGCAGCTATTTAAATAAACAAGGACTGTCTGTAGCTAAGGGCAGTTTGTCCTTACCAGGATTGAACAAAAAATACATTTGTCCTCCAGTAGTCCCCCCTGTGCCCGCATTAATATAATTAAGTTAACTATAGATGAAATACTGATCTAATTGACAACATGAAAACAACACTAAAATCCACATTTATTATGTTTGGTCCAGAATTTCATCTTATTTATAGGATTTAGTTACAATGAACATTCACTAGAATGGAAAGAAAACTTTCAAATAACTCTGTTAACTGAAATGAAAAATATTCAAAGTTTCTTGTGATTGTTTTTCCAAAAAAACCCTATATCCAGACTAAAGTGTTCTGTACTTGAATAGCCAAAATAGTTACAGGTATTTTCTCT
Source organism: Alaudala cheleensis (assembly GCA_013398995.1). Lineage (NCBI taxonomy): Eukaryota > Metazoa > Chordata > Aves > Passeriformes > Alaudidae > Alaudala > Alaudala cheleensis. Next base: position 1,076,631 of record VWYE01027168.1, on the reverse strand, counting down.
TTTTCAATTTAACTGTTGTGGAGTTTTTCACCTCTCTCCTTTCCTGCTTTGTCGTGACTCAACTCTCTTTCTTCTTTATTGTCACAAAGATCAACTTTCTTCATGAGCCTCAATTCAGCACAATCAGAAAGAAATACAGAAAATAGCACTTGTTTTGACAGTCATAAAGCTGGCATAGGTTCCTGGTGCCACGTGCTTGGAGCTTTAAGTCCAGAAATAATAAAGAAGGATTTTCTCACCTTATGTAAGAAGAAATTAGCAGACTAAGAAAAATAAGAAGGAAGGACATAGAGTTTTCTGAGATCTGATAGAACTAATAACCTCACCCTATCACACCTGATTAAAAGAAAATACTTGACTCTAACAGCTGACTTGGTCATTTCCATTCTACTATTTCTATTTAATGTGCATCATCGCAGTACATAGTAATTTTCCTAGAAGAACTACAGTCTTCTTCAAATTTTGCAAACATATTTTTAATCAAACAAAACATTTCTCATATGGTATGCTTCCAACCCCATTCAATAGGATCTGAACCTATATTTCCTGCTATGTTTTAACTGTCTTCTACTATTTTACTGGGTTTTGCTTCTGGTTTTATACCACACTAATATAACTGCTAGGAAGAAGCTTCCAATTGCATGCTGGAAAGCTGACAGTAAACCAGAAAAAAATCGACCTGATTAGGTTGTAGCTAAATAGGATTGTGAAAAAACACTTTTTTCAAAAATTCTTTAGCTAATAAAATTGTCATTTCTAAGAAGAATGGAATGGAGAGAATACAAATATAATACATCACCAGTATGCAGTGATGAAATGGTAGTGAGTGAAAGGAATGTATTTTTTGTCTCCTCAACTATCATTGTACAATCCACCACTGAAAACAATTTTTTTTTTGTGTTCATTACCTAAAAAAAATAATTTTATTTAATTTGGGGGTTTTGGGTTTTGAGGGGGATTTTTTGCACTGTTTGGTTATTTTTTGGAAAGGTAAAAAGTTAAATATCTTCATTTTTATTTGTACAATAAAAATAGAAGAAAATGTTAATTTAGAATTGACTGGAATTAAGTTTTGACCATCAGTGTGCCAGGAAAAACAAAAAAAAAGCCTCTCAGCCAATAAAAACCCTATATTTCAACAAGAAAATAATGCTCAGGTGCCATCACCAGACACTCCATATCACATCTGGTATGAACCCTGTGTTTAAGCAAGAGCAGCCCCTCTCTTTTCATGTGAAAGTGTCACTGAAGCTACGCCTGAAGAGTGACCACCCCACCTCCCTGAAATGTAGGTTTGTGCTCCCTTTTTCATCCTACTTTGACGTTATTCTCAATTTTTTTATTCAACCACATGAAATCTGGGGTTGTCTAGGACTCCTCATGAAGAGGAGCCAGGAAATGTTGCTGAACATCACATTCCAAGTGCTCTGTCACAAATGCTGATCACGTGGCAAATGCCCAAGTGGCATTTATTGACAAATAAGTTACTGTCACATGAATTATCCTCACTGCTGACTAAGACAAGCATCCCTTTGCTATTAGAACTGAAAGCTTCTCTTGTTTCTCCCTGTATTTTGAAGGTCTAGGAATGCCTACCCCTCAGCAATTTCAAATATTTTTTGTTATCCAGATGAGATTTTCTGGAAGCCGCAAAATAAGAAATTCATCAAAGCAGAGAAAGAGGGTTTTTAAAGTAATTTTGAAGGTTTTTATCTGGTTCAGCAACATGCAATAGAATCTGAAGTCTGTTTACTGTCTTGCAGTTCTTATGTGACTATTAAGCAGTGGAGGATATTCAAATGACTTCAATCACTTTAATATAAATCACTTTCATACAATCATTCTTGCATTCTGAAAATCTCTAATTTTGAAAATCAGGACTGCCCTGCCCACAGATAGAAGGAAGTTTTAATTACACATTTCTTTGTCATTTTCAATGTCCTAAAGTTGCATAAATGAGGCAATGTGACATTCAGCAAAGAGAGGTGATAATAACTTCCATCCTCCAGAGGAAGAAATTGATCATCTCAAGCCACAGTTGATGGCAAACCCAGGTCAAACCTTCTTTCTCTGCCTCCTCCAAAAATACTGAGCATGATCTGTAGCAGTAGAAAGTTCCAGCAGGAAGAAAAAAAGAGTTCCAAAGAGGGGTAAAGGAAATAAATGTAGGGGACTAAACTGATGCATCACATTCCCTGTTCATCTTCTTGGCATGGTGCAGATGAGGGAAAAGCAGATGCTGCTAAGAAGGGAGAGGGGATATTCCATGTAGCAATGCATTCTGCTCATATTCCCTAATTCCTCACTTAATAAAAGAGTGTCAACACTCAGTGCTGGCACTGCACCCAGTGGCTGCAATTTCTATGTTGAACTCTTGGACACAAAACAAAAGCAGAGCCATTGCTCTCTCTCAAAGCTGACTGCTTAAAGCCAGCCCCACAATAATGCAAGATCCAGTTTTTAAGGTCCTGCTACAAACTCCCTATTCATGTCCCTTAACAATACCACAGCTTCCAAGTTCCCTACAGCTCTGATGAATCATACAATACACAATATATACTGAGGAAAAAAAAAAAAGAATAAGTGACATTAAAAGTATCAAAAAGTATCCCTTATTTCCAAAGTCACCTGACTTATTTGAACATCACCTAACAAGGATAGCCTGGATTCAGCTCTAGGTTCTGCCCCAGTTTTGGCTACTGTTAAAGCCCAAGAGAGATAAAAATCTGGAAAGGGAATATTTAAAAACTGCCCCTGAAGAACCAGTTACAACACTGGGAAATGCAGACTTTTCCAGCTTTTTGAGTTTGTTTTTTGGTTTTGGTTTGTTTTTTTTAACCATAATGGGATATCAGAAACATGCCTGGGAGGATAAATGCAGTTACTGTTTGCTTTACATCAATCTCTTCCTAGATTGGCATTCTCATAAGGCTATCCTCACTCCCATGAGATAATATTATAGGGATAAAGTATCCCACTAGAAGCTATGGGAGAAAAGTTTAAAGCTACGTTTTAGGATGCAAGGGGGAGAGAGTAGTTACCTGCAATTCTAATGTCATAAGACTGCTTTGTTCAAGTTTTAACAGAAATTACTGTTACAGTATATGTCTACAGTAACACACTGGTTCAAATCAAATCAGTTTTACATCCTTTTGAAGGAAGCTGTCTTGTTCTGTGACAGCTTAAACTGATCTTTGGCCATGACATTCCAACTGACAGGTGGAGAGCAGTGCAAGAAAAGGTTAATTTCTTGCCAGATCAACTCTTTAATCCAGCTCACCACTCATATCAACACCAGTGGCCAGCAGATGGAAAAGAAAGACTGATCAAGAGGTGTACTAGGATGTGAGGGAGAGCAGTGACCCCCAACACAGTTTAATTAATACTATTAATCTATTTAGCTACAAAGTGAAATGGCAGCCCTTATTCTCTGATCATAGCTTTACTTGCTCAGTTACGTCAAAGTGAACACAATAAACTTTAAATCAAATTATTTGAAATATAACTGAAAGGCTGTTTAAGAAAGTTTAGTACGGCAGTATATCTCTTAAATTGTTACCAAACCAATGTGACCAAGAATTCCAAAGCAAAATGGAAGACTTTTTTGCTATTGTGACTCTCAATTATCTATTATTTTATCTATTGTAAGTACCCATCCTATAACTGCATTCTCGTTTTTAAGGTGGTTTTCTGGTCATAACAGACCTTCATGAACATCCAGAAATTTAGGACTCATCTTCAGTTATACTTTCACCATTAATAGTATTCTGTTGTTAGATTTGCTCATTGGCTCTAATTTCAGAATATTTCCTGCAGATGGCTAGAAATAACATGCTTGCAAGGATAAAAAGGAGGATGCAAATTTCAAAACAATGCCATAATCTTCATTACAGAAGTGTCCATCTAGTAATTAAGTGTGGAGCTGCACATATGGTGTCTGATTTATCCTCATATTTTCACTGATGAAAACTTGCTATGATAATATTAATGTAAATGTAATCATACCACTTTTCCGTCTGGTAGTACAGAAAAGCTTTTTTTCCTCTTCTCTTTTTCCACTAGTAATTGCACTATATTTTTTTCCACTAGAAACTGAAAGAAAGAAAAGCAGCTACAAAGTCACAGGTTTAACTATTGCAGACTTTTCTTCATCTCCTTTGTGTATTTAAGGGAAGTAGCTACTTCCCTTAAATACACAAAGAATTTCATTCTTTTGTTGGATTGAGTGTTACATTCTTCTGGTTTAGGATTATTTCATCAATGTTTTCACTCCCAGCAGATGTATGATATCCAGCAAACAAGAAGAGCTTCTCTAGTGAAATATGTTCAAGACTTCTGCCCTCTTTCCAAATATCTTACACTAAAATTTAATTCCTGCTGAAGAGAAAAATTACATTGTCACTTAACATGGAGCAATAGAAGACATATTTCTCAGTCCATAAATTATTTCCCTGTAAGAATACTTTACAGCAGACATTTCTAAAGTTTTTGGTAACTTGTATGTACACTTGCAAGCTTGTTTATTTCACTTATCATTCACTTTCTACTCTGTTTTTTAAGCCCAGATTTGCCAAATTCTGTCCCTTCACCTGTGAGCAGTTAGGTATCTTTTTTTTGCATCTAGATGTATATTGGTACAAGCCAAAGGAGTAGCAGGATTCAACACCTGTTCATACTGTTCAGCTCCTAGAAAGCATAACTTCCCATTTGCTGTACTCCAGTTCTTGATAGTTTTGATACACTAGGTAAACTCAGAAATGTCCTAAATAAGAAATTTATGAGCAGCACTTCTTAAAAAGTACTTCATGTTCAAAAACTCAGAGATTAAATTTCCACATAGTGATAATACCCAACTTTCCTCTCCTGCTCACAACTTCCCCCTACCCCCTGCCTCTGCTTTCTATAAAGTATAACTAAATTGTAAAATATTTATTAAGGAAAAGTCTTTGTCTGGATTGTTTCTCCTCCACTTGTACTTACTAACAAACTTGAGAATAATATTTTTGCCTAGATGTACCCTTTTCATTTAGGAAGCTTCACTTTTAGGCCTCAATCTTTGCAAATTAGTTGAACCTTCCCACACACTGCATACTCATTTTAAAGCTGTTTGACTCTTTTCAGTAGCACTTCTCTACTTCATTGTGCCTCAATTTAAGTTCCTTATGAAGGTGTTTTAATTTGTGGAGTCTTACAGTTGACATTACATGCAAAGGCTACATGATGCACAGTTACAAACTGTTATAGATATTTAAAATACACAATCTTCAACACAAAAAATCCTGGCTTTCTAAAGCCAAAGGACTTTTTGTGAAATAAAATAACATAAAAAATAAAGTAAATCCAATGTAAAATATAACTAAAAGCAAAAGCAAAGTGCATAATTACTGATGGACCTAAATACCAGAAGTAGAAGAAAATTACTTATGCATTATTTCTGTCCCACACAAATAATTCCAATGCAGTTACTACAGGATTGTAAAAGAACTGATCCCTCAGATGCTGGTCAAAAGCAATTTAAAAATAATAATGTTTATTGGTTTACAAACCTAGTCTAAATACAGAACAAAGTCTGTTGAGAAGATACTTTCTTTAAATATTCACTAATTAGAGTGATAACAATAAACTCTTTGCAGCAAATGGTATTTCCCCACCCAGATTTGCTGTGGCTTGTAAATTGGTTGGCTTTACCAATGGTAACCTCAGAAATCCAATTCTAGAGAGAAAAGGTGAATTAATGCTTTAAAATCCCTCAAATTACCGATTATTTTCCTTTCTTTAAAACAGCAAAGTGGATCTATCTCATGGTTGATGGATACAAACTAATACACTACAGAAACCTTGTGCTGCATGCTGGAATAAGAAAGTTGATGTTGCAAGACAAAACTATAATCTGAGGTGTTAAGGATCTCATATATATGGGAAGTTTAAAATAAATCTTTACTTTGAATATTGAAAAAATTCCCAACTATTATTATTGATTTTTGCAATGCTTATATGTAACATCACAACTCCTTTCATAGCTCTTTTTGGACAAGCCCCAACTGCACAGAATCACTGAATCATTAATCATTGGATAAAACCTCCAAGACCATTGAGCCCAACCCTTAGCCCAGCACTGCTGTGTTCACCACTAAACACTGTCCCCAAGTGACACATGCACATGTTTCTCAACCACTTCCAGGGACAGTGGCTAAACCACTTCCCTAGACAGCCTGCTCCAGTGCCTGACCAAACTTTTAATGAAGACATTTTTCTGAATGGGAAATATTTCATACTCAATACTTAGACAACACAAATTTTAAAATTCAAAATTTCCATCCATGCATTCAATCTCATGTTCACTTTCTTCATTAGAAAAATTAACAAGACACAAAACTGTGTGCTTATTTTTTTTAACCACTGAGAGCTTTGTGATCAGCTCTTTAGGCTTGCTTTCACCATTTACTCATAACTCCAGAAACACACCCTGCTTATGAAAAATACAGGACTAACTCACTGAAATTGGATCTTTGTCTCTCAAAAGGCAAGCAGAGAATGATAAAACTGATATTATCAGCCATAATACTTCACACTGTTCATCGAGGAGTCAGGTGCAGCACATAAATTAATAAAAGCACTCTGAATCATTAGAGTCAGCAAATGGTATCACAAACTTTCATTTAAATCTCTATTAATGTGAGAGCTGTTCTATCTGAGAAACCATGAGAACAGGGAGGTGATATTTTTTATATGGATTTCTGAGACTTTGGAAGTATAAATCTAATTTTCAGTATAGATTTATTAATGATTTATGTGTATATAATATATATTTTTACAAAGACAAGCATAGAAGCCTTTTAAGTTTACTTATGCATGGAAAAGATTACTGAGAGCCTAGAGCAGTAGATGAATGTGACTATCACACAAAAAGATATAAAGGACATGAATATAGTAAAATATTAGATTTTTTGGTCTTTTGGGGACACCAATTTTAAGATCTGATGCTTGAAGCATTCTACTAATATTTCAAATGCAACCTCCAAGGTGCAGAAAACCTCCCCCCACCCTGCTGACTACACCAAGAACATACAAATGTAGACTGTTCAAATAGGTCTGTGAGAAAAATCCACCAAGTACAAAATAAGAGAATCAGCCTATTATTAGACAGTACACTAAAATGCAACTATAGCTAAGCAACCCTGAGTTTAAATTCACTAGAAAAACTGTCTTGAGTTCAAAAAATAATTAACATTATATGAAAGTTAAATCTCAAGAGTGATGTTAAGTATGGTTTTTTCTCTCAGTGCCCCAAGGAAAGAACTAAATCAGCCCATGCATCTAGGTCTAGAAAACATTTTACAGACTATTACTGCTAATCAAAATCAGCCATAAGCAAATATCAAAAAATCTAAAATATAAATACTTTTTTGTGCTGAAATACCACCAGAGCACTTATTATCACTGTGCAATTCTGAATTATATGAGAATATAAAGGTAGTATAAATGAAAGATAGAAACGTAACATATAGGTTAGAGGACCAACAATTTAAAAAAATAATATTTTAACTCTTCAACATACTTGCTAAGATACACTCACCTTAAAAGGCATAGGAAATAAATGAAAAATATAATCAGTCTGCAAACCATCACAACCCGGTGCTGTGTCTTATAGTTTATTTTAAATAAGAATTTCCTCTCTGTCAAGTGCTTGATAATATGGAAGAGCAGCACTGTGATGAACTGTATTTCAACTTAAAAATCAGCCCTCGAGATTAAAAACATCAATTTCTCACTGAAGCTGAGGTTATGGCTAACCTTGGCTGTTGCAAGGAGAGGGAGGATCTGTGCAACTTAATTCCACTTGACAAGGACAAACCCAAAGTACTGTCATAAGGGGCTTCTCTTCTTTCTCTGTGGCCTTTCCACTGCAAAAACTTATGATGAGATGAACTTATGTTTCCATCTTGAAACAGAGCAGAGAGAAAAGAAGGGCTCACTGTCAAAATAAGATGTTACATTAATAAAAAATAACTAAATTTAAATTTAGTTTAAATTTTTTATCTAAACTAGAGAGACATGGAGTTGATGCATTGACCTCTCAGTGGATGAGGAATTGGCTGGATGGTCAGACCCTCAGTGCTGTGGTCAATGGCTCAATATCCAAGTGGAGACCAGTGACAAGTGGCATTCCTCAGGGGTTGGTATTTTGGTATTGGGACAGGCACTACTTAACATCTTTGTCAGTGACATGGACAGTGTGATTGAGTTCATCATCAGCAAGTTTGCCACTGACTCCAAGCTGTGTGGTCTAGTCAACATGCTAGAAGGAAAGGATGTCACCCAGAGGGACCTGGACAAGCTTGTGAGGTGGCACTGTGCAAAACTCTTCAAGTTCAGCAAGGCCAAGAGCAAGGTCCTGCACTTGGGTTGGGGCAATCCCAAGCACAAATAAAGGTTAGGTGGAGAACAGATTGAGAGCATCCCTGGTGAGAGGGACTTGGGGGTGTTGGTTGACAAGAATTTCAACATGACTCAGCAACATGCACTTGCAGAGCAGAAACTCTTGGGCTGCAGCAAAGGAATTGTGGAAAGGTCAAGGGTGGTGATCCTCCCCCTCCATTCTGTTCCTGGGAGATCCCACCTGGAGTAATGCATCCAGCTCTGAGAATCCCAGCATAAGAATGTGGCCCTGTTGGAACGAGCCCAGAGGAGTGCCACCAAGATGATCAGAGGGCTGGAGCACCTCTCCTATGAAGCACCTCTCCAGGCTCAGAGATTTGGAGTTGTTCAGGCTGGAGAAGAAAAGGTCCAAGGGAGATCACATTGAGGCCTTCCAGTACCTAAAAGGGCCCTACACAAAAGATGAAGAGGGTTTTACAAGGGCACTTAGTGATAGGATGAGGGAGAATAACTTTAAACTGAGAGAAATTTTAGATTATATATTAGGAGGAAATTCTTCCTATGAGGGTGTTGACACACAGCTTGTCCAGAGAAGCTGTGGATGTTCCAAGCCCTGGAAGTGTTCAAGGCCAGACTGGATGGACTTAGAGCACCCTGGCCTAGCAGAAGGTGTCCTTTCCCATGGCAGGGGGTTGGAACAAGATGACCTCTAAGGTCCCTTCCAATCCAAAAAAATCTTTCCTTGATAATATCAGATTTTGCACTCTTATGAATACTGCAGAGATCACTGAGCAAATGTTTGGAAATGACACTTTCAGAGAATTTTCTGAGCATTCACTTCTCAGACCTGAGGAATATCTGTAAAACACTGAGAAAATCTGCCTTTAACAAAGGTACCTGGTCTCAGACTTCTTTTAGGTCTCAAAGAGTTCATAAAAGGTGCATAGTTAACCAAGATGTTGTACAAATGTCGCATCTTATAAAAGCTTCTGCTTTTTGTTGATTTAAGACTCAAAACAGACTCAGGAGAGAAGAATTAGACACTTCTGCAAATGAAGATGCAGATAGAACAAAAGCCTCTCCAACATGTGACAAAATAATTATTTCTCTTATAATATAAATGTAAAAGGCGCTTTTAAAATAGCAAGGTTCATCTCTTATTTTACTTAGGTACAATAGGTTATTTCCTGCTCTATGAATAAAACTTTGGACTACTGCAATTCTAAATCACAGGTATTTTTGAATTCGTAATTCATTCATGTGCGACCTGCTTTCTATTGCACTGCAATAGACTGCTTTTGTCCTCAGAAAGCAGACACTAGTCTTTTCTGCATATGTACTAAATGTTTGAACCTTGCATATTTCTTGTTATCTCTGGAAGGCCATGATTGTCACCCAATATAATCCTCAATTAACTAAATAATTGTAACATTAGTGCACTATATTCACTTTGCAGCAGAATGAAAGGTTGCATTTATTCTTTTGACTGCTTTTGCATATGACTCAAGATGGAATGGACCAATGGAAATTGGTCTACCAGAATGATGTGAAATTGCTTTGGTTTTTCTTTCCCAGCAATCATTTATGACAAAATTTAATAAAACCCATAAACAATATATATTATCCGTTATAGTGGTTTTTTAAGTAAAGTTTACAAAAGAAAATACATGAAAGAACTTGAAATGTTGAACTTCAAAACAAATCATACAATAGACTGCTTTTGAAAACAAAGTTTATTTCTACTATTCATCATGTAAGAATTTTCTACCTGTTGTTTTTCAGTTTTTTTTTTAATTAGTTGTTGATTTGTGTAAATGTTTATAATTATTTAGATACTATTTAGGAAGACAAAGTTCTGCTATAATAATAAAAATATGTACAGTTTAGAGTTGCAACGCAGAAAGCCTCTAAAATATTTTATTTCCTAATGGGAGCAAAAGTATGTAAAGTAACAATCTAGAAGTTCTTATCATTTAATAAAAGAGCATTTTTAGTAATGAATAAGTTTTTATCTGATTAAAGTTATGAGCTGCTTTCAGATTACTTTGTTTCTTTTTGTAGATATTATGAAATTCCTTATGAAGGAACTAAAAATACTTTCAGAAAGTTTTTAATATGCTGATGTGAAAATGATAGTGGCTTTTACCACAAGACCGCCTATTCAGCGGTAAAAATATTTCAGATTACAATAAGCCTCACTTGGAATAAAATGAGAAGAAAGCTCTCTCTGTCAGGAAAAGAAAGAAGTATTTTAAATATCCTTCATCTTCCATCTAACATTTTCAAGTACTTTATTGCACAAAAAAAGTCTTTCTGAAGTCTGCTCTGAAAAGCACTGCTGGACACCAACCTCAGTTAATTCAAATGCAAATAAACTGTGAACTTCAACCTACTTCAAGCCATCAGTGCAAGCATTGCCAACTCTCCCCTCATTTAACTCTTTAGAACTTCTTATTTTCTTAAGATTTGCACGACTCAGCTATGCAGCCAAATAATTCACCACTAATTTTACATTATGTATGCTATGAAGAGTGATTAACTGAATAGACTTACTATGACCATTTCTAGGATAGTAAGCATAAATACCTGCATAAATATTGCTGTCAAACAAAGCTAAAAACAGATAACAAATACATATTTCCAGTCATTCTTGTCTCCACTTGGTAAGGAATCATGCCTGGCTAAACCACAGCAGCCTCACTTGACATAATATTTAGTAACTGAAGTAACAATAGCATAGAGGAAACGAGAGATACCTGCACTTAGGGAGCCTTTTTGAAGTTCTTCTGCCACAGTAACTGTGCAGAAGTTCCTTGATCTGCACTGGCCCATCCAAATGGAGACACATCTGTTAATAAATGCAACTGCTAGAAAGGAACACAACCTACCAGAACTTTGTGACTTGAGGTTACTCAACCCAAAACCTAAAGAGAGAACTTCTAAAATAGTACTGAAGGGAATAAAGCTGTGGGTTTGATTTCTCTTGAATACTCTTCCTCAGCAGTAGTAACCCTTGCTATCGGAGGTGTTAGAGGGAGTTTCACATGGAACTATTTTCAAAGGGGCTAGACTACCACCACTCTTGGTCAACCCACATCTTTCTCAATGTGTCTTTACTACAGAGAAAATACTTGACTTGCTGTACTTCTGATAATATAAAAATTGTTCTTTGTCTTTTCTGTCTACCAAGAGGCTGGGAAAAGCATGCTGTACTGAATACGTATAATATCACATGCAAATAAGCTTCCAGTCTTTTCATTTGCTGACAGCTATTCCCTATGCTTTAGAAGGTTTAAAAAAAGTTTGAACTAAAAACAGGATTAAACAGATTTACACACCTGCTAATCTATTTACTTAAAATTATGCAGCATAACAGACCAAGCTACACTGAATGGTTAATGAATATGGTCCTGTTTTTGCTTAGAAAACTTGTTGAACAAAGTCAAGAGTAGCATTTGAGTCATTGCTTCCCCTTGAGGCAATGATTCACTCCTGCAATATTTAATGTCCACAATTATGCCATAATGTTTGCCAGCCTGGAAAAAAAATAATCAGAAATTACTTCCTAAAACTTCATTTGACCTCTTACCTTTGAGATATCAAAGCCAAGTTCAGACCTGTTAAATGGCAAAACTATTCCTATTGGAGCTCCATCTTTAGATTTGAAAATCATAAAACTGAGCAGAGCCTTGTTTTTAACATTATTTTGTAGTCTCTAAAAGAGAAGAGTGACAAAATTTGCATTTTCTGAAATGCTATATAAAGGCACATGCATTTTTCTAAGAAAAATAAGTTGGGTACTTTTAAAAAACATAATTTATGTAATTGTAACAGGTCTTTTATTCTAAGATTAAATATTGCTTTTAAACAAATACTGAAGATTATTGGATAAACTCACACACAAATAAAAACAGAATGAAGGAATGGAAAACTGACATGATTAGGCAGATCTAGAACACACCTAGAATGGAGCAATCACAATATTTGGGCTTTTACTTATCGCCATATGCTGTCAAAGGCCTTAAATCAAGAAATAACCAAGATACACTGGAAAAAGTATGCTCTGGTTCCCAGACAGGGTAGTGCATATGTTGATATTTTCAGTAGTTGTAAGTGTATGCCCTCACATACACACCTTTGTGTGTTGGTCAGCTTAAAAAGATCCCTAAAGTAGCTCTTTAAACCTGACTTTTCTATAAATCCTGTTTCTGTAACAAAAACTCCTCCCTGATTTTACATTAGCTCTTCAGTAAGCTGATTGGTCAAGCCAATGACAACTTCTGTGTGATGTTGGTAAAGGACTTGGAACAACATAATATGCAAAACCATATTCTTACAAGTTTACAAATATGCTTGAATAAGGTTTACTACTGCAGACATGCTTCTTCTAGTTAGAATTAATTGCCAAAATGGCTATAGACCACACTTAATGTATATATGTATTTAGAACACCATTTTGTTGAAAAATAACAGTGCCATTGTACCTCCTTCAGAGTATATGTATAATTTTAAATACCCATTTTTCAAACATGATTTATCAGATGAATCAGCCTAATACAAATAAAGGCAAAATATTAGCTAGAAAATACAACCAGATACAAATCTAAAAGCACAGAAGTAATGTCTTAGTTTCAAAGTTTATCATCTGATTGATGCTGGCAAAATGTCTGATCTCAGAAAGGTCAATGAGTTTTAATCATGTAATGATGGAGACAGTCCTACTAACTGGAAAAAGATGATGTATGAATAGAGACCACTCAAGTGAACAGTGATTTGCAGATTCAGGCTCTGTATAAACATTAAAAGTTTAGATATATATTTAGTGGGTTGAGGGTTGTAATGTCGTGGGTCATTTTCCCCCTCGGTGTTACGAGCATCTGCACCACACAGTACAAAATAACTTTTTCAAAATAATTTTCTAATGTCTACTTCAAAAAGTAAACATCCTGAATCTCCATACCTTAAAAACCATCATTTAAAATTACATCAGAATATTTCAAGCAAATCAGTATGTGTGCCAATGACAGACGATAAAAGTTGTCTTAGCTGATGGATAGAGTGTTAATGAAGGCTTGCAACTAGTACAAGTGCTATGTAATAAACTTTCATTCCCTACTGTATAGAGAGGAAGACGAGAGCTATTTTATGACTGGGGAGAGAACAATAAGGCATATTTCCTAATTCTACCCAAATGCAATGAAATTCTTGGCACCCTGAACTACTTTCTCCTCATTTCTAGCTTTCAACTTTACCCATCAGTAGCTCTGTGCTGCTGCCTGATGGTTATCTTTATACTCCAGCTGATACAAGCATTCAGCAAAAGAGAACCCACGTTAGCTGTAAGGGAATTATGCAGGAGTAGAACAATGCTACAACACTAAGAGGCAGCCTCCTTGCAATCAGCTTCATCCCATCAACAAAAGTTACTTTAAGCTCACAGCACTTATGCAGGACAACTGTGTAGAAAAATACTTGTGTTTAGGTCCCAGTGCCTAAGAAAATTCATCACAACCAAAAGAATATGAAGTACTACACAATTCTAAAAAATGGGAGGTGGGGACCTCATTTGCCTGCTTATTCTGTTTTGTTATCTCAGTAGCACTGGCTGGCTAGCAGCAGCAGCTTATTCCCTCTGGAATCTGCTTTAATCTCAGACAGACATCCCTTGGTGGTGGCTCAGCTCTGTGCAGAAGTCACTACACGGCGCTCAGCTCTGTGTGTGCAGAAACGCCTGTGCAGCACTGAGCTCTGCGTGTGCACAACTCTGACAACTCACAGAAGCAGCAGCAAACTCCTCTGCGAAGCAGAGCTCCGTACCAAGCTCACAAAACGTTAAACACTGCTGAAAGAAAAAGATATTACGTCTGCCCACACTTCTCAGTTCTATTCAATTACTGACAACAGCAGTCCTATAAATGCCACGTAATATGGTATTATTAAATCCGAGATTCACATTTATGCCTAGCTGCAGCCTGGAAGGAGGCCTGATGTTCAGCCAACATCAAAGGACAAAAATTCACAACTTTCACGGACACACACACCCCACATTGACCTTGGAGGCAGAGGTGGTGATCATCCCTTTCGTAAGGGTGCTGTTTCCCAAGCTGACAGTGTAACAGTGCTGAATTGTTTGTCAAGTAACGGGGTATCACCACCCTTCTGTTGCACACGTATACAGGCACGCACAAGAACACAGAGCAACATGCGGCTGTGCTTTTAAATCCTCTCTAATTCCTTCTTTACTCTCTACTTCCCAGAATGACCTCGCATATCCTGTCTTCCCTCAAACAGAACCAACCAGAGCTTCTCTAGTCCCCCCAATCACTTTTTATATAAAGAAGGCTCTGTAATGTCTTTTAAGATCTTTCTATAATATTCAAGATTTCAAATACAAAATATTTTCAACCATTTAAAAATTATCCTGAGAGCCAGTTTTCAATATAAATAAGTCTTGGACTTTTCATTCAGATTCATCTTTTGTTTATGGAGCCCTTTTCACTGAAAGCTGCACCCTTTTTCCAAGCCTTGCCCCTACACTGACCTAAGGGCTACCAAGCTTCCAACTTTACTCTGCCTTTAATTGCCAGCTCCTCCATCCCATGCAGCACCCCACTATCATTTACAGGGAAAATATGTACGTATATATAAATATTAGTATTGCTGCTTACCTTTGCCAAGAGTCACTAAAATCCACAAGGGGAAAAAACCAAAACCCCCAGCTCCACGGGTCCTCGCGCAAACCGCAAAGAGAGGAACACTTCTTCTCCCTTTAACAAAGCCACAAGCGGCTCCGCCGCGATCCGGCGAACGAGTGAGCGCCTGGTCCGGAGCGAAGTGTGCGCAGCTCCCGGCAGGGCGCTTCCCGGCGGGGGCAGGCGNGGCCCCGCTGCCGCCCGCCCGCCGCTCGCACCGCCCCCGCGCCGCCCCCAGCGCCGGGCGGGCTCCCCAACTCGCGCTCCCAGCCCGGCCGCCTCCCCCTTCTGGGCTGGTGCGTTTTTCTGCGGGGCAGCGGGGTGGAACGGCTCGTGTTTCCCTTCCCGCCGAGGGGTTCCCTGCCCGCGCAGGGGGCTTTTAGCCCGGCAGAGGTCACCGAGTCCCTCCTTCGGCTCACCCTCCGCAGGGCCATGGCCCCGCTCCCTTTGCCCCGGCCGTCGGCGCCCAGCGCCCGGGCAGATGGCAGCGCTGACGCCGGCAGCAAGAAGAGCAACTGCTGTGAAATAGCGAGAACTGCCCCCTGAAGCACAGAGGGGTGTTGTGCCGGCGTCTTTCAAGCAGGGGGTTATTATGAATATTGCATAAGCTTCAATATATCAGCGGGCTGTCTGAAAGCTCCAGTACGCTGGAGGTTTGCGCACCTGTATCGGTAATCCCTAGCGTCCACACCAGGTTTTGTGTGGTGCTTGAGTGCCAAGGTAGAGGTCCCCTTGTAACCCTTGCCAGAAACATGGACAAGTGGCTGGGAATCTCAGTATAAGGGGGAAAACAATCACCTTGGGATAAGACCGTTAATTGCATGCTCCATTTATAAGCAGGAGAAGAGGTACCTTTGAATAAACAGGAGCAATCAAAACAAAAATTTCAACTAAAAACTAATCTCAAAAAAACTTATATTTGTATGTGAAGTCAAGCAGAGAAACAGTATTTTGAAGTCTAACTTGAATCTGCTTTATTGTGAGTTAACAGGTTTAGTTACCTGATTTATTACTTTTAAATTAATCTACTACCCATTCCACCACTTTTAAAGAGTAGCTCTTTCATCTTCAGTGTGAAACCATTATGAAAATTGAGTATCTACTCCTCTTGTCATTATAGTTACCTGTTTCATGCCTTTTGGGAAAACATGTTACAGATTAAAGTATTAAACTGTCTTTAATTCACCCCTGGCTAGGGTAAAGCCAGACAGAGGTCAGCTGCTCTGACGTACATCAGCTTTCTAGGTTAATTGCGCTTGTGTCTACATGTGGAATGAGCACATAGTGAGAAATAAAACTAGGTAAATGCCATACCTAAAACCTGAACTAGTTAACATAGGAATTAATAAAACAGGACAGGTTGGATTGCATTAGCTTATTACTATTTTGTGAGGGAGTTCTTACTGGATTGATAATTAGGTCATGGCACTGCAAGAAGGAACATGATTAGCTTCAACACACAGAGTGTGGACTATAAGACCAAATAACCCAGACTTTCATTGACCCAACCTTTTCTAATTGCCAGTTATCACAAAGGCAGCTTGTCTGGCACCTGGGTTGCATTTCTGAAACCCTATTATTTTACTTCTCATTTTTCTCTTAAGCCCTCTCAGTTTTTTTGCAAAGTACAGACAATATAATTGCACTACTTAAGGACAATTTTTGAAGTATAAAATTGACACTGAGTCTATGAGCACAGCTGCACCAGAAACTCTTGTGGGACAGAGGTAAACCCCAAGGTGATTTGTTCAAAACTGAGGGGAAATTGAAATGCTGTGAGGGTGAATAGGGACCTTGTTCATCCATTCTCCTGTGCCATTATGAAAGTACATGAAACAAATAACAATTATGTAGATGTTTTATGTAACCCAATTATTGAAGTAGTCAGGAAATCGGTCAAATGATGCAAGGTCTGACATATCATAACTTACTGCTTGGCTTTGCAAATTAGTAGACAATGAAAATAGCATAAGGAAGACCCTGGAAACTTCTGAAGATCTCTGTATCTTGTGAGGACATGGCCTCCTAAATTTCACAGTAAACAATGATACCACCATGATACATTAAGGTATCTTGGCATTCTTGCATATTTGAGTGTGTTTATCTGATCATGTGTATCTTTAGTCTTTGTAAACTCACTGAGGTATTCAATTTAAAAACTCATATTTCATATTTTCTAATTTTTCCTCTAATTTAGGTCTGTATCAGCTATAGATCATAGTTGGAAAATAAATTTTGTTCATTCATATCCTGACAGCTTTCTGTCTTCTGCTTAATGGATATTATTTGTGAGCTCATTTTTTTTACATTGTTGGCTCAGTTTTTCCACACACTCAAGAAATATGTGAATAACATCTTTTTTTTTTTGTTATTGTTCTGTGATCCATACATTACATCATCACTTTCTGCAGTTCAAACTTTTTCATCCAGAGTAGCTGGGATATTACTTTATTGAATGTAATACAGACCAATATACATATTATTGTAATTTATTCTGTGCCTAACAAATAGCTGCTAGTCCAGAGCGACTTGTTGCTTGCTAGTATATTTCTGATTTCCAGAACCCTAATTTGGATAGTTTATGATCATATCTGGCAGATCCCACATAATATACTAGACAGTTTTCAATTTGGTACACTCCTGAGCCCCATGTGCTGGACAATCAGTTAAGCCTGGTTTTTATATTTCCTACCCCAGCTACTACAGTTGAAGCATTTGCTATTGGGCAGAGGAGAACACATACAGTAAGTACTGACTGGCATTTTCTTGTAAGGATGAGAAACACAGAAGAACTTCAAAGCTGAGCTATATTTGTTTAGACTATAGATATTAATAATAAAGATTCTCTATTTTGTATTTATGAGATTAAGTACTGTATAATATCTGATACAGCAGGAAGTTTTATGCAAGACAAAGAGAAGACCAAAGTCTCAGTATATTAAAGGGAAGTTAATGCAAATAATAGATGATAAAAGTTTTTTTAACAACCTATTCAGTATTGTCCATCCTGTGGTTTAACTCCAGTTAGCAGTCAAAAACCAGGACAGTCCAGAACATCTGCCCTTACACTTCACAGCCTATCCATAACTCACTGAAGTCAGAACAAAAGTAATTTTCTTTGACTAATTTGTATCTCCTTTCCTACTGCAAAAAATTCTGGAGAAGGGGTTACATTCCTGGTAAACAGCATAGCACCCAAAGTGGATGCAGAATTACAGAGTAAGCATAGTTTTTCAGAATGTAATATTTTTTCTTCTCTTGGCTTTTGTACCAGTAGCACTTTCTAACTCAATTAGTTGTTTTTTGGGGTTTTTTTTAATTTTTGCTTGGGATTTTGTGTTAATAAACAGTAAGGGACGAAAAAAAGGCATTTTGAAATCTTGTCTTGTTACTTACTCATTAGATTATTCCAGTGACTTCTGTGTGGCTTGGTAGCACTCACTACCTGTATGTTCAATAACAAAATTTTATCTTTCTGTGATCTATCTATAAACATTAAAATTGAAAAGTATTCACATTTATAGTTACCAAAAAATTTAGGATATAAATACCTGATACTACTAAATGTTAATTAATTTGTTGTCTCAAACTAAACAGCAGTTACAATGTGGCAAATAAGACTAAAAAAACAAAAAAATTAAGTATTTCTGTCTTTGAATGAAGAATATGCAACACTTTAAACACAATTATATTTGCAGCTTAATATCAAACCTATTTTTAGGTATGATCAATTGTAACAATAATGAAATCTTATTTCAAAACACACAGTCCAAAGTACTGCCCTTCGTAGGATTCAATTTCCACTTCTTAACAAATTATTCCTCTTTTATTTGAAGACAACAGCTGCCCCTTCAGTGCAGCTGTTACTAGTGAAGATCATTGATTAGCTTGAAGTCAATGACAGCAAAGGAACTCTCAGGATGCTCTGATATGAGATAGCATGAATAATCCTCTAAATCTCTCTCCCTCTCGCACACACACAGCATGAAGTTTGGGCACATACATCTTTCCCTCATTTTCCACTGGTCTAACTCACTCAGTGTCTGTTCAATGTTTTAATGAAAGATGATAGTGTATCCACTATAAGCTCAGTCCTGAGCAAAAAGCACAAGAAATGCATTGAGACCTGGACCAGTGCTCTGATAACAGCAGGGCATCATGAGCACCAGAATGACAGACACTGGCAAATAGCATAGAGGAAAATTAGCTTGCTCATGGCTTGGAGAAAGGTTGTGCCAACCATCTGTCACAGGAGCTCTCCCAAATGACAGCGAGGATCATAAAGGCACATTAAGGTTTTCCCCATACCTCCTCAAAACCATTTCCCCAAAGGGACCCAAATAAAAGAAACACACATTATTGTTCACACACAAGAAACCTACCTTTAAAACTCATCAAAATAATTCAAATGCAGGCCCCAAAATAACAGATGTACAGTACGAGTGTGTGGGGGGGTAGCACAGGCTCTGAGGTAAGATCTGTAGATTTTTTTTCATTATGCCTAATAAAATAAATGCTATCAATTCATTTCAGTGTGTAGCAGATTTGCAATGATAATGATTTGGACAAGATGACGTCTCCACTCTCGTCTTGTGACAATAAAGTAACAATTGATTAAATGGGAAGGAGATAATACAATACAGAATTAATATCCACACTAAAAATTACTATTGAAAAGAATTAATCAATGAGGATAAATATTTAATTTCATATCATCTAGCTTTTTTCAACTTCATTTGGGATCAAGTAATTTCATTACTCATTATCATTGACATCTGAAAGCAGACTACCACTCGATAGTAGATAATACAGATTTTACTTAAAAAAAACTCCACACAAAGAGAAAGCTGCAGATACTCATTTTCAGTGCCTAGTGATAACATTTATAAGAGATCTCTTAGGGCACCTACTGGGGAACCTCAGCATTGCATGCCAAAGAAAGCCTGTGAAAAGGGTAAAAATCTTTCTAACAGATTAAACCAGAACATTAATTCAGCCTTTTTTTTTTTCCCCTCTGGGCAGTCCTCGTTCTATAGACTCTAGCACTTAAAGCAAATAACCAAATGATAAAATTTTACAGATGAAAGTATTCACTGATGGAAAGGAAAGCGCTAATACTCTACTCAAGGCAGCTCTTGACTATTTAAATATGAAGTTGAACATATGTTTTGTTTGCATAGAAAAAATACTTTGCATTAAAAATTTTACTAAAACCACAATGAGAAATTAAATTCGTTGGAATTATGTATTGACAACAATGTCAGAGTTTTTAAATTAGGATTGTTTATTCTTTAAGTTAGTTTTTCAAAGTATTTTGATATTTTGATTTTTTTAGCTGTGAAGTTCTGTGGCAGTAATCCTGACATCTGGGAACATTTGCCATATGATTTCCATTTGGTATTTATTTATTCCTATATTGATTATACTAATACAGAACATTCTCTATTTTATAGCTCATTTCCTCAAAGTCCCTCACAGGTGATTTCTGGAGACATGGTGTGTACCTTGGAGTTTAGTTAGCCTGTGATATAAAACAGTTGTTTAACTTATTTCAAAGAAAAGATAGCTTTGGAAATTTAACTAATAAAGTAGCAAACACCTCATATCAGCCTCATAAAGCTGGATGTACTTTTAAGCAGAAGTTCTGTAAGGGCCTCTCTCTGTTCCTCTGATATTTTTTCGTGTTTTCCAGGAGTCTGTGACCTGTAACAGTCACTTACAAACTCTAGGGAGAAATGTCTGATACCTTGTTAAAAAACAACAGCACCAAACCCAGAACAATAACACACCTAACCTGCTCCTGAGGTACATTGGCAAGTTGCTAAAATCCACTATCACTGCAGTTTAGGTAGCCTATTCCAAACCAATAAAAATCCTCTTGAACAGGGGATAAGTATCATCCTTATGTTCATTCTATGCATTACTTCAGGAATTACACTTCACAATAAATTTTGAAAAGAGACACAGACGTCTGCATTTGTCCTAAATCTCAGTAATGGAGCTGAAGCACAATCACATATTTTCAAGTGGGTTTTCCTAGGGAATAAGGCAATAAAAACAGTGATTTTATGTCTGGAACAGAAGTCTAAATTAATATACAGTGTTGTGTAGCCTAATGGACTCCTAGTCATGTATCTCATCATACATCTGATCCCATCCCACGTTGTACTAAGAATATAAAGGAACCAGTTCTTCAAAGACTGCTCTTACTGGCTTTGAAGCAAGTAGGTCTGTGAACTCTGATATCTGTACAGGGTAGGGAGACATTTCCTACAGTTCTAGAGAACAGGAGGAGAATAGAATAACATATGTAGACACATCTTACCCTGTCTCTCCTTGAAACCAATCAGCTTGTCCCAGAGTAGCACAAGGAATATTAAATGGGATGAGTATTCTGGCTTATTGCCTTTGTGACTTTGATACAGCAGAATTTCTTACATCTTTAAGAGATAAATTCCATCAAAGGTTCATACGCACATTGTAATAACTACTCACAGTAAAGAATGCAATGAACTTCTCAGATGGGAGACATGGTCATTATTCTACATATCAGTTAGTTCATAGCTCTACTCAGCCAAAATCCTTTGTCTTTCCAGACAACATTTCAAGAATCTGAATATGAACAAAAAAAAAAAAAAGGGAAATTTCATCCCGTGGCAACTAATTTCTGACCATTTTCCCACTGCTTCTGCACAGAGGAATGATGTGATGTAAAAGGGGTAGTATGACAGCTTTGTGTAGGCACATCCTAAAAGAAAAAGGATATGTTCATGCTTCTTACTTGTAAAGTAGTTCCTGGGATGAAATTAAAGCTGTAACCTTATATTCTGCACACATTTTATTAATTTTATTTTACTTTCCTTTCTTTTTCATAGGTCACTCTATAAACTCTGACATTCACAAGAAACTCCTGCCTCTAATATGGTCTTAAATATTAATAAGCAAATATTTTTTGAATAAGATGAAGGATGTGAAATGGTTAATTGAGACACCTCAGTTTTTACACCTCTCACTGAACCCAATTCAGGAACCAGACAGCTCTACTCCAAAACTTATCTAATTTAAAGTGACAGGTATTTAATTACATATTACATACTATCCAATTATATGTAAAAAAAATCTATTTTCTCCAGTACAGTACTATTTGAAAAGTTGATATTTGATTTGCCAAAAAAATCGGATTTTCTCCAAGTGCTTCACTCAACATGAAAAAACAAGCATTACAGCTTGTTAAATACTCAAAGACCTCCTTCCTTGTAGTTTATCTTACCCTTCATGTAATTTCTGTTGGAGTCAGAAATAGGCCAAGTAGGTTCTTGCTCATAAGTTTTGTGAATTTTTAGAAATTTGAGAAGGATTATCCAGTCATGCATGAATATAATAAAATTTGGAAGATAAAACTAGACAACAATAAGATCTTATTTTGGCTTTAAAACCAATCTCAAAGAAGTTGATGAAATTGACTATAGAAGAAATTTTTGTGGTTTTCCTTAATCTGATTACTTTGCTACTATTCACAAATACAGATCACATTACTTCCATATACTTGCACAAAAAAGGAAAACACAGATGCCCTCTTTTTGCTTAAATGGGAAAAATACTGAGAGGCTAAGCTGTTTAAGCAGTTACAAAAGAAATCTGGGGCACTGCTGGGATCAGAAGTTTCCTATTTCTTATTCCTTCTTAATCACATGATAATCCTGCTTTATCAATCCACATGTCAATTTAAAAGCAGTGATTACAAGTCATCAATAGTGATGATCCAATATTTCAGTACAATTGAAAAAGACACAACTGAACTTTAAAGAGAGTTCAGAAAAATCACAGTAGCCTGCCTTTTAGCATAAATGGTACTGCTTGCCTTACATAATCCAGTACTGTTGATTAGGAAAAATCCTCACAGTCACTGTAAAAATGCCTGCTGTGCTCACTTTGCTTAGTGTGTGCTCCAGAATATACACACCCCATATTCTTTCACTAAAAACTTCCAGAGATGCAGACAGTACAGTTACACTGACAATATTTTGAAGCAGGATCAGAATACATACCAGACTTTTGCATTTGCTTCTCTGCTAAATCAGTTACTTGTTTCCAGTCAGGAAGCCAAAATCATTCTGAAGTTTCAGAGTTCAGAGATTTACACAGTTCATAGCACACATTATAAAAGTATATCAGGTGCTACTAGCAAGTATAGATATTTAAGACCATGACATTCATGTAAATTTACATAAGAAAGCTTTAATAAAAGGTTACTAAGTTGCTAAATAAATCATCAGGTTGGAAATGCAGGTGCGAAATGCCTACTCAGTTTGCACTTTCCTGCAAGCATATACATTCTGGCACAATTTCTGTCCACACACACCACCAGTGGTTTTCTCCAGCAGCTCTTTATTCAGTGAATAGATATGGGTGAGACAATGTCTGCTTGAAAAAGCTATTTTCTTCAGGCACCTATAATGGCTAGTCACCTATGAGGTGTCTGTTCTTAGTGGCTTACTGAGCACCAAAGAGGCAGAAGTCAAGTTTCAAGGCAGCAACCAGGTGAATAAACCCAGAAAGCCTCTCGTTACTCTACTTGCAAACAGGCAAAACATAAACTTGGTGTTCTGCAACTAATAGCATGTTCCATATGGGAGATATTTTACCAGGTATTGGTGTCTTTCACAGTTTTGAGGGGTTATAGAGAAAAAACTAAAGCTGAGGTCTAGACAGAGAGGTGTGGATTAGGTAAAGTGGCTTTGGAAACCAGCATGGAATTGGCAACTTTGAAACAAGGACAGAAGACAAGTATTTGAAGAACAGTTATATTTTCAGGAAAAGATATTTCCTGAGAGAAACATCACTGGAACAACCAAAGAGGTTAAATGGCAAGACAAGATCACAAAGAAAGGATTCTCTGAACAGCTGAGTACAGGAAGTAGAAATAACAAGAAATGACTCAGAGACCAAAGAAAGAGTGAAGACTGGAAGAAAAAGCAGGTGAGATGAAGAAAGAGAGAACAGAATTAAATTCCTGGAATAAGTGAAATGGCTAGAGATGGAGAATGGATAGGAAAACTCAGTATATACGATTCTGAGGAAAGGAAAAAGGAATATAAAGAGATCACCTCATGTTTCACCTTCTATTTTTTTTTAACGGAAAGCACTCAGCAAGATTTTGTTCAAAATGAAAGAAGCAAAGAGGAAAGTCAGAGGGATGAATCATTGCTTTTTTCATCCAAAATATAGCAAACTGTAAACAAAAACTGTCTGAATTGTAAAACTAAGAAACCTCAGTTCAATATCTGCTTCAAAAAAAACAATTTGTATGTCATGTTAGAATGTCTATATCCGTTACAGAAAAGAAAAAATGTAAATGGGTAATCTTGATTTTAATCTATTAAAAATTGTCTACAGATGAAAACATATTCACTTAATAAATACCCAGATGAATTTGAATAATGAATATATTTCAGAACCAGTGACTTGGCAAATACAGAAATGGCAAAATTAATAAGATATCCATGGACTATATTTGCTCAGATTTTTCTAGATAGCACTCCCAAAATGCAGGTGATAAAAAGAAATCAAAAGGACAGTGCATCTGCAAAATATATCGGCTTTAGTAATGCAGCTTATGGTAGAATTAGCAACAATATCACTGGATAGGAAATAATTACCCAAAACTCTTCAAAATAAAATCCTGTTGCACTCGAACCTTTTACAGGTGTCAAGCTGTACAGAGGCCTATTAGGAGAATTGCTTAGACCAGCCATAAAAGCATAGCAAAATTACATCCTCTTATTTAAAACTGCCATTCACACAGGACCATATTTTAGCTGAAGTGCCTGTGGATGCAAAACACAAATAGTAAGAGTGAAGTTTTAACTATCTCAGCTGTGGCTGCTAACCCCATTGTGCAACAAGGAAATAACTTGTTGGTTTAGCACTAAGTCAGGTACAAGTGTCACAGAATCACAAAATTTTTAGAGTTGGAAGAGACCTCTGGACATCATCTAGTCCAATCCCCCTGCCAAGAAAGGGCTGTAGTAGCAAAGCAGACTAAGACAATACACAGTGTACTGGTAGTGCAGCTTTTGTGCAAATATCCTTTGAAATAGAGTTATAAAATAAAATACAGTTTAATAATTATGGAGTTTATGCTCTCAGTCTTTTCTAATTTGGTGGTACAGTTATATTCAGTGGAGTAGTTTTACTCTAAAACTAAATATGCAGAAACAAAGCCAAGTCCATCATGCTGTGAATATGCTAAAACATTCCAACAACACTATAGGAAGAGAAAGAGTTAAACAGCTCAGAAAAATGAAATGGATACAACATATCTATTTTCAAACATTAAGAACACTATTATAGGAACTGCTTTGATTTTCTCCCCTTAGATCTATTCAACTAAGACTGCAGACAGTCCAGTGTATCTATTTGGCTCTGTATGAAACAGAGTGATGGCTGCAAAATTAAGTCATAGCTGGGATAGAAAGAAAAAAGTGCATTGTCATATAAACAAAGTAGGAAAATAATACTAATTATTTAGACGTATATGCATGGATTTCATTTCTATTCAATTCTGTGGAATATTTACCAAGTACAGTTTCATCAGACCAGTTCTGCATGTTAGGATGCAGAAGTGTCATTTCAAATCTATAAGAAAGGACTGTTTAGTAAACATTACCTCAATGTATGGCCAACCTGCTTTAAAATATATCCTAGCTTTCAGATCTTTCTTCAAATCCCTAATTCATTACCCATCTGAAACATATAATTGATGGTAATTAAACCCAAAGTAAGGTCAGTATACAACTTGCCCTTATTCTTTATACATACATAAATCCAACCCGTCTTAACACACTTATGACCAGTCTGCAGTTTACTGTACAAAGGTCAGTTCATAAAGCCTGTTTCGGATAAACAAATTTTTCTGTGGTATCAGAAAAAGTATCAAAAGTTGTGTTTCAGTTTATATTGATTGTTTCCATGTGCTGTCTTTGAAGAAATTCTGTAAAATTTGGATTTATCCAAGCTGTAATTGACTTTTCCAACTGCTTTCCATCTTACAGCTTTTGGAACTGTTGTCTGTTTTAGAATTCAGCTTTGTACAGTCTACAGATATATCATCAACCAAACATTTCTCTTTTTATGAGTAGTCATTATTCAGCCATCAAAATCTCCTAGAAAGGACAACTCTGGTGATTTTAAATGTAGGGCAATTTTTTTTATTTAGCATATGATTAAGACTATTCTTATGTTGTATCCTTTAATGAACTCTAAAACAATGAGAATTATTTTGATACATTACCTTAGAGTCTAACTGAAGATTTAGATACCTAATTGTTAGCATCAAGACTTGAAGAATAATCATCCTTGTTCTACTTGAGCTCTTCCAGCAGTGTTTGTTTTGATTAGATAAACATAAAATAATTAGGAAACTCTCAATATAAATGTTTGGTTGATTTTGGCACACCTTCCCGTGGTCTATTTTGTCATCTGCATACAGCTCAAAATTTCATGCTGGCATTAACAGCTGTGCTTTTTGTTTCCCTTATCTTTTGTGCCTTTTTCATCCAACATGAAACAAGAGAAACTCCTTGGCGTGCTGCATCGTATCTGTCACATGCAGTGTTCTGAAGAGGAAATGTAGAAGTGTGGAAGTGTAATCTGTGTTATTGAAAAAATTAACAAGTGGAACGATCTGTAGAACATCAAACATTCACTCTACATTGCTTTCCTCTTGCAACTTCATATGACTCAGGAGTGAACAGCATACATAAAAGCATCCTATGGAGCTCTGTGGACTACATGGCACAATGCAAATCAGAATTCTGAGACATGGGCATTTCAAATGTCATGCTTCATCCCAACTAAGATGAAAAAAGGAAGTTGTTTGCCTTTTAGAATTTGACATATACTTCAAATCAAAATCTAATCACATATTCTTTCCTTACAGAGGATGAATAATTCTTCTGATTTTGTGGACTGCAACTGTACTGTGCTATAAAAACCACTATTGGCTTTAATAGACTCTTGATAATAATAATTAAATAATTACCATTTTAATAAACTCAAAAATAAAGACAGTATCACATTTTGATAATACTGAAAAACAAATCATTGATATAATTACAGTCTTTAACTATATAGTCTTGATCTTTATTTATACGTTTACTTATTTTCAGCCATGTAATCTTGTTCCTAAATTCAATAGACACCTCAAAATTATAGTGCTTTCACCCTCTTAATTTCCAAGTTCTTGACTCCTTTTACTATACAAACACACCAGGTGTTATTCCTTTAGGCTTCATCAATATCGCTGTGGTTTTACCCACATTTTCTTCTAGGAAACAAGTTCACATGAATTCTCCTGTGGCACCTAATTCAAAGGATGTTGGATGTTTTTTGGTGGAACATCGGTACATCCAGTGTTTTAGGTAGATTTCCTGATTTCTTGAAAGCTATAATAGGATATCTCTTAGGTTCAGTAAAGCAGACTGAAGAGACCATGTCCAAATGGACATTTATTCACCCTACAACAATTCAACTCAAATATTACCAAACTACTAAACCCTAAGAGTCTGGTTATCCATAAGTAATGTTTGCGCTATGTATCTCATATTATTTTGGGTTATTAATTTTGTGTGGACTTCTAGTCAAGTATACACAGCANTAGATTTCCTGATTTCTTGAAAGCAATAATAGGATATGTCTTATGTTCAGTAAAGCAGACTGAAGATACCATGTCCAAATTTACATTTATAAAAACTGTAAGCATAAGGACTTGCTTCATAGCCAGTGTCAAAAATTGTAGGAGAGAGATACAAGGCAGCATCCAAACTAACCTACAGTGACTGTGATTTTGGTTAAAATGCCCATGATGACAATCACTGATTTTGGTAGTGAGACTTTAGCACATTGTTCTATTTCTTATGCAGAGGTCTACAGCAAACTGCATGGACGTTTAAATCTGAATTGAGAACAAAATACCTGTGGAAACTCTTGAACAGTTTTACAGAAGCATGTGTGATAACTGTTCTATACTACTGCCCTCATTCTCCAAGAATAGCTGGTGTTTACGAAGTATCAGTGGCTTGACACAAAGACTGTGAAGCATGCCTAGCTGTTATCAAAAGAGCAGCCAAAGGTATAAATATGAACATTATTGTTTGAAATATGCTTTAGGAGAAAAAAAAATATATTCAATGGTGTCTTTAAATTCTATATCCTGCTACAAAAACTGTAAAAATGACATGTTTTCACTAAATGCTGGTTTTAACTATTCAGAGTTGTGCACTTTTGTTTTATTTGCTGGTCTTTTGCTTTCTAGTTAAGCCAGTTGAGGTATTGTTATGATGACCTAAGTCCTGTTTTTCACTGTGTTAGTGTATTACCTGGAGACCATATTAAAAGAAAAGTGTCTCTTTCCTTTCTTACCTTAGTCCCTGTTGTAGCAACACTGAGAAAAACAAAGGCCTGAGAAAGGGACCAGAAGAATCAGAGCATTGAGGAGGTCACCACGACTAGCTCAAAAAATAGAATTAGGAATAATACCTCCAAACATGTAATCCATTGAACTTGTTCACCTTGCTCTTGGTGAGATCACAATCCTTTGCAACCTCCAACTTGCCTGTGATATCACAAATCCATGGTGAAAACCCAGCTTGCACAAATAGACAGCCTGAGTCTTTGACTATCAATTTTTCCTTATGAAATATGAACTTTCTCTGATGTCAAATTGATTTAAGTGATGCTTTTTGTATCCTTCTGATTTTTAGTGCAACTAACTGGGGAATAGACTTGAGAAAGAAATTGAACATTTTCATTTTATATGAAAACTCTTTCAATCTGCATTTTGTGTAATTTGCACTGAATTTGTTAATGTTTAAATTATTTTAGAGCAAATTCATTTTAGAGTTAATACATGGAAACATTCCTCAGCTAAGGGTGTTATACAAGACAAAGTTTGCAGTCTCTCAGCTTCACTAATGCCATTAATTTTCCTGATCCTTTTCAGAATATTTGGTGTCTCATACTAGTGAAGTAATTAAATAACAAGAATGTTGAAAAATACTCTTTCCAGATTTCAAGGTGGGAGAATCCAGAATTGCACATAGACACTGCTTTTACATGAATGCTTGCCAGCAGCTGCTTTGAGTACCTCTGTCCACCTCCCCCTCTCTGTAAGCTCTTTTTAGCAAAATAGTTACGTGTCTCTTATTTTTAATCCCATATTTTTAACTCTCTTCAATATTATTAAATCCTCTGCAAGAGAATATAATGGCCAGATGATTCACTGGTTCCCATCTGTACAGAAAAAGCTCTGGCAGCATCAGGGAGGATTTTTATGTAAAATCCTCTCATCTGGGCAACATTATTGCACAATCTATCTGGGAGATTTTATGAAATCATAATTCTTTCAAATTCAGAGGAAAAATAAAATACCATGCATTCAGGAGGGTAGGATTTTATCCATTCCAAGGTTTGCCCTGCTTTTCTTCTAAAATTAGGACCTTCTAATTCAAAAAGTCTTCTAATTTGGAGTGGCATTTTTAAAGGGAAAATTATCCCTTTCCCCCAGTTTTTTAGTCCTACATCTCTAGAGAAGTATGGTAAATTTGGATTCTATGTATTTGCACCAATAGGACTTATTCAGAGAGTTTTCTGTCTACCTCCTCTTTCTCATTATTTTCTGAAGCATGCACTTGATATACCTTGATATGCTGAGTGAGGTTACTCCTCCATTTCCCTTTATTTGGTTGGCTTTATTTCAAGACTGCTGATCAGAGAACAACACAGCTGCTAAAGAATGCTGATACTTTTCAACACTTTCTTATTCATCACATCAAAATTTATCACTTCAGAGCATCATGTTTTCTCTTTCCATCACAACCGAGAGATCACCAAGGACCTATCTATCTTTTTTTTTTCTTACATTTGCTTACTGTGGTATTCCTTGTGCTCACAAACGATCCCTACAGTAAGAACTGTAATTGGACTAGTGTGCTTCAGCCTTCAGGCAGCTTTGAGTAAATACAAGAACTGTTCTATTTGGATCCCTGAAAATTAATTCTGCTTCTTTCATTCAGTCTAATACATTAACTGAGGTCTAGAAATTGGAAAAATAAATATAGATTTACTGCTGTCAGTCCCCTGCCACACAGTAAACCTAGATACTATAAACTTGAATTGCAGCACGTTTTATCTGAGGCTTTAACTTGATGGCACCCACATGATCTGTGATATTCTCTATGGGATTGGCAGATGCAGCTTTGGGACATGAGGCCCAACAGGAAACACCCCTTTACCCAGCTGTGCTTCCCTCTGCTCACCCCCAAATACTCACAATCCATAGCTTTCTCCTGCAGTCTCTTGCTCTCAAAATAAAAGTACTCAAATATAAGTCAGTAGAGATAAACTGGTTTCAAATTTTTCACTACTTCAGATTTTATTTCTCTCCTAATGTTTGTATTTAGGGTTTTCCCTAAACTACAGATTGTTATTGAAGCAGACACTCTTAGAATAATATTATGACAAGGGAAAAAAATCTTACTGGGAGGAAATTAGAAAGCAGAAAACCACATTTCAGTTGGAGACATAAAACAGTCAGTTGAAGTCCTGCCTAAAAAGAAAGATGAATATGTAGTTGATTACATGGCACAATGAGAGAAAATATTAGCACAGATACTGGAGTGTACAAGGATACAACATGAAATTTGGCAGAAGAGCACAGCTTCAGTGGCAAGTACTGTGAGAATAAACTAAGTTCATTCAACAAAGAAAACAGGCAAAGAAGCACAGTTATACCTGGGAACTACTTACTTCAGTGACACAATGAAATTGATGGAGGATTAAGAGCTATAACCACTTTGCTTGGGTTTTTTCTACAAATTGGGAGATACAGTCTAGTTTCTGACAATATGAGACTGTTAACGTTTAGTTTGTGTCATAACCAGTTCTTATCTCTCCTTAATTGATATTCTTAAGCCATTTTTAATACCAAGTCACGGATTAAATTAAGTCAAATCTAGTTAAATTAGTTAGATAATTTTACACACATATCTAAACCATCAATGTCTATATCAATGCTACTTTCATATCCAAAACTGCAGCATAAATGTGATGAGTGCATCTAATTACTAGCAAATTCAGCTTTAAAGGCACTCCTGGCATCACAGCTGAAAGTATTCTCGAACATCCACATCCCTATCCTTGTATCTTTAGTTTTGTTTTACTGTAACACCACAGTAAGAGAGTACCACATTCCACCAAATGCAGAATATCACAAAATAACACAGACATGGAAAAGGCCATCTGGGTAGCCCAGCCTACCACATGTGATAGAATGGATTTTACAGCACTTAAAATTTTTTTATCACTACTTTAGCCTTGGAGTCCTGCAAGAATATTGGTATTTAAGACAAACAAAAAAATAAAAAACACAGGATGCCATAGTTCAGACCAGTTTTGATTCAGAGCTTCTTGTGTGCACATCAATATCCATAGCTCAGGCTGCCATTCCATTACCACACAACCACTTTTAAAAAATTCCTGAGTACTTTGCTTTGCCTTATGTACATCTTGCTCCTTGTCATTGTATTTATCTCCATAACTCCATACATGATAATAATGAATGACACTAGCATGGACTTGATAGGAGAGCTGGCTGTCACAGAAAATAGGTACTGCCTTAAGACAATAGTCAAACGTCTCAGAGCACGTGAAATAATTTCGTTGATTACTAGTACATTTTAGATTTTTTTTCTTTTAAACAAGACAGTATATTTTTCCGAGCTCATCAGTTTTTATCAAGACACTAAAGATCATTTGAATCAATGTCTACTACATTACTCTTGGCCCTATTAATATTTCAGAGTGTTTTTCCTTTGAGTGGAACAACAACATTTAGCTAAGCAATGTGCAAATAATGGTACATAAAGCTATTCAAGGAAAAACTTTGCTAATTTATTCAATTGCTAACTCTAAAGAAACCAAAAAGTTAACCATGCTTTTATTTGTAAGAAAAAGTCAAGGTCTTGGCTCAGCACTGATCCTCATTTGCTTACTACTATTCTTTTTGAGTATGGGTGGGAGCACTGGAGCACTGGGCCATGAAGACGAGGTGCTAGAAGAGAAGAGAGATGAAGAAAAGGAAAGCTAAAAGAGGTGCTAGTGTGCTCTGTTTCACAGCAGCAGACATATCCCCTGATTGTCCAACTAAATGCCCGCTTTAGTGAGAAAACGTTTTATAATTGCTTCCAAAATGTATTTTGCAAACAAATTTCTTCTGAGAATCTCAACACAATTGATAAGACAGTTTTTAAGAGAAATGCCTATTTAGTTTACCATAATCCAGATTAACATTCCTTCTCACAATCCTTTCTTCTTCTTCCTTTTAACACCTACACAGGTTCATGTCATCCTATACCCTAAGAATATATAATTAAAAAGTCAAACAACCAAAAATAATCCCACACTCAGTGAGAGGACAGAAGATATTTTAAAATTATCATTTAAGTATTTACTGCTTAAAAATGATTAAATAACAGGTCACAAAATACAAAGAGTCAATACTATACTGATCAATACAAATACTGTTTGTATTTAAATTTGACTTTGCATGAAATATTTCCAATTTCACCTAAGTCAGTTCAACAAAGGGAAACTGATCTTTATAAACTTAAAGTATGATTCAACCTTACAATGAAAAATAGAAATTATTTGTCCATAGATTTATATATAAAAAATGATAATGTAAAGTGTGTAGCTTGCTATGAATACTTCTGCTTGCACTATCTACTTCTATATACAGGTGCCCAGATTTTTTTATATATATATCTATGTACATTTGTATATATGTACATACAAATATATCTTGCTCCTCAAAGTGGAAAAGAAGTGTTTATTCACCAGTCTAAATGTGGAGATTCACTCTTGCAATGATGTGAAATAACATTTTCTTCAAAATATTTAATGTTATTTCTTTCATAGAAGATGAACAATTTTATTTTAAAAGTAAAAAGAAAAGGCTCAAAAGGCAGAAAATAACTCCAAAAAATCAGCTATAGTTATTCATAATAAAACTATTTAAAAATAAGATTTGTATAAAAAACACCATTTGAAATATATCGGGGTGGGTTATTAATACCACTTCAGAGGGATTTATGTTGCAGGGTACTTTTTTTTAAAGTTACTAATTTTCACTTGGAGAATCTGATACTCCTCAGATCACTACTCATTTGTGCACATGCCCAATGGTTTTTAATCAAATATAGCAAATCACATCAATTTTCCTTTGTTTTCAAAAGTGATGGATGACTTATCATCCATCAGGAATGCGAAAATCTAGAAGTTTTCCTTGAAAGAAACTTACATGCAAGGCCAAATTACTTTTTATTTTTCATGTAGTACGTAACCCCCAGTCAGTGATAAATTTCCCATCTTTTCATTCTCATACAGACATGATTGCCCAGCAAGTGCCTACATAATTTCTTAAGTGTCATTTCCAACTTTGGCTCTCTTAAATTTCCTTTATTATCACTTGAAAAATTCAACAGCTATCCTATGATTTTTTTTTACTACATTGAAAAAGCTCATATTTTACCTAAAGTCATACTTATTATGAGAAAAGGAAGACTTCACTAAAGACAGATGGTGAACTACATTACTGGAAGTAAAATACAAATAGAAAGGTCATCAGAAACAAGCCAAGTGTTTGGTTTTTGCTTAAAATGAAACCATTAATGGCTTCTTGTTCCATTCAAGTGATCAAATACATGCTTATGAAACAGTTTCAAGATTCATATTTGTCTAATTAATTTATAAACAATTTTTTCTTCCACATACATGCAAAAACATTACCATATTAATATTTTAGCCAATTGAAACTGATATTGCAAAGTTTAATGAGATAGCATATCAAACACCTTTAAAAACAATAAATCTTATTGTCACACTCATTGTCCACCCTTCACCTCTTTGTAGGCTTATAACCAAAATTAACTCATATTCAAACAATTCCAAAAGTAGATATGTCAAAAAAATCAGAGAAGAGCAAAAATGTTCTGAGTTGCAAGGGACTCACAAGGATCCACAGAATATTCTGAGTCAAAAGGGATTCACAAAGATCATCATATCTTATAAAAACGTTTCCCTATAATTTATGACTCTTCCTAAATTACAGAAATTCTTTGCTTAGAATTAACTAGAATTTACATGTTACAAATAATTGTTACAACTTGCCTCCATCTTTTTCTTGGCAGCTCAAACTTATTTGACCTGTGTGAATATGTATTTTAGCAAAAAATTAAGCACTCTGATTAAAAACAGTCCTACACTTACCAAATTCATTTGGTGTTGTACTTAGACATTCACTGCTCCATGACTGTCCGACTTCATTTTAATTAACTTTTGTTTAAAAAGTAGTTTAAAGCACATCTTTAGCACCTCTTATATATGTTTCTTCTCACCATACTCATTGTTTCGTTTCAAGGAGTTGTCTAGACGTCTATGGATAACTCTAGGGAGGACTGCCTCTCCCAGGAGGAGTAAGAGACTCCAAAGGGGACTCACGAGGAGCAAGGGACTGGGAATACAGTCATGAACTGCACAGTTCAAGAAATAGGTAAAAGAATAGGGGTGATAAAGAACCCTCCTTCTAGGACAGAAAGGGTACAGTCCTACAGACAAAACTATTCAGAAAAGACTGATAGTTAAAAAGCTATACAACTGCCTGAAACCAAGCCTGGAATTGATGAGTTGTTCATTAGGAAGTGGTCATTAGGAAATACAGACCTTAGTCCTGTATTTCTCTTCACATAATTTTTCATGTAGACAAAATTGAAATTTCCCTTTTTTTCAATAAAGCAAATCATTTAACCTTAACTGCCTTTTTCAAATTCCTTCAGAATTAGAAGGCAGAGCTGCAAGGCTTTGCTTTAATGCTCAAATTGTCTCTGTACTAACCTTAAGACCAATGCTGGAAGATTAAGAGCAAGTAGAAAAATAAATGTTTTTGTGTTAAATACAAAGCTGCAGGCAGATTTTGTAGGGTACTTCGAAGGAACCAGTAAGAGGAATTTGCAGAGTCATATATATGGAACATAAATATAAACATAAATACAAGAAAGAGAGACAAAAGCCTGAAAAAAATACCAGCAGATTTTATTCTTGTATCAGAAGTTTCTGGACCAAAGCAAGAAAATTAAGCTCCTTTGTGAAAATAAGTTTTATTATTATTATGAAATCACCTGAAGGCTGCATAATCACTTGTTTTTAAGGAAGATTAATTCAGACTACAACTGAAACAAATAAATGAACCCTGGGCTGGAGAGCAGGTTAAAGGAGAGGCTCTTGCTTTGTTCACCTTTGACAAGAAACAGAATAACTGGGAATGTAACATAAGTTTGTAAAAAAATGCCTTAGGTGAAAAACAAGACTAACAAAATTTTATTTCCATGTGATAGCAAAGATAATACTGGCAGAAACAATGAAGAGTATATATTTGTCTATAGATTCAGGTCAAAGAAACAATTGTAACATTGAATAAATATTTAGGTAAAGGCCTCCTGACTCCTACTTTGAAATGTTATTTGGCTGCCCCACAAAAGGAATATTTAGGATGTCTTTCAGTAAATCTCCAAAGGAAGTAAGCTCCTTTTTCTCCTGTGTTCCTATTTTCTGATGTTTTACACCAGTGTTTAGGAAATTTCAATAAAAACAAGTCAATTTATCTTTTAAGAATCTTTTAACATTTCTTTGAAAACAATGAAATGTAATGGTCAATGCTACTTTTTCTTCATGGGATGCAACCCTTAAATTAGTAAGTATTTCAGCCTTCAACCTGTGTGCTGAAAAACATTGGTGTAGGAAGGAGAATTTTTTTTCCTTTTCCCTTGTCTATACTTTATTTTTGCCACTGAAAAGTGGCATCAGAATAGCAGCTAGACAGACTGTATTCAAGCAGGTCTCTCAAAGAACAGGTGGGGGACTGCCACCCCTGCCATATCTTGTCAGACCTCTTAAAGTGGAGATGAGAGAGCTGGGTCTGAGGTCAGAAGTTCAGGGAATATTTAATTGCTGCTCCTGACAGCCTAACAAGGACCTAGAGAGAAGATAGACTTGGTTTCTTCTGAAGGTGCCCAGTGGAATGAAAAGCACCAAGTGGAAACTGCAGGAGAAACTTAAGACTACTTAAAGAAAACGATCCTCAGCGTAACAGCTGATAAACACTGGAATAGATTGTCCAGAGGCTTTGGACACTCATCTTTGAAGATATCAAAACATTAACTGAAAATTATTACCAAAAACGAGTAAGACAATCTTGCCCATAAACTCCAAACAGGCCGATAAACCAAAATAGATCAGTGGGCTAATTTCCAGAGACTTACAAATCATAATGTGTGGCAGGTAGAAGAACCAATATGCTGGACTACCAGGGTAGTGGTATGTCTTCATACATTCACATTCTGTCAATCAACAGTTTTTTCTTATCTTTGTTAAAAAAAAAACCACAAGAAAATAGTTTAATATTCATAAAGTGTTTTGTAAATATTGAAACATGTGGAATTTATTTTTACCAAACCTTAGCTAATGCTATTAGGCATGCCAACAGAGAAATTATGTGAAAAGATATTTTTGCAATAAACAGGACCTTCCTGACATAGCTGTCTGAAAGTCTAACAATCTATTCTGACCAGAAATGTGCATAGTTCAGATGGTGTCAATATTTGCACTGACTACAAATAATCTCCTCTTTCTTCATGCCATTAAAATAGGATGTAAATATTTTATTAACAGATACACTTGCCCAGTAGCAGCATTGTTCATTTGTCCCTTCAGAAGCAAATGAACATTAATATATGTGTAGCTCTGTGGTCCTGTGAATACAGTCCTGCCATCACTACTAGGAGGTCAAAGACTTTCTATGGGGTTTGCAAGGCCTCAGGACTAAAGCTTAACAGTTTTCTTTCTTTGCTTTGAACTTATCATCACCTGCCTCCAGCCTTCCTTTTGCTTTGTTTAGATCCAACAGGGCTTTGTTAACAACCAGGTGGGCATGCTTGGTTTACATGTCCTTATCATGGTGTGATGCACACATAGATTTAATATGCATGGTAGCAGCAAGTAGTTATTCTTTGTAGAGTGGGGGAATTTATGGCTTTACTAGAAGAAAAGTTTTAGAGAAATAGAGGCCTGGAATGACAACAAAGGCTTCCAGAAGGGGCAGTGCCAGATGCAGGATAGAAGTGTCCTTTTTGAGTAGGGGCCTTGGCTGGCAATGGAGACTCCTGGATTTACAGACTACTCACTAATGGTCATGTGAAGAAATAATAATCCAATTAATACAAAACTATGGGGTTTGCATCTAACAGTAAATTGCACCACCAAGCACACTTGCAGAACAGTGAAGAAGCTAGGTGGAAAAATATCCTAGCACCGTATAAAAATACCTAAAATTTTATATCTTCTAGCCCAAGGAGAAAGAAAAAGTCATGAACAAACTTCTTGAAGCAAAAGGATGCGGGCAACTTGCTATATTTTTCTACTTTGTTCCTTCTCACTACTCCTTGCAACAGTGAAATATTAATTATTATGAGTGTTTAATTGTATGATTACTTAAATTTATGTCTTATTACTGTACTAGTGTTTGCATTATTATTTCTCTTCCTGTAATAATTAAATATTAACTGCTAAAAATGATTCTTAGATCAATCTATTAAGACCTCAATTAAGAAAAAAAAATTCTGACTTTCCTTAAAACATCTTTGCCTCTTTTGTCTGTAACAAGATACTGTGGATAACATTTGTTTTATCTTTATTAAGAGTCATGACAATAATAATATCATGGCCAGTTGAATGATGCCTAGAACAAACTTTAAAAAAAATTTAAATATTAATCCATATATTAATCCAAATAATCCTTTACATTGTTTTAAGCAAAAATGACCCTGCATATTTCAGTATGCATATTTTAGCACTTCAGTTCTAGGTGAATCTTGCCACTCACTACCCAGTTTTCATTGGTTTTCTTTTGTTTCCCAATACTCTAGAATACAATTTTATGATAAGACAATAACCTTTTTTTTTTCTTTCATGCAAACCTATAAAAATCCCAAGATTATTACTTTTTCTGGAAAGCAGACTCATATTTGCAGCCATCTATACCCATAAAATTGTCTGAAAACAGAAATATCCTTTATGGCTGAATTTATATTTAAATATCATATACTTCCTTCCACACTCCACCTCATCCCTGAGCATAACTGATGAGTACCTCATGGGGTTGTTAGCTGAGTATAAACAAACAAAACTCTTAGAAAGATGTTCTCTTTGTATTATATGCACTAAGAAAAATTCTGATTGCCTTTGATTATGGCTTTCAATTACTACATTCTTTAGTGATCCTGCACATGGCATTTTTTTAACATAATCTACACTAAACAAAATAAGTCAGTTGCCTGTCTCAAATACTTCAGATCAATTCCTCTCACTCTAGTGAGTTCCTTCTTAACTGAATTCAGCTATGCACTAATTAGCACAGAATGAAATATATATGTACCCAGCAGGGAGTGCCACAGATTTTGCCTGTAAAATTTAACAACCCAACATGAGCATACTCAGAGTTTTCGAAGATTTCATTTTGTCTTTAATATGCAGAAACTTATACTTTCTATCAGAAAATTGCAAACTGCTATCATGCTACACATTTCTGGAAGACTCTCTTACAGCATCTCCAGAGGGGATTGAATAAAGAGTACTTTAATGCACATTGAGCTCATTAAAGCATTTCTTCCCTACAGTCCTGTTTCAACCCAGTTTCCAGAATAGATGGGTTAAAGTTGAGGGAAGATTTTTGCCCCCATACAGAGCTTTTAGAAATGTCAGATGACTACTATTTTATTCTTGCATGCTAATTGTGTGATTGGGAAGGAGTTAGTGGAATTTGGAGATATTGTGGTCATAGCAGGTACAGCGTACCTCAGAATCTGATGTAAAACTCTCATGTAATTTCAATTAGATCCTCTTTTGTTAAGGTGTGACTTGAAATCTTGGAAATCCTTACTCTAAAAATGCCCTGTTTATGTCACTACTGTTTCTGTGTGAAATGTATGAAGATTCTAAGAAATCAGTATACATAATGGATCTTTCTCATGGTGTCAGATTAAAAGTGACTATCATGATCCTAGTTACAAATTTCTGACATTCAGGGACTGAATGAGCAACATTTGCTGAACTTAGGGCTATGCACCATTATTCTCATATACAGAAAATTGAGCCTATTCCTCTAAAATGTGTGATGAGTTCAAATTCAGCAAAACATTTGTTGCACTCTTTGCCTTAAAACAAGACTTCAAACCCAGAGAATTAAAAAAAAACTCAGGTACAATTTTATATATCTATTCTGACAGGTGCAAAGCTCCAAGCTAGAAGCATTTAATGAAGACCCTACCATAAGCTCAGGCAGCACAGGAATGGTTTCAGACAGGAGCAATTTCAGATAAATAAGCTAGAAAGCTAGACATGTTCCACTGGCCTAGTTAGTGGGTTTGATTTTACATGTACACTGAAAGCTGCTAATACCTGGGCTGAGTCTATACTAGGATGCAGTCTGAGACAACCAGACAAATCAGGGAGCAGGAATAATCCAGCTGCAGCTCCGTGCAGCTCGTTTCCAAGATGATAAATTGCTCTGTACAGAGTAATTCTTAATGAAGCTGGTATACAGAGTGGACCCAAGAGGCTTCACTACACAAAACTGCATAGAGTCAAATCAAACAGCTGCAAGCAAAATATTACCCCATGTATAAAAATTACAATAATAATTATTATTATTGGCCCTAATACACTCTGAATAAGATCACATTAGATATAACAGCAACTGGAAGAGGACAAGAAATCTTTAGTTTTAAAAGCAAGGTATCTACTAGTAAAACACATAAAGCACTGTTTATTTTATGGTTTACCTTTACATCTGAAGACTTGATACTACTTGTCTACTGTAATGTAAATAATAATAATTTGGCCTGGCACCAGCAAATATCACTGTTGACATTTTCCTCTGGGGGAAAAAAGCAAACATGCACACGCACCAAAATCCCCAAACAACACAGAACAACCATCCCCCAGCAAATTGCAATATATATTTAGCTTGTATTTAGAATTGTTTTATGCAAAAATATGGGCTTCAAATAAGGTTTCGTTAATTGCTTATGAATCATTTTTCTACCCAATTTAATCAGATTATTTCTGCTGTATTTGCTGAAAATAACATTAAGCTGAAGTAGATATTATCTGAAACCACACCATAAAAATAATGTAAAAAATATTAATATATAACTTTACATATCACTGAAAGATCAGTGATCACTGAAAATTCTCAAATGTTACCGATAGGTGAGGCTTCATAAGTCCTAAAGCCTTACCTATGGGTAACACCCAAACCCTTATAACTGCGTATGTAAAACTGGTGGCTTCATTTATTGTCTCTTATTAAATGTGACATGTATGTCCCACTAAGCAAGGCACAAACACCATTAAAATGCATGATGTAAGGTAACCACAGGGATTAGCTGAAATAGTGCAATAAATAAGACACATATATTCCTGCATAACATTTTTCACTTGTTTTTGCTTTCTCTCTGTCTAAAGAAAATTGTCTCAACTAAGGGCTAAATGATTTTACTCTTCAAAATGAAGAACAGAAATGACTATTAAAAAAATAATGAAAGCCAAGTTGTCTAACACGGAGAAATTTAGACTATTATAGTTAATAGAAATGAAGGAACACAGAAAAATCTGGTTAACTTAATTGAGGCTTACTGAGGAAAAAACTTCACATTTCCCCTGACTAGATGGACTAATCTAGTATGAATAGCTAAAAAACGGAGGGGGGCTCCGTCTTCATGAATAGAAGGCAACAGATCTGACATACTGACTATTTTATTCTTGCATGCTCTCTATTGCCCAGCTGCTCCCAAGGTACTAGATAAGTGCAAGATCCCTACTGCTGGAAGAAAACACACACCCCTTATGACTGGGCCAGGGACAGCCTGGAAAAAGCTGAAGGACCCAGCAGCCAGCTAAACAGCATCCAAGAGAAAAGGGGTTAGATGATAAACAACAGGACAAAGAGACAAGTCAGAATTTGCAATCTACTATGCAATAGCATCTGTTTCATAAATCACTTTCATAAACCACATAAACACTATCCTTAGATGTGGAAGTAGTGCTTGGTATGGACCTTTGTTTCCCACCCCAACCTCTGCCAGGTTGATTCTGTCTTATGCACTAGCGTGCCTTTTTTTTTTTAAATATGTCCCAGAATGGAGATTCCACAGCATCTCTTAACCAGTCTTGCTTAATGTAAAACTTGCTTTAAACCAGATTAACCAAAAAGGTAAGCATCAATCCAACTGTGTAAAGAGATACCCACGTCAGTCCATAATTTACAGACTGTTTACATTACATCTCATTAGGAAACTGTTTTCCAGTCAGTCTTTAATCCCCTACTACTTATAATACTTTACCTACACAGATTTTTTATGCAATTTTCATGAAATGGTTGTTGAAGGAAATTTTTTTCAAAGAATGTTTTCTGTAATGAAACCTCAAGCCATGTTTGAGAGTGAAAAGGCTATTTTGTTGTTATTGCTGAGATTATGTCTTTTATGTCAAGTATCAAGCTCATGAAATATTTCTTGAAGTCAGCAGTACTTGAATATTTTAAATGAGCGTTAGATATCTCTTTTCTCAGCTGCTGAGATTTTTATTTTTAGGTTCATGGAAAAGCTCAACAGTGACAACATTCCCTCCCTTTCCTCCATACTCCAATTGCTCTTCTTCTGGTGATAATTGCTCAATACTTCCTTATTGGATACAGTAATTAAAATTGCTCAGTCATTGCCCTGTCACCACAAGAGGAGATCTTTGCAGAACATCAGCACCACCACTCTCAGAAGGCATGAAAAAAAAAAATTACGTCAAAAGTAGGATAATTCCCTATCATTTCTGTACTATGTAGGTAATTTTATCATTGCCTTAGTATCTTTTAAGTTATCAAAGATCTCAGTCTTCATGATACTCTTTTCTATAGGAAGAATCATTTCTGTGCAGTGTTACTCAGTTGCTAAAAGAATATAACATGCATAAAATAAAAAGGAATGCTATCTAAAATACTGAAGAACATTTTAAATTACCCTTGAGAACAATTTACACTTCAGTTTTAGCATTATCTTTTTAACTAGAAGCAATTCTGTAATCTTTCAGTAAATAAAATGGAAATTTTTTTAGCAACACCACATCTACTTCCTTTTTTCTTGTGAAAAAAAGACTTTTTACCTTTAAATTGCTGTTGAAATTGCACTCTCCCCTGAGATTAGCTCTGTTGGTTAGATCATGGCATGAGTAACAACACGATTGTGGGTTTGATACCCATAGCACTTAAGATTTGCACCCAATGATCTTTGTGGGGAAAAAAAAAAATCTTAGTCTTTCCAAGACAAAAAAAAGCCAAAAATGTTATAATTGTATTAAAACATACATCTCAATCTGTGCCAAGAGAAGGGCCATCCTTCTCTTGGAAATGAGGTTCATCCAGTATTGCCTTGAAAGGGCTACACTTCCCTCAGACCAATGGCACAGACATCCAAACATGCTCAATGCTCTCTTCTGACACAGTGGTCCCGGAAACAGTCTCTGCTCCCACCCACCTCTCCCTAAGACTGCCCCCTCCCTGCTTGGGAATGCACTGAATGAGGCACCCAGACTTCCAGTGAAGACATGCCAGTTTTTCATCATGAAATGATGCCTGTGCACTTACTTGTATAACTTCCTAAGAGCCCAGAGATGAGCATGGAACACATAAAATAGAGCTGCTGTACAGCAATTTTGCAATTACAGCTTTACAGCTTCTTATCCCAACAGTACTTACAATAAGCACTCATGCTTTCAAATAGTTCTTTTACAATCTAGAATTAACAATATGCTGACAGTGTCCTGATTGATACAAAACATTATCAAAACATTGTCAATTAAATTAAAAAAGAAAAAATGTATTAAGCCAGAAGTGGTTTGGGTTTGTATCTAGGGGGTTTTTTTGAGGGTTTTTTTTTTCTTTTTTAACAAGAAATATGTTCCTGGTAAGCTGATTTACTTATAAAATTGCTATTATGCCAGCCTGTGGTTAAAATGTTGCTGCTGAAGCAAGGTATCTCCATTGATATAT
Source organism: Alaudala cheleensis (assembly GCA_013398995.1). Taxonomy (NCBI): domain Eukaryota; kingdom Metazoa; phylum Chordata; class Aves; order Passeriformes; family Alaudidae; genus Alaudala; species Alaudala cheleensis. Next base: position 1,033,350 of record VWYE01027168.1, on the reverse strand, counting down.
TTTTCCCAATTATGTGAACTTGTTCAAAAGAGGAAGAGTGGAAGGGGTACCAAGAGGATACACACACTGAAAGGAATGCAGAAATCTGATCAGTCCTCAGCACTACAGACAGCAAAATGATCACAGTAATAAAATATGGATGGTATTTAACAAATCAAACAATGCAGCCCATTCTGACTATGAATCATTAATATTAACTTCTTGCATTACTCAAATATCAGTTTTGGCAGAATCAGAAGGGTTGGTGACTTCCTTCCCCTTCCTCAAAATTTATAGTGTTTGCAGTATTCAGCATTCATTTTCCCTTCTCCTCTCTTGTTGTGTGGGCTTTCCAACACTACAAATTGCAAATTAAATTATGAATTAAAGAGCTGAGCAAAAGGTTATTAAACATGGTAAAAAGTATTTTTATGCTGCTTCAAGAGTTTCAGCAGAGATTCAAACCAAGCAAAAAAGGAAAAATCTAAAGATGTCATTATAATTTCATAAGCACAAATCAGGTTGTCTTAAAACTATTGTCCTCTATAACCCTACTAACTACAGTCCTTTTACATTTATCAATACATCTTGCAGGTTACAGTGCTGAAAACAGAATTATTTCTCAAAACAATAAGGAATTATTTTTCTAAACTAGTAGCAATGTTTGATTAAGTATGGGTACTTCTCTGAAATTGCACTTCACAGTGACATTCCTGCCTCTGAAAAAGTTATCCAGTTGACCAGAATCTTCTGTATTGTGTTCCAGGACAGCCCTGCTCAGGCAGGGAGGTTGGAACAGATGACCCACTGGTCTCTTCCAAACTGACCCATTCTGTGAGTCTATTATCCAGGGTTTCATAAAAGCGAAACTTCGAAATTTTCCTCCACATTGTTTCAGCAGTTATTAACCTAATTCCTTGAACTACTAGGGTTTCCCTCTCCCTGTCACAAGTTAAAGTCCTGCTCTTGGGGTGGGGAAAGAAGTATAAAATATGTATAAGAAGTATAAAATAAGCAGCATGACAGCAGATGCATGCTTAGGGCATTGAAATGTCACACAGCACCAGAGCACTGCTGCAGGATAGGCTGGAGTCCATGAGCAAACAGCACAGGACAGAGCTCTCATGCCCTTGTAGGCAAAATCAAAGAGTTCTGTTGTTTCTGCTTCCAGATACTGTGGTGGTGGAGCATGTGTTGCTTTACGTGAAGATTTTTATTGGCAAGGCAACAATGGCAATCCTTAGACCAAGGAAAATCTGAAATTCAAATAGCATTTTCTTTTTCATCTTTATTATGAGTGTATGAATATTGTTTCATATAGCAAATGTATAGAAACAAAAGTGTGCAGAAACTTGCCAGATCTTTGTACTTTATTTCACCAAACATTTCTATGATTTATTCAGACTGTACACCCTCTCTGCACTTTATGTATTTATCAGGAACAAATGCAGCTGAAGACATGTGTTAAAATTAAGACAAAAAAGCTGATTAACTGAGGTTCTTGTAAGAATGTGTATGCACCTAATTCCCTGAATATTGTATGCCAGTATATCCACTGTGCTCAGATCAATGACTCAAGTTTTATAGACTGTTAGGCTGACAAAGGCCAAGTAGACCTCAGTGTGTGAGCTGATTCCACAATTCCAGCGACAACACATTATGGGCAAAATGAGTATATGACTGAAGAGTGATTCAACAGCCTACTCAGCAAATCAGTCCATGACTCAGACACTTGAAATAATGCAACATGCACAGAAGAAAAAAAAATTAGGTGCAGATCCTTTTCACTTGATTATTCCCCAGTCAAAGTGCACTGGCAGCCTTAGTGAGGCACAGTTTGTTAGTTTTAGTGTTTGATCATGTGGAAAATCTTTTTGAGGGACAGGAAAAAAAAGGTAAAATAATAAAAATTAATTATGAAAAACACGCAAGCACTTAAAAATGTTATATTGTTGCTTTGCATTTGGAAACAGAATCCCCATCTAGCATCACACCTACTAGCTAGGACACAAAACCAAAACAAGAATGTGTCATTATCCAGCAGGCACGACCACATAAAATATGAATGCATAGAAGGTGCAAAATTTTATATTCAATTCTGAAATTTAATCTCCTTATGAATCTGTTTTAAAGTTCTGGCACTGAGATTGTTCTCAGCCCTTCACCTCAACTATGTTATTAGAAGCAAGATGTGTAGAAGCACACAGTTCAAGTCCTGTGACATACATGTCTTTGTAAAAATTATAAATAAGACAGCTTGGCTAATGAGAAATCTTGTGGAAACAACTTCAAGTTCAAACTCTCATTTGGAAAATTTAATACACAGCTAGACATATGACAGCTCCTTCTTCCTTTACTTATATTGGATGCCCAAAAATAATAACCTCTTAAAATGTTCATGTAATTAGACCATACAGAAATCAGCCAATTTTAGTCTTCAAGATACAGATAACTGTTAGTTTGAGTTAGGTGTTAGCAATGGCATATATTGTGGTATAGATAAACAGAAATGCATATGCCATTTTTCTAAGTCCTTATAAGAATGCTATACAAAGAATAATGTAATAGGAATTATTTGTTACAGTGAAGAAGATGATGTTCGCTAAAATAACGAGAAACAGAAAACTAATTCTAAGATATTTGTGAAAGATATTCATAATGAGGAATGAGGCAGTTTAACAGATGACAAGCTCTCTTCTTGCTAGTCTCAACACTATAGTATTTTGACATTTAAACTGAAGAGAGTCTGCATTAAAAAAATAAGCCTCTTCATTGCAACAAATTTTACTCTATTTTGTGTTAATTAGAGTTTCATATTAGGATTATCATGTTCATGAACAGTGCATGAAAGTTTAATTAAAAGACCACTAAATTATTCATTTTTAATGAAACTGCCAGGAATTCTGCAGAGAAGTTCAACAACATTTATCATATCATTACTCTAATGAACTTCTTTCTAGATAATGAATAAAAGCTTGTAAGAATTAATAGAAACTCCTTAAAGATTGAACCATCTGCAGATGCACAAGAAAAAACACATCTATATATGTTCCCAGATTAAAAAAAAAAATAAACTTGAAAAAATATATTCATTAAATCAATACAATGAATAAGACTTGTACTTTTCAATGCGAAATGGGTCAGATGTAGAAAAGTAATGAAGAGTACTTTTAGAAGAGTATGCAGAGAAAAACAATATGTAAAAAGATACTGCAAGTGGCACAGATGAACTAGAGAGAGCCATTTAGAAGGATGAATATTAGTCATTAAAAAGTAAATTATTCCATAACTGATAAAAAAGACAAACCAATAAACATATATTGGTAACAGAATAGGAAGGATACAAGCTCTTGGTCTTCATCCTTGCAAACAAACTAAGCAGAGTGAAAACACGAAATATATCTTTATCTTTTTAACAACTTGTATTGCATACAATAACTAGCATCCTAAACATGATGGAAGTAGTCAGAAAAACATTAATAGTTCAAATAGGATTCAAATCTGTTTCTGTGATCGGCCTTGTCCTCATTTTAGCTAGGATAGAGTTAATCTTTTTCTCAGTAGCTGTTACAGTGCTATGTTTTGGATTCAGAATGAGAATGGTTTTGATAATACACTGATGTTTCAGGATTTTGTGAAGCCCATTTATCCTAAGTCAAATACTCCTTTTTCCCTTGTCTCATGCTCTGTCAGTGATGAGGTACACAAAAAAAAAACAAGCTGGGAGGGAGCATAGCTGGGACAGGTAACCCAAACTGACCAGAGGGATAATCCACACCACAGAACATCATGTCTTGTATATAATCTTGGGGAGTTACCTGGAACGGGGGGGCTGATTTAGGTTCGGTGGTGAGCGATTGTATTGTACAGCACTCATTGGGTTTTTTTCCTTATTATTGTAATTATTATTGTTGTTATTATTATTATTTACCTTTTGTCATACAGTATATACAGTCATGAAACTGTTCTTATCTCAAAATACAAGTTTTACTCTGATTCTCCTCCCCATTCCACCAGACTGGGGCACGGGGAGATGGGGGCTGAGTGAGCAGCTGTGTGGTGCTTCATCTCCAGCTGGGCTCAAACCATGACAGGCCTATTAAAGCATTAGCAGGATTCATTCTTTCTTGGCCCACAATAAATCTAAGCTTTGAGCAGACAATAAACTGTTTTGAAACAGAGTTATAGTACTTCTGCTCCCCTTGGTAAGCCCTGAGGAAGTACTGTACTCCTGCAGTGCTTCCCCTAGACAAGCTCTCCTGTGTATGGCCAGAGCTGCAGTTGAAAGAAAACTAACTAAAACCACACACTCCCAATCTCCCCAATCAATTGTAGTACAATTCAAGGCAAACAAGTCATGGACAAAATCACAAGGAAAACTAATGGACAAAGAGGGGATAGGCTCATATTTTCCCTATGTGTAGTGGTATGATTGCAACCTGCTGAAACAGTGAATAACCATACCATTCTTCCTTTCTCTAAATGTAAAGCCTACATCGTAGGATTGTGAAGATTAGAGATGCTGAAATGAACAAAAAAAACCCAAAAAAACCAAAAAAACCAACCAAGATTCTCACTATCATTAAGATATAACAGAGACAAATTTAATTTTCATTGAACAGAGCTGGTATTTTACAATCCACATGTCAGCAAGATGCTTATCTTGTGCTGTGCAATGGTTAAACCAAAACCACCAATGTTTATAGACAACTACTCTCTGACTTACATTCTTTCAAGAGGCTTATTTTTTCTTATTGCAAAATTTTACCGAGACTTTATCTTTTCCCTAGATCTTCCATTAACTTTAAATGCTGTAGTGTGGGGAGCATTTTCCTGAAGCACTATATGACATTGAGAATTGGTGCTATTTCCTAGACAGAAGCTGCCCACCACTACCAAAGACAAGGCACCTGATTCAGCAAAAATTTTGGTCAGGCCCCATATAGTAATTCTCATTTGAAAATAGTCTGTGATTCCTCCTTAGAAACAAAACATAAGAGGTCATGGAGAATGGTCATTTAATTTCCAGGACAAGGACTAACCAAATACTGTGTTAAAAAAAAAAAAAAAAAAATCAGTTCATCCTCTCTATCCAGAAACAACCTCTTTCTCAGAGGAATAGGACTCGATCTGTTAGTACAGCAAAGGTCCATGCCATGTCCATTCCCCAGTTCCAAACTGTAGCAAGACTAAACACCTGTTCCCAGTAGGCACACACAGAGCACATGTGTATGTGTGCACAGTTTGCAACATGAAACACCAACACACCTTCGTATATGGGATGCAGCACCTTAGCACATCGTACAGATTGCTTTAGATTTACACATCCAAGCTATTTCTTTTTTTCCAGGATCAAGAAATCTTTTGTGCTTTTTCTCCAGCATCTCCATGCATTACGTCAACCAATTTAAATTTTATTTGTGAGAATAGATAAATAAAATTAAGGCTATTTCCCCAAGCATTTTCATGGGACAGATTAGTATTCTATTTAACCTATCCACCTCCAGCCCTGAAAGTTCTCTTCCAACATGTCAGTGGAATCATAAGTTCTGAATAGAACAATTTACCCTAAAACATTATTAAAACATACCAGAGTATGCTGCATTGTATCACCTCAGTTACAAATGCCTATTAGTTCCATTCAAGTCTCTGCAAGCAGGGATATTCAACTCTCTTTCTGAAACTCTTAGCAAACTGCTTTATGCCACGATACAAATAAATAAAAGCAACAGTTTTTACACAAGATATTAACGCAAATCCCAGCTGCTACAAAATTCCACTTGATATTCCCTGTTCTGGAGGGAGTAGTAGGACAGCATGAGTCTTAAGCCTATCTCCCTTATTAATGACGTCAGCAGAGCTAAATCCTTTATTTTCTACTTTAGAAACACCACAACTGATCATGTTTGCCCCTCCCATCACCACAGTTTTTTGATTTCTAACTGTTTGTTCTCGCTATCACTGAAGATATAGAAAATAATTTTTAAAATTGCAGTGCACGGGTGCATAGACCATCTTTAGATGAAAAATTAATTCAAATAAAAGACAGCGGTCATGATTTTGCCTAAATGCTAGCACTTCTAAATTTCTGCAACTGCTTTTCCACAATCTGCTTTGTTTCAAAGCCAAAACAACTGTCATTATAGGGAATGAATGAGCTGTGCACAAATAAAATACTGTTCCAAGAATGTGGGCTTTTGAAAAAACTCACCAAACGTGGGATTCCATAGAATACTAGAGCAGCTTCATATCTGCAATCACCGAGTGTGACATAAATATTTCTTTAGCTAACATTCATTTGAAATTTTTTTAATCCTCAAGCCTGTCTAAGAGCTAATACTTCTTAAGACAGTACGACACAGGAAAAGGTGATGAGCATGGGATTATAGGCAAAGGAGAACCAAAAAAAAATATTACAGTCAGGCTGCCACGAAAGCTTAAGTTGGAATACACATGAACTTATAACCATAAGGAAAGGGAAGGATACCAAAGTCACTTCTGTCCAATTTAAACATATGTGCTTTAGGTGGGGGCATAGAAATAGCTGGAAACCTCACCCTAAATTATTTCTATTTCTTGTCATCTGATAAACATTCAGAATTTCAGATACATAGTAGAAAGAGTAATAATTCCTCCAAAGTACTTTAGTAAGATATAGAGTCATGCCTCACCCCCTGACCTCAGCAGAAACCTGAGAAACCTTGGAAATCATAAAAGGCATTCTCTTGTCATTGAAGCCTTCCCTTGCATTTATTTTCTCCTTTGAGTTTGGATTGTAATTAATTTTTCCAAAGTTAATAGCATTTTAATTGGCATATTATACTCCTGGTGAATAATCTCTTAAGAACATAAAATAGAAAATTAACAGTTACAGTTTATAACAATTCAAGTGCTTAAAGAAATAGGCAGCTTATTATCAGGAAAAAAATTCCAAACAATACAAGAAGCAAGCAAAATTTTAAAATCTAGAACTTAAAAGTTTTCGTACTCAACTACAGTTAGCAGGAAAAGCAAAAATAACTTAGTTAGCAAATCACAAGAATATCTTTGGTGATTAGTAAAGAATATAGTATGAAAAAGCCAAAAATATTCATCACAAAATACTCCAGAATTGTGAAAACTTATTCCAACAGCAGCAATAGCTTTGAAGTTTTTCTTCATCTTTCTTTGAATTCTCAAATTTTATACCTAATCTTTTCCTTCATATCTTCCTTAGCAATATGTCTTTAAACTGTCTAACTACAGAAAGCACAAAAGTATTGCAAAGCTTACATCAGTTTCTCAAACTGTGCAGCTGAAATTCTGAGAGGATTTTATTCATTTATAAATAAAACTTCAGCACTTACAGATGACTTTCCAAGTTTCAAGTCTATGTGTATTAAATGTTGCTCAAAAAAACATCAATATTTGGCTTGGTACTCACTCAAGTTGTACAGCTGTAAGAAGCTCAAGGAGCACAGTGCTAAAATCCTGTTGATCCTTTGGAAAAACATCATGGATTTATAAAAAGAGGGGCATATTGTGCCCTGGGAGAATAAATTTGCTTCCTTGATTGGGTGCAGGCAATGGGGAGGGGCAGCAGCAGGTGCCTCTAACACTAATTAGCAGGGATGAGCTCACCAGGGACTGCTCCAGCAGTTAACTACTCCGTGCTGACTCTCTGGCTCCAGGCAGCCTCTGCAGCCACATCCATACCCTCCAGAAGAGAGCTTGAGAGTTTTTATAGCCCCTTGGCTGCTGCTGCAGGGTCTCCTGCCATCCTACCTGAATGTCCCACAGGCACACACCTCAGGTGCCAGCACACAGGGGACTGACAGGACACATAGTCAGAGTGACAAAGACACTCATAATGTTACCTACTCATGTTTCTCCCTTCAGGCCTCCAAAAATAAGTCTTCAACCTGCTTCATGTATTTAAATGCAGAAATTAAGTTAGAAGCTCAAGGACAGCTGAATAAAATTGTCACACATTGGCATACATGACACCTTTCCCAGATTTTTAAGGCAAACAAAACAATGAAAGCAATTTATTATTCATGTTGCAAAAGAACTTTTTTTCACAAGTAGTCCTGAAATATTTGAAAATATATATATATATATCTCCTAACAGCATCTAGTCTATCTTAGCAGATAGACTCTCTATCAGTTACTCAATTAATAACTCTGGGACAGAAATTCTTGTGAAAAATGCTATGCTATGCTAATAAAATGATTCTTACTTTCCTAGGACATTACAGCTTGACCAGTGAAGAAAATAAAATGTGACCTTAACAGGAGACCCCAGCGGTAGAGGCATATGATAATCACAGAGGCCCTGTGATCACAAAACTTTAAGGATTCCTGGGGGCTTCAACCTTGGTAGCAGGGAAAAATATTTTCAGGGTAACAGATAAAAAGGGAATTTATACACCAAAAATGAAACATCTCACAGATGTTTCATCCTACAGACTCAGACACATTTGCAGACCAATAGGAAAAAAGATAAACCAACTGTGTTAGCAGATGCACAAACATTAACACAGCTACACCCAAGAATGAGGAGGAAGAAACCCTCCAAATTACACACTCCTTGTTCTTAAGTAGACTAACAATCAATTTTGGCTCTGTGGGTTCTGTAGCCCACTTGGATTACCTGTGATTTTTGGTTTCATGAACTGCCCTAGAGAGTTGGTAGCAATAAATGACACCACTTGAAATCACATCAGACTGTAAAACAGACAAGCCTAGATTTGCAAAGCTGCATTTCACTACCATTTTTCCAGTTTGACTCCTTTAAGGGTCCAGCCCATTTCTGGGAATGTTAGGTTCAACTAGCTAATGAATAAAAAGATGCAACTAAGATCCTCCATGTTGATGACAATTGACAATTTTTTCAATTACATAAATTACAAAAGTAATTTTCATTCACAAAGTCATCTACTTTTTGCAAGAGTCCTTGCATTCTCTCCTTACTGTATATCTGACTTTCATTCTGTTTTTATATTATTAGGTTGGAATGCATTTTTCTTTTCACTGTTTTTTATTGCAGTACTGATTTTTTTTGTCTAAGTCTGTTTAAATGTTTACCATAACATCTCTAACACTATTTTAAGAGAATGATGCATTCAGAATGGTTGTATTGTGCTTTCAATGTGATTTTCCAATGGCATATCTCAGCTGCACATGTTGAACAGCTGGAAACTATCTAATTAGAACAGGGAGGAAAAAAGAAAAAGGCTGTTTGAGATGAATAATAATCACATCCATCACACTCATAGTTTTTCTTATTTATGTAGCACACACCTGTGTCTAATTGGCAATGAAAATGATTGTAGGATGAAGCACTGAGCTGACCTTATATTTATACTTCTACTTCTCTAAGCTTTAAATAGATTTTTTTATGTTCCTTTAATTATATAGGTAGATTTGTTTACTGAAGCATTCATGTTAAAACTCATTTCATGCAAAGGGGCAAATTACATTTTTAATTATGTTTCTTTGGGAGGGCTGCATAGTTAAGATGAGTTGCTGCCTGCTAGTCTCCACAGACAATAATCATGGCAATTCAATGCAAAACACTTTCAGCAGCATTATTTTTCACACAGTAAATATGGACACATTTTCAAAGTTGTATCAGTACCTTAGGTTTTTCAAAAACACCTGCATTTGTGACTCATCTACATATTTAGGTAATAAAAAGCCTTATAACGCTGGAACAGATTGCCCAGAGAAGTTGCTGATGCCCCATCCCTGGAGGTGTTCAAGGCCAGGCTGGGTGGGGCTCTGAGCACCCTGGTCGAGTTGGAGGTTTCCATACCCATGGCAGGGGGGTTGGAACTAGAGGACCTTCAAAAGTCCCTTTTATCCCAAGCCATTTCATGATTCTCTGAATGAGGGGCCTCAGAGCCTAAGCCACAACACAATAAAATTTCTATTGAAAAACTGCAACTGAAAGATTACTAGTTAACTTCAGAGAAATTAACTCAAGCAGAACTATTTATGTGGATAGTATTAAAGAAATAGAGAAATAAAAATGCTGTACCCCTTCTGTTTCTTCTGTATTTTTCTTAATAACTTTACAAATACTTTACAAATTCCGTTTTTTAAAATTTATTTTAGTGCAAGCTCTTTTCCAGTTACAGAATAAACCTTGGAATTGTTTCTGAGCATGTTAATGCAAAAAAAAAAAAAATTCAGAATCAAACTATTAAAAAAATTAAACTACTATTTATTATCTTAAAAAACACTCTGGGACTTTTGAGGAGAACTCTTTGCTTTCTTACCATAATAGTCCTGTGATCAGAATTTCTAAATTTAGACCTGCATTGAAAATGGCTGGAGTGAGTTATAATCTTGAAATTACCAAACTCAATATTCTATCATTACAAATTGAGTTAAAGCTTTCCAGCTAAATTTGAGACAAGGATGATATTAAAAATGAAATGTACACATTAATTGCTAATAACTGTTTCAATTAAATAGCTAGGAGCCAACTATTGTCTTAATTGGATATAAAAGTATAATCTACTTTGAAAATAGCAAAACGGAGCAGACAGCACACTGAAAACCGACCTGTAGTGAGTGCACAAAGAAACAAGACATGAACAGAGGGTTCTCTTTCAAGCATAGCTCCTAGTTTGAAGGATCAGGTATATCAGTAATTTTAAGCCTCCAGTCTGCTGATATTGCAATGGTTTGGGAGCATAAGCAGTGGCATTCATTTGATTCACTAATACATACTGCAATATTAAATGAATTAAAAAAACATGAGTTTCGAACTCATGTTTTGAAAACATGAAATAGTATATGGAACATGTACTATACATCTAGGTTCATGTACANGTTTGGGGGATTTTTTTCTTTTTTAAGTTAATATATTTCTCAGATACAAATTGCACATCCTGTCAACCATTTCTCCTCTAAACAACTGTAAAATGGTGTAAACTTCATTGCCATTGTGTCAGTGTGCATAAACTCTTAAATCCAAGCCAGGATTTAGTCTCCTCAGTATTTTCTTATATAAATCCCAGACCAAATCCACAGATCCCTGCTCATTTGTCTCCCAGCTTGTGGGGTGCTTTAATTTCCAAGAGAGTTGTTGATTCAACTCAAAAGCGTCCTGGCTGTGTAAGTTTTGTGTCTTGGAACATCTGTAGTCTGAACAGTCAGGAAAATTTATGAAACTCTTTAGCATATAAAATCCCCCAAGAAGCCCCATTTCTCAAGCCCTAATGCGCAATACCCATGCAAATCACACCGTTCTAGCCCCCAGCTTCCTCTTGGGGAGAGAGATATTAATGGAACCAAAAAAACAGAGAGCAAAGAGACCTAAAGCCCATGCACTTCAAAGTGAGGATTTGTAACACTAATTTCTACCTCTGAAATTTTCACCTCTTTGATTCTAAACTGTAAAATGTAAGAATTCTGGAACCAAGAAGGGGAAGACCATCCAACAATTCCTTTCCTTTCTGTTTGCTCCTTTTTGATGAAAATTACACAGTTGCACAGGCCAGCAGAGTATACCCTAGCTTTTAATTCAGCTATTAGAGTATTCTCCTGGAAGACATGCCTTTAAATCTTCCAGCAAAAAATTATTTAACCTTAATTTAGTGTTTACCACACAAGTTCTGCATGAAGTTGTGATGTAAAAGACGGTGACTGCAGCATTTATAACAAACATACATATTTGATATAATATAATGGATAATGGATACTATAATGGATCTAGACATATGCACCATAACAATATGCAGTTAATAAGGAGAAGTTTGGGATTGCCAACATGAGACACCTTGCTCAAGCCTATCTTCTAATTTCTGGCTCTATTTCATCTGATCAGGAACAGATTATAAAAATGCATTATTGGATCACAGTTTGTTCCTTCCCCAATATTTAGAGCTAAGTAAAACAAACATCTGGAACTCCAGATTGCTCAAGCTACCAAAATCTTTGTTTTGAATTCCACAATGCTATTCCTATCACAAGAAGTGTTACACCACGCATGTAAATTTTTATACCGGTGTTTGGTAGTTGATACTAAAAAGTATGTCAGTATGTAAATGAGTTTTAGAAGTAGTAGCAGGAAAGACTGAAAGAGAAAACACAGCAATCAAAGCACTTGGCTATAAAGGAACATCGCTGTTAAAGATAGTTATGCTGAAAATTAGACTGCTTTCCCTACCTTTGTGCCGAAATGTAACAGCATTCCTTAAAAGCCAGACATTTGAAGGTGGTTGTGTCATTGGGATTCACTTAAGTACCAGGGTATTTTCACAGGCACCTCAAACATGAGAGTCATGCTAATTTCACTAGGAGTTCTGCACTTAAATGAGTATGTTTCCTTTATACAGTGAAAAATTGATAACAGGATAAATGAATTCTTTTACAGGCTTTAGAACAAGATGACAGAAATTATATAATACTCATCTGACCATGAGAAAGCCTTCTGTAATATATAAAGGGAAAGCAAGATCATAGCTTCTAACATTTTACTGAGATTTTAACATATCTTTCCAATAGCGTAAAGAGACTAATTTAAAAACTTGAAAAATTCCACTTTCCAAGAATACCCAAAGAACAGCGTTTTTGTAATGTGAATTTTTCCACTTTATCTGGATCACCCAGGTCAGATGCTTTAGGGCAAAAGATCATTTTGGGAAGTAATGATGCAAACCTCAGATTTCAGATGGTTCATTAGCAAGTACATCTTTAAGCTTACATCTTTATGAAAACTAATTATGTTAATAAGTCAAACAGTGACTGACTTCTTTGACTTTCTAAAAAACAAGTTGGAATTCACTTTACAAATACCATAGCTGTTGAGGGATACATTTTCCAAGCTGCATGCATGAGTTACAACAAAGGTAAGTCTGGCCATGACAGCAGAACTGTTGATGTTGTAGCTCTTTCAATTCATATTAATAAATTCAGCATGTAATTATATTGCCATCTGTCTCCTGTAGAAACATTGATTTCTTTCCTCCAAGTAAGTAAACCAAAAAGTATATTGAGCAATTTCTTCAAATATAATAACAAATAAATTACAATGAGTATAACATATAAGAAAGTAAGAGTTATTAAATAATATGTCATCTTTTTTCTATTATACATAATTGCCAAGAAAAATGGCTTAACTGTAGAATAACATCAGTGTATCTATTAGCATGCACACAGTTTTGGTTTAGGTTTTTTTAATCTACCTCTTAAAATTACTATCAAGCTAAATTCTGCAATTTAAGATCAATTGGTTCAAATCTTTCCAGTTTTGTTACTCTGTTAATATTTCAACATGAAACCTAGTATGTGTTGACTGTTCTGTTTGCATTATAAAAAACAAAAAATGCTGTTGAGATATAGACTTGATTAAATGAAATCATATGTGTATGAAAGTTCAAGTATCTGATTTTCAACTTCTACCATTTTGCTGAAATTATCAAAGGGAAACTTCCCAAGAGGAAACACTAAAATAAATGGTGCTTCCCCACTCTGATCATTTGATTCTGAGATTACATTTAAATATTCAAGGAATCAGATTTTGATAACTGTAAACTATTTCAGATGAAAAAAAAAGAAAATCAAATATATGCTTTATGAATATAAGTAACCTTGAAGAGCCATGTCATTGCTATAAAGAGCTGGTAAAGCAGCTTTTCTTCTGCAGTTACTGTTTTGTGAAGTCTTTCAGTTTCTGATCAGCTTCACTTTCAAATATTGTTGGTATTCGATTTAATGAATCAAGCAGTTATTAACAGTGTTCCACATAGCTTTAATAATAAACTGAATTTCATTCAAAATTACAGCTTAGATTGGGTGAGATATGTTTCCATTTGCTTATAGATGAGACTTAAGTTCATTTGCATGCTATTTTCCAACTTGGGTGTACAATCATGTTAGAACAATGGAGTCTATATATATCTGCATTTTCCTTTCAAAGTTGCTGGGTAGGTTATCATCCCTGGAAAATTACATTCCAAACTCCTGTGTATGTTTTTTATGACCTATGGATATCCTCAGAGAAGAAAGCAAAGCAGATTAACACCTCTTTACTTCCAGGTTTCATGAAGTTAAAAACAAAAAAAGAAATTTTACAACTAATTTTCTCCTAAGTGTTAAATGCCATGTAATTTGTGTGTGTGGAAATTTTTCTGTAAGTTACCTAAGGCAGTATAACAAGACCATCTCTAACACAGCCTAGAATGCTGGTATCCCTTGTTCAGAGGCCATGTCATCCACCAAGATATACTTCTGCCATGCTGGTCACTAATCAAAGCAAGACATTGTGTCTCATCTTTAATTTGGAAGAATATTTTTCTATTGTATATGTATTTGTCACGGAACATTTCATATATTCCTTATTCCAACATGCTTATTCTGGGAATTTTCTTCCCCTTATAGTCTATCTTCATGCAAGAGTAGCCTCAATATCTGATAATTAACAATTACTTTTAATTTGCAATTCAGTCCAAATTTTTACACTTGTGGTTTCAAGCCTGCCGATAAACCCATCACTAACAAATAATTAAAGTTACAATTTCATCTCAATAAAGGCAAAGTGTCACATATGTAATTTCAACACTTGAAATATGTTTTTCACATAAAACAAACTTCTTTCATCAATAAATTGTTTCTCCAAATTAGAAGTATTTTTCTCTTACAACCTTAAAATGTGTTTATAGAAACAGAAAAGTTTCAGGCTGATAACTTTAATGAATAACACAATTTATTTCCAGATTATACTATTCAGATGTAGCTGAAATTAAAAGGAAGTAACCCTCCTCCCTTTTCTGTGTTCTCCCTCTAATTTTAAGAAGTTGATTGACTACCTGCATGCTAGTAGTGACAGAAGCTAGGTTCTCAGATTCCAAAAGAGCAAATACAGGATAATACATGAAAGTGAAGGTCTTTGAATTATTCTGAAGAAGCATGTCAGCCCTTACCTAGAAATAAATTTCCTGTCTTAATGACTGCTTAGTCTCTGGGCTGAAATTAATTCTGGGGATCTAATGCAATGGTCCTTGGATTTGATACTTCACTCCAAATATTATGTAAAACAGACTAAACTGTCATATCACTTGACAAAGTAAAGAGAATCATTTTCTCAAAAAAAAAAAACTGAGAGAAAATATACTACAGAAAAAAAAAGTCAGCCTACCATTTGTTAAAATACTCCTTTACTAGTTATTGCATCAATAATTTTGTTTCTGTAGATAGCTCACATTTGATTCTGTAGTTTTCTGGTGATTATAAAATAACTCAAATTTTGATTGTCAGGTGAAAGTTCAGGTAGGCCTGGATCAGCAAATTTTCATTTCCTGCAGCAATAGAAATGGGACTACATTCTTTGATGCTGATGATGTCTTTCTTTCCCACCCTTCATTGAGTCAGGTAAACATTTGAACTACAACCAAACCTTAGAAAAGAGGTCCTGTACTAGATACTGACAAAACTGATGTGACAGCAACTCTGAAATGCTGGCTGTTAAAGCACTTTGAAAAAAGAAGATGTATCAATTAGGTTGCACAAAGCTGTGATTGGGCTGGATAAGGAAGTAGTATCTGAGCTTGAAGTGAGATCTCTGTAAGGCATTATTTCCCTTACTTTTTTGTTACTGTCTTTCCCTACCTAATGGAAACCTTCATTTTAGAGCTTCAAAGCCTTGAAGCAGCAATAAGGATTGGTGCCAGCCCTAGGGATTGGCAGGAAGAGGAAAGCAGGAGATAATAGAAGTGAGGTGATTGTTAGTGGGGAAAATAGATTAATGAGGTATGCAGCATAGAGATCTGAGCAAACAAAATAGGAAAGAAAACAATCATCCATGGTAATTTGACCTCAGCAAAATCCCTACTATTTACAAGGTTGTCAGTGAAAACTCCCATTGCAGAGATAGGAGTGCACCTAGGTTTGCTTGAGAGAGACCCGTTTCTTATTATTCCAAGCAGTTGCTAGTGTTTAATTGAAGGTAAACTGTAATGGATGAATCATTTCACCTTCTTCTAGAAAACAAGTCGGAACTTCTCCGGACATCACTGCTCTTTTGTCCACGGGTAGGGAAGGATGTGGATTGCAGTAAAGAGCCACAGAACTCATTAGCAAGCAATACCCAGAAGCAAACAAGACTATTATCTGAGAGCTCCTGCTCTGCTCTCACAATGGCCTAAATTAACCTGCTGATCATTGGATTGAAATAGAGAGGAAAGAATTGCTTTAGCTCTCAGGTGTGAGACAGAGATTCAGCTAAGACAGAAGACTAACTTTAGGATCCTTTCATCACACAATTCCTGGGAACAGAAAAGCCTCATTATTTCTAGTTGGCAAATTTTCAAGGCATAGATTGTTTCCTAAGGCACTTTGATATTTTGACTAGTAATTTCTTCCATTTGAGAATCAAGACTTATGTGTTTATTTGCTCTAAACCAGGGTATAAAAATTTTCCAAAACTCAGTTTATACAATCCATTTTAGTATGGATTTGAAGTAAATTGCAGTCAAATTTAACATAGTGTTATATACATGTATACTCTGTGACTAAAAGGCACTAAGGAATCTGAAGCATTAAGAAGGTTTCTCAGAGAATAAAAACCAATAATTTCACCTTTGTTTAATTACCTTTCACCCTTCTTTTTCTTCAACAAACACGAAGAATTAAACCATTCCATCAATAAAAGAAAATTTCAAAGATAATAAGAACAAGAAAATGTCTATCATGGGCCATTCAGGGCAGGAGGCAGAAGGGCACCCCATAATTTTACAATTTGAGCACATCAGAGTTCATAACTTTTACTGCTGCTCCTAAAGCTCTTTACTGGCAGAAGTAACTCATTTTGGGACATGTGGCCAAGCTATAGAGCTGACTGTCCTCATTCACAGCTACAATATATAGAATAGCTTGGGATAGACAATCTTTCCTCAGGTTTATAAGTTTTTAGCACTTCAGCAGAAGTGAAGTTACTTCTGTTGATTTGTCTATTACCTGTTTTCCCTGCCTGATGACTGGGATGTTACTGCTATTTTACAGACACTGATGTAGCAGCTGTGCAGTCAGCATTGCACCTCTCTTTCTCTAAGCAAATCCAAGCAGACAGTGCTGTTCCAATGCCTCTGACCCTGATTAGTCCATCTGGCTAAGAAACAAGACCTCAGGATTAAAGAAGCATCTTTCATTTCTACAGTGTAGAGGTTGTTTATTCTAGAGATGTTCCTGCAGAATTAAAGAGGTATGTACTCTGACCCACAAAAAGGAGAACAATATTCATCCCAACTGTACTCATCTTCCTCTAACAGTGTTGTTAGGATGGAGATGAAAGCTGTAATGCTCTTCAGTGTTCTGTGCAAAAGGCACTGTATTCACAGAGAGTCTGAAGATACGCACCCAGGAAGCTGCTGATCAGTAATGTCAGTATCTTAGCGTTTAATTTTCAGTTGACAAAAGATTTAAACTCATTCTGTCAACCTCCCTTCTCTGTAGTTAAATAATATTGTGACAACAGAAATAAAGGCTAATTAGCAAGACAAAAAGCAATCCTATTCAAACATTAAGGAGATTCTTTCTCCATCTTTGTTTATTCCTTCACATAATGACTCACTGACAGGGCATCTACTTAATCTAAAATTTTTAAGACTAAGTTTTTCATGCTTTCCTCAGAGTGTCCCAGGGTCTCAACACAGCCATAGAATCATAAAATAGTCTGAGCTGGAAAGGACCCCTAAGGATCATTGAGTCCAACTCTTTCTTTTTTTCAAATGTATTTTTCATCAGTCATAATGCCTCTGACTTCAATGCACAGCATACACATGAAAGAATTACAATAATTTTTTCAAATATTTTAAAGCATGAGGAAAAAATACACAAAGCTGCATATACTAAAATTATTGTACAACATCATCCATTATCCCTTTTTGAGTGGAGCAACTTTGCATTAAAAGAAAGACCAAAACTCAAGGCAACATATCTTGCATCATAATCTGGGAAACTAAATAAAATTATTCAGTAAATCCATTTGAGTATGCAGTATGGAGTAAGATAAAAGGCATCAGTTTAATTCTTTTAATCTTTAAATCAGCAAGGTTAATTTCTGTTTAGATGTATAGTAATAAATATGTAGAAGTGGAATGATACAGTTCATTTCAGCACATAGAAACAACTATGGCTTCTGTTGGACAGGTTTAATACAATGGTTTTTTGTTCTTGTCCAGCTTTCTTTCTCTTCTTCACATAATGAAAAAAGGAAATATTATTTAGTCCAGATGACCTCAAAATATGGAATAAAAGCAAACATTTATAAATATAAAACTGAGGTCAGCTCACAAGCCTCTAGGAAGATGTTCAAAATTTATTTGTTTCCAGCCCTGAGCCAAAACTCCACACATTAATCATGTAATTTTCTCTGGGATGATAAAGGTAGCCCTGTGGTGAATCTGACAATACAAGTAGCAAGTGTCCTCCTAATAACTTTTATTGCCTGCACAGAATGGAAAAAGTGTGGGAAGAATGTTAAATTTTCCCTTCATTATTCATGTACATCTTTTCATTCCAGAAGAAAATCTGAGTTGGCTTTCACCAACAAAACAGCTAGAGACATCTCCTTCTCCACTGAATGGAAACAAAGCATTTATGCATACCTTGTACTAATTAATTATTTTTTAACAGAGGCCTATCTTAGACTTTCAGAACATCTCAGATTATAATGGCCTTTTAATGTTTATCTCAAATCATCTGCTTCCTAAGGTTTGTATTGATTTTCTCATAGGTTCTTCTTGATCTTAGTGCAGCCTTTCACTGCAAGTGCCATTTACCATAAATTCTGAGACACTGGGACCTCTGCTGAGAAGGTTTGCTTGACACAAGAACACTTCCCAAAACCCAAATAACTTGTCCTACTATTTCTTAACAGGACTGCCTGGTTTTCACCCACTGGCACTCATGACCACAAGCTAATTTCTAGAACAAATAAAAATGCTTTTCCATCCTCAGCAACCAAATGCTTCAAGCAAAAAGAAAAGTGGATGGAGCAAATTTAAGATTTCTGATAGCCTAAATATATACAGAAACCAGAGAAAAATCCTCATGCCTTTGACTGACCTTCCAAGTATTCCATGAGGGAGCATCTGATACAACGAATAAACTAGTGAACTGTTAAAAGTAAAGTGCTACTGTTTTGCCATCATTTTACATTGTTTTTGCAGTCTTTTTAACACGCCTAAATAAGCAGCCCATATAAGTCTTTAAAAGCCCCTTTTTCTTTAATGCCGTGTCACAGTAAATTGAGGCATATAAACATGTCAACTGAACAAATCACAAATGCTAAATCTCAATTTAATATACATAATATTAAAGTTAAAATAAAATTAACATTCCCCTCATGTCCATTTATGTCCAGCTTCATAGACAATAGTTTTACTGATAACTTTAAAATTCCAGATCCTACATTGTTCTATACAGTATAGCATACTGTAGAATTTGACAATAGTACATAAGAAATTGCTTAGTGTCACAGTATGTGTGCAGCTGGATACAATTATCAAAAGCATTATGAAACACTGCTATCTGTGCAAGCCAGGGAATAATTGCAACACCATGTCCAAATTCCCTATATATAAATATTTCTAATCCTTATCAGTGACTGGAAAAACAAATTAATATTTAATTGTTCTTGGAATAAAATAAGTATTTAAATTAAGGGACTGGCAACCTGCCTTTTGACTGTTTTTTGGAAAAAACCCACAGACTAAATATGGTCACCATCAAAGATGACTCCAAAATGGTCTTCTACATTAAACAATAGCATCTTGGAAAAAGTCACAGGAAAACTTGACATAAGAATTAATTTAGAAGTAATTCAAATCTGTTTACTTTATCATCACATTCCTTGAAAGAGTTGCTACTACAGAAAGTAGTATTATTACATATACTCCAAGGTAGTATGTGGTTAAAAATAGATGCATTCTTAAGACTGAATGAACCCAACATTCTCTGCTATAATCTGAAATTTATAATTACAGCATATTGCATACTGCCATTTAATTACCTTATTTATAAGCACAGATCTTTCCAAACAGAAAAATTATTTTTGGTTAAAGAGACTGTTGAAAATAATTGCTTCTATAAGACAATTATTCTTCTCTGTATTCTACTTACAAATTAACTCATTTAATAAATATCACTGATTCCCTCAGAACCCAATAGAAGCTACACTTCTTGGTTAACCAGGCAGAGTCCCTTGGACTTAATTTTGAGGAACATCTGGGCTCAGCTCAAAGCTTGCTTCCTTGCTGTCCTCCACTACCTCAGTGTCTGGCGTGTCTTGATCCGGTATGGTAGCAGCACAGTTTACTTTCTTTCAAATAAAAAAAGAAACTGCATGCCTCACATTCTAGAAGAGCACGAAAATTTCTTCAACAAGGAGCAATTTTTGCCCCTATTACTATTCCTTACAATCAAGCAGCAGAAAAAAGCCCCAAACAAACCAATCCAACCACCTTCAAAACCTGCTCCCCCAAAAAAGACAACAAAAACCCCACAAAAATCCACAAAAAAAGCCAAAATACCTAGAGATATCTTTGCCTCTAGTAATATTTGATTGAAGTTCATCAAGATTCTAACAAGCAGTAGTAAATTGAACTACAAAAGATATTACACCAGCTTAATCAAATGTTAGGGCAAAAGTACTTGCATATACTTGAAAGGACACTTTCACAGCATACATTAATTCAGTGCCCTAAAGACACAAAATACCCTTAACTGTGAACATATAATTTTAGCTGAAGCTTTATAGCAGGCAGAAATAAAAACTTGTCATTCTGTCTATAGGATGTTGCTGCCAGATTACCCATGAACCCAAACAAAGACTACATTCAGGTGTTTTGAGAAAGTATTAGAAGAATGTGTCCATTGTCAATACACGTGGACAAAGCCAATTGCACAAGAAGAGATTCAAAACTCTTCAGGACCTCTTCAGGAAGACAACAAGCTACCAAGATGAAGTAATAATTTCCTACAAAGTTGAAATTGGGTTTTTGGCTTTGTGTTTTTTCCACACGTTTATTGTCATGACACAGAACCCAGTCCCTCTGGAAAAAGTTGATCTTTCTGGAGGAATATGAAATTCAAAGTGTCCTTCAGTGACAAACAGGCAAAACAACTTTTTTTCCTTTTTCCCTAATTCATTTTTCCTGTCTGGGAAAGCGGAAAATTGTATTGTGTGTGTTTGTAAGGCTTTAGTAAAATGACTATATTGGGTTTTTCGAGACATACTAATGAAATGAGAATTAAAAACAAGATAACAAACCAAAACCCAAAACTAAGACAGTCAGTACTTCTACAGAACTATACAGAACAAATGATTTGTGATTTTACAAAAAAAAAACCCATGGCAAGTCAATTTAGATATCTCTCCTATCTCCTGGTTATTCAGAAAGATCTGTAGCTGTGGTAAACCAAGTTAACATCCCCAAATCATTTAAATGCACTTTGTTTTGGAAGATACATGCTTCAAAGAAAGTATTTACTGGGTCAAGAAACAATGAAACAAAATAAGAGTGGCCTCCTTACTACAAAAATCTTTTCTCTGTAGCATTGTTTTTAAAAAAGGGAAATTAAAAGGTGGGGGGATGCAAAGTGGGGGAGGATGGAGAGAAGAAAATGTATCCTAGAACTAGGAATGAAAGTGTAATCCAGAAAACTGGTTAGAAACCCTTGGACTGGGACCTATGGAGGGACATCTATTATAAGATGTTTCTTCTGCTTAAGCACAATCCACTGCAGAGAGGCATCCAGGCATATGCCACATACAAAGACATGGCAGATGCAGAAATGTAGACAGGGGAGATAAGAACTTGTTTGCTTGGCACAACAGGAGAGAAAAGACAAAACAAATGCTCAAGGCTGCACAGTGGAATGACAAGCATCTGAAACTAAAGATGTGTGTGGCACAGAGATAAAAAAGCCCCAGTGAGAGCTGCATCTGTAATTCATGTAGGTGCTTATTTGACAAGATGCCTATTGAAGCTGGCTTTGTTATACCCTCAAAGCATCCAAGAAAACAAAAAAAACAGAAGAAAAAAAAGGGGAAATACAAGAAAACATTGAAGCATTGTCATATTCTAAGTTCTCTCCAACAGGTTCACGCTCCTCTCCTACCCAATCTGTCAAAAGAACTTCTTCTTTTTCTTCCTTCAGATCCTCAGAATTGTAGAAGTCCCAGCAGAATAAGAATGAACTTTGCTTAAATATTCAATGTCAGAAATAACATAATAATAAAATAATAAAATAATTTTTAGTAATTTCTGCCATAATAAATGCTCTAATTTAAATAGACCAAATGAATAAATTTGTCCTATCATATTAGCATATACAGAAATATTCATTTATGGTAGTAGAACAGCTCAGCATTTGTTGGCAATCTGTAATTACAGTTTTACAGATTAGCCCAATCATGCATTCTGCTTTAAGAGACATTTAAAAATTATATCAGAGAAGAATAAATACAAGCTAAGTTTTTTTTCCCTCAAATCCAGTATCTTCTTTTCGTGCTTATGTAAGTAAAACCTTAACCTGAGCTTTAGTACAGTTCATTACACTTTTTAGATGCATGGTTAAGCCAGTTACTTCTGCTTTCATGCTTAAGTAGCAGATGCACATGAGTATGGCCATATTAATAATTCTCATTAAAGTCAGGAATGTCACTGAAAGTTAATTCCTCCATACATACTCAGAAAAAGAAAAGGTGCAAAAGGTTTAGATTCCAAGTGTCTGTCTGATAATCCAAAACCCAGAGATTCTTAGAGCACAGTATTGTTGCATTGTCTCTACTCTTTATCTATACACAGATAAACATTTGCCTCACCTGATCTCTAAACACTTTCTCATAATTATTTTCTTAACAAAAGAAGAAAGATAAAAGCAGGATACACTCCTGTTGTAGGAAGAATACCTCACCTTATTACAAAATAACATTCCTTAACTAAAAAAATATAGCAGATTTTTTTCTTTATTCCTACATGTTGACATTTTCCTTTCTCTCAGCAGTTACCAGTTGAAAAAGGAGACTTATAGAAGCAGAAGAATGTTTCTGTACAGCTTGTGCCTATTTAGGACAGAATCACTACATTTCTTTATTAGGGTTATGTTTATAATTATATGACACATCACAAGACAGCTGATTTTTCTTACTTCTTTAGTAAACAGAATGTTAAAGAACTTAGCAAAATTATTAACATATCACAAAATCCTTTAGGAACAGTCACTTCCTGAAAACTCAGGTAAAACAATGTGATTGACAGTATGCAAATTAATCTAGTAAAGTACTTGATTCCACACCCCACCCCCCCCCCCCCC